>CM040398.1:14175743-14694868 GCA_022702515.1 Ilyophis sp. 1 JC-2022 | reverse complement strand
AGGGTGGCTGACTCTGGCGCAATATTTGAGTTGATCCCCTCCCATGGCATCTTCTGAGCTGTGACTGTGAGGGTGGACTGTCCTCAAACTTGCACATGCAGGCCACATAGAATACTGTGACAATGCTGGAAATGCTTGAATTTGACCAAATGTCGACGGTGACCTTTGATTTATTATTATAATTTTTTTTTTTTTTTGCATTTTATTCACTGTGACACTTTTTTGAAGAACATTAGAAGATAGCACAATTCATATGAATAAAAATTACATTTAAATAAAATGTGATTATTAAATTCACCATGTGCATGCACATGAAGACAGAGATGCCTATAGCCTCGGAGTAAGATCGGAAGAGCGAGCGAATGAATGAAAGGGGGAGGGACTGCAGATGAGCACCAGAGGATCTAACAAATGACCGAGCGGGGGGGTCGGGGGGGAACAAATGACAGAGAAGAGCAATCATTGGATGGATGGATGGATGGAGGGAGGGAGGGAGGGAGAGAGGGAGAGAGGGAGAGAGGGAGAGAGAGAGAGAGAGAGAGAGAAGCTTTTTTAAACAGCTGTCAAAATAGCGCAGAAAATAAGAGGATGAGAGACAGGGAGAGGAAAAGCTGAGTCTGGCAGCAGGGTTGATAGAACGATGGGTGCAGACAGAAGCTAAGTAAATGTAGGGTGTTTTGACAGGATGTAGACTGAGAAAGCTTGGGTGACAGAAAAACCTGGTCACCCAAGGGGGGGTAGAGGCTATGCTCTGAACAAGGGGTCATGACTGAGCTGCAGCTTCATTACAGTGTGTGACAAGCGCGAGGAGAAGAAGCTCTCCTTTCCTTAAAAAAAAAAAACAGTTCAATCCTCAAGCGCCTTGCTGGACGTGTGTAATGTTTCCCTCTTCTTTTCTAGAGTACCGGAAGCACTTCACAGAGGCCTCTTGGTCTGACAGAGAGAAGCAACCCACCGATTCTTTCATACAGAAGGCAACGTATCTTCTCTGTCAGTTGTACATATTCTCATAAAGTTAAATTCACTTGCCATTATATTTTTATAAGTTCCCCACTGCAGGTTTTATTTTTTCCTACTGTATGTAATTCCCAGAATGGCTCAGTTAATACGGTTTGTCTACTTCAACTGGATTAAAGCTGGCAGATTATTGGGTCACACTTTGAACAAAGTCTCCATATAAAGGCTATATATAGCATATATAAAGCCTTCATACATGTGACATAATGGCTTAATAAATCATACATAAGCAAATGCCATGCTTCTTAGAGGGTGATATAACACTTTATTTTTCAACATGTTATGCCAAATGTGCACAGTTAGCCTAGCATATGATACTACATACATAAGCATGTTTTATGTCACCCTGTATAATGTTTAGCCATTAGCCAGGTGATATTGTTGGTTATGTCACATTTGGCATAACATGTTGCATAAATAAGGTGTTATGTCACCTTTTATGAACCATGCCATTTGCTTATGTATGATTTCTGAAGCCATTATGGCACATTTATGAAGGCTTTATATATGTTATATAAAGCCTTTATATGGAGACTTTGTTGAAAGTATGACCGATCATTTATATTTTTACAGATATTTTTGAACAAAACATAAATCACAACTGAAAATCTGTGGTGGGACAAGTCAGTATGAACCAAATGTATACCCTGCCTGGCAAATTTTTCAGTACGAAGAAAAAATATATATAAGGAGGAGGGGAAAAAATAAGAGAGACTAAAGAAAAGAAGATCCTGGAGTAACCTTGTGCTGGGGGTATGATTGACCAAAGGGGAAGTGAGAAACACTATCCACAATAGCTGTCCTATATTGCTACCCGTGGCCAAGCTTCATTAGTGTGGGAGTTAGGGCCTTTGCCCACCAGGTTTCATGCAATTAAGCAACACAAAAATACTAAAAGATCAGATCTGATTTTTATGCACTGAATCTATTCATACCAGCTGTGATGAATTATTTCCTGTTTTGTTGTCTTCTCAATAATAAAATTTCACACCACAAAAAAAAAGAAGAAAATATTGAGTTAACTACTACAAGTATTAGGCTTCATTAGTCATTCAGTATTGATTTCTGGGTACCAGTTCAGTAGCCAAACTTTAAACAAAACCACAATTCTACGTTCATTATACAGTGTATGGTTATTGTTAAAAGTCAATTGATGAGGTCTTGCTTGATGCTATATGTACATATAAATAATGCAAAAGTTGTTCATTTTCAGAGACATATGGTAATTTGCATTATGTCACCTGAACCATGTCAAGTTACAGCTACCCATTTTCCAAACAGTATTTGTGGCAATCATCATTTATTCATGACAGATGACAAAATGTAATAATCTGTAAAATGAACCCCATGTTGTATAACCTAGCACATTCCATAAGCAGTAATATGAATGTGTCACAACATACATTATGACAGTGTGATCTCATTTGTCATGAGATATAAAACAATCTCGTGACTGGTTATGAAAGGTATTATGTCAATTCTAATGATAGTGTTTTATAGGCTTTATGGCATACATTTGAAGTAAAATGTGACCATGATATTTTGTACTACCAGGAATCTAGAATGGCAGGGTGCCTTAGCAGCAAGCAACTACCTCCCACACAGGTCCTTATAGCAATCGATCATATTGGTGTCACCTAGTCTGTTTCCCATTGCAAGGTCTGTTAGAAACAATATAATGGTCACACTTTAGTGACCACCAGAGCATCCGAATCTTACTGTGTCACTGCTAAGTTGTGGATGAGTCGCCAGGGAACTTTGACAACTTGGAGGACAGCATGAAATTGCTCTCGCATGAGCAGCCTTCAATAATGTAGCCCACGAGCGCTACAGCATTATTGGGTCGGTTTTTCAGAATAAGACTTTAATGATCTCCGCAAGGGCACCTCGATGTACTCGCGGGACGTTAGGAGCGCCCTCTATTGAGGAATTGGTCTTTCGTATCAATGTCTGAACGATTTGGGCGGGATTCATGCCGCCTGTCTGATCGTTTGAATCGGTTATCTTTCAGCGAGATCGTTGAGACAGAGCTGTCTCCGGCCAACGGTTTGACTTGCAGATTCTGATATTGACTGTAACTTTAGCATTCTTATTGGAAGGAAGAAAGAAAAAAAAAAACATTGAATGGTGTCAGCGAGCCAAACAAATAAAATGTTTGATTCCACTGTTGTATTTAAAATAAATTAATAAATAAATTAATAAATCTGAGGTGCAGTATAGATGCTTCTCAATTAGAACTTCCTTTATTTTTGTGTGAAGGAAAAGTATTGTCGGTGGACTCCCACTGAATGTACGGCAGCTACTTTCCATTTAATGTCACTAAAATAGCTATTTTAAGTATCGTTTCTTTTTTTGTTGCATTATTTAAAGCTATTTAAAGTAATCCTGTAGGATGAAGATAGATGGGTCCACCGCATTTCAGAAAAAAAAAGAAACGTGACAATTTGTATGGAAATAACATTGCCTGATGTTCCCTTGTGTTTCCATTTGCACAGAGTGTTTTCAATTAAATGCCGTTTAAGAGAGGGTGTTTCTTTTGGGTTTACTGTCTTTATGTTGCCAGCATATGCAAATTCATGACAACGAGATAGGAGGCAGGCTATCTTCTACCAAGATGCTACAGCAGTGGCCTTTGAAGCAGAGCCACATAAGTGTCCCCTGTTAGCGCTTGCTCTGTGACCGTGTACTGTATGTGAGTGATACATATAGGATATCGGGATATTTTGTGGTTGTGTTACTAGTAAAGCGGAAAGAAAAAAAAATTCATACAAAACAAATTTACAAATGCATATTTATCTGTAAAATGATGCCCCAGAACAATCCCAAACAATTAAAACAATTGAAGAATTAAGCCGGCTTAATCCTGTTGAACATAAACCAATATCAGTAAAAGCTGTGGATTAAATGGCTTGGCATAGCTCATCTGGCCCGGTTGTATATTTGACTGGGCAACACTAGACAAGAGTAAACAGCATTATGAGCTTAAAATGCAAATACAGAGAAGGGGAAAAGTTCAATAGCCATGCTCACTGTAATCACGAGATTAAAAAAATATGTGAATGTGAATTTTATTCATTAATGAAAAGTGCGGCGAGAGGCATTTGCAGGAACTGTGTGACTGCTGAGCGATGTAAAGTGTCCTTTTTAAGTGGGGCATCATCAGTGGAGGCAAATTTCATGGTGATGGTGAGGATGTTTATAATGGTGTCATTCTGGTTGTTGAATGGCCATCCTAGTGCTGTCTGTGTTCATACTAATGCTAGATAGAGCTGCAGGTCTTCCGTTTAGAACGTAATAAGGCCAGGTTCACACACAGTACGGCTGGGGGGAAAGAGTAACGGGCCTTAGTTTTACTTGAAGCAGGCGGTAAAATGAGCTCTATAGGCCAGTTAATATTGAAATGAACATGGAGGTGCCTGTATGCATGGGAAATATAGGCAACTTGCTGGTATTATCTGTGCAGTGAACAACTGTGTATTCAGCAGAGGACAGTTTGAAACAGCTGGACAGCAATACTTTTTAGTTTCATAGAGCAACCGGAGACACAGCTTCCAGTCTTTATTATTCAATAATAATCTAAATAATACTCATTATTTTCCAAGTTTCTCTCTTTCTTTCCGAAGAGCATTCACATCTCTGTCTAATGAGGGTAATGTATTATTTATACAAGAAAGGAATATCGCTGTCAATCATGCATAATTCATTAATCAAACTGACAGTAATTAAACAGAATCAAAATCTTTTGCATCACTTTTTCATTATTTTTCTGAAAGCACACCCATAAGTTAAAAGAGGAAATTCACTGAAAGTAGGAAACAAGCAGGTGAATAACTGTCAATCTCAGCTGAATTGAACATTATTCAACGTATTATGAAACAATGACCCCCATAGGCAGAGCTGGCTTACAGGATGAAGCTTTCTAGACAGGCCCTGTACATCTCCGCTGGTCGGGTTTGAAGGATTTAACAAAGAGAGTCAGATAATTAATCAGACCTGTTTGAATCCTGCAGCACCCTCCTTTTGTAATCTCATGGGGCCATGGCCGTGGCCTCCACTGACAACAAATTATTAATACTTACCATCCAAATTTATCTCAATAAAGGGGAGCCAGTTCCACTTTCCATGTATTTCTTCATTCATAAATGTGTAAAAGAGAGGGGGGGGGGGGGTGCTGCGCGAAAACACTAATTAATATGCAAGTTAATCAAATTAAATAAGCAATTTCATCCAAATAACCAAAAAATTTAATTAAATAAATATTAAAAATAGGGCAACGCAGAGGTAGGGGGTGGTGGTTTGTTACATAAAATGCTGAATTATGAATCGATTTTGCCGTGGCGCGCTGCCCTGCTCAAGACGTGCATCCCCGCTGAGCTGCTGCAACCCGACAGATGGAAGCACCAGATGACGGGAGGCCAAATTTACGTTTGGCGGCGGGCTCTGGTTGTGATATCGCCTGGGCGATGAGAACACTCCAGCCTGCATGCTGGTTTCAGAGGGGAGGGGGGGTGTGTGGGGAAAAGAGAGAGAGGCGATGAGGGACGAGGCAGCGCAGCGATTAGCCCCTTGAACCCTTAATCACAGGTGGCATTTAGAAAGACTGGAGTAGGGGTGGTGTCAGGAGCGGAAGTAATCTTTCTCTTCTTCATTTCTGGATGGAGTGGGGGGGGGGGGGGGTTGTCTCTAAAGAGGAGGGAGGAGAGAGGATAGAGAGGGTTGGGGGTGTACAGCCAAAAAAGGTTCCAAGATACCTTTCTTTGGGGAATTGTTCAAGGATGGCAAATGAGCTGATGTCATTTGGCTTGATAATTACAGTTCTGAAATAAGACCTGAAATTAAATTAGGAACACACTCTGACTCCCCTGGCTAATTGCAACCCACCCCGCCCTAAACTCTCTTCAATTATCTAAAATACAAATGGAGGCAAATAATCAATGGGCCTCATTCACCACTCATTCTATGAACAGATTTGTTCGAAAGACTTTCTTTAAAACGGGTTTACAAACATTTCAGGATTCACTGATGTTTGCTTTGTGGGCTCCTGTTCTATCAAAAAAAAAATCCAAGTAAAAAAACATTGGTGAATGCCAGAATGTTTATAAAAACGTTTTAAAGAAAGTCTTAAGACCAAATTTGCTCGTAGAATGGTTGGTGAATGAGGCTCAATGTTTTAACTTTTTTTGTGTGGATTTTTGGATAATAATGTGAGTTTTTTTAACCCAACAAGCTATTTGGTTGAATATTGGGTATTAGACAAATAGTTATTTTTTCACAGCATAGCGGTTTTGACCACACTTTCTGAAACTGTTTAAGCTACTCTTAAGTTCACTGGAAGCGAGACTTCAGAGGTGGTTATATGATAGAATAGAGTAAGATTCATGCAAACAAGAGCTCCTAATTACAGTGCTTTGAAAAATTTTAGCTTTAAACTGCACCGTTAAGAAGACATGCTGTTTTTTATTTATTTTTTTAGGTTGAGAAGTGAGAACAACAGTTGAAAAGGCTAATTGACTCTGATGCTGGTAATATGGTTTCGGCACACTATATTTAACTACTGCAATAACACTAAATCATCTCTACATTTATGGAGTTATTTTCCCCCACAGTCAGCAGTTATATAGGATTTGTAACCCTTGTCTTACAGAGAAAAGAAAAATGTTCCATTTTTAAATTGATCTCAGAGGAGCATTCGGCGTATGTTCATGGCTGTAACTGTGACTTAAATTGGTCCTGCGACTTCTGTTAAAACAGGACGAAGATTCAAAACGGCAACGGTTAATGGCAATCTCTGGGTACCGAGAGACTCTGGAAAAATGGAGCATTATCATTCATTACTAACTGTCCCTCACAGCAGTGGGTGGCTGTCAGCTTAAAATAGGGCTTAAAATAGGATTGTAAAAATCAGGGGGAAAAAAAGCCTTATGCTGCTCGTTGTCGAGAGCTTGCTTCTGATTGTTCTTTGTGACTGACAGGTGTGACCAACCAATTAGGTATCACCAATCAGAAATATAATTATGTCTTCTTATGGTGGTCAGGTACGAAAGCCCTAAAAGGCCATGCTTCATACTTTTTAAACTGCTTTCCCGTGATAATGAGTTAGTTTTCTTTGTTTTCTCGTGATCATGAGTTATTTATATCATTATCTCGAGATAACAACTGTTGTTTTTCCATGATAACGAGTGAATTTCCTTTGTTTTCTTGTGATCTCAAGTTAGTTATGCCATTATCTCGAGATAACAAATGTTGTTTTCCCGAGATAACGGGACAATTTTGTTGAGAACTCGAGATAACGAATCGTTGTTAACGAGATGATTGCTTTTAAAATCACTGCAGGATAGGAAACGCATCATAAAGCATTGTCAGACCCAGAGGAGCAGGAGCATATTGATCGCCAAACTTTCTATTTGATCAAAGCCTGACTCAGGCTGAAATAGCTTTATGCCTGCCATTAATAATACATATTGGTGCCACAGATAATATACATATTGGTGTGTGTCATCCAATAAGACGGTTAGCAAGGCTTCAACTTTATCGGCGGTGCAATCAAAGTGAGCCTGATGTCATCGTAAACTAGCTGACCAGATACGAGGCCAGGCATCTGCCAGTCATCAAACAGCATGTCATATTGTGACTTACACAAATTTTCATATTTACTCGTTACCTGGCAAAAACCATAATCCGGAAGAATGCTTGCTGAGCGCAAAAGAGCTTTCTGTCCATTGAAT
This sequence comes from Ilyophis sp. 1 JC-2022, assembly GCA_022702515.1. Classification (NCBI taxonomy): domain Eukaryota; kingdom Metazoa; phylum Chordata; class Actinopteri; order Anguilliformes; family Synaphobranchidae; genus Ilyophis; species Ilyophis sp. 1 JC-2022. The sequence goes on along the minus strand of CM040398.1, from coordinate 14,687,126 downwards.
TCAATGGAGAAAACCAAGCTGATTTAACAAACAAAAAAAGCTAATCAGTCAATTTTTTGTGATCATAAATTGTATTATGTGTTGCAGCAGTGATGGGGCAACTGTGCTATAGTTTGTGAAACAAGTATTGTTTTGTTCCAGAATTTGTTAAATCATTTATTAAAATGACATTTTCCAAAAAGTTTACCATATTTTCACAATCCGTTTTTCATATAAAACTGTCACGTCCCGTGCCTCTGTGTCTTAATTCAGTTCCTGGTTTTTCCATTTCTATGTGTTTTCTGTATTTGTATTCCGTTCCACGTTTTCCCTTTCCCCGATTGTGTGCCTCTGCCTCCTGCACCTGATATGTGTTATCGTCTCACCTGTTCCTCATTGTCTCGTCATCAGTCAGGCATATAAGTCCACCTGTTTCTTTGTTCTGTGGCAGATCGTCTTGTGCCACGCATCCGTGCTTGTCTTATACTTTCCAGCGTTTATGCCTGCCTGCTCTTTTCCTGTTCTGAGTTCCTGTTTCCTGTCTCCTGTCTCCTGTCAGGGATGCAGAAGGGACTCGGGCGCAGACATCACCTAACAATAAACCAAAGTTTATTTTGGGTCAAACCCAGAGATGAGGCGAGGATGTAGTCAGAGGACAGGCAGCGATCAAAACACACGGCAAAAGTACAAAAACACAATCCAGGCAGAGATCAAAACCAGGAAGTCATGGCAAAAGTACAAAAACACAATCCAGGCAGAGATCAAAACCAGGAAGTCATGGCAAAAGTACAAAAACACAATCCAGGCAGAGATCAAAACCAGGAAGTCACGGCAAAAGTACAAAAACACAATCCAAAAAAGTCAGAAAACAGAACAAAAAATCAGGAACACAGAAATAAAGCACACGAGGAAACTAGCAGAACACGGGTCAGAAAAGGCTTGTAGCAAAACAGGGCAACTGTGATGAACTCACAACAAACGATGCAGGTGAGACACATCGGTAATCAAGGGCTGAGGCGAGAGGCGGGGCTGACACACAAGTGAAAACACAAGCACATGGATGGGAGTCTGAGAATGAAAACAAAAAAAACACGAACAACACCGAACATAACCGAAAATTAAGTAACAGAATATATAACAGGTTCAAATACTGACATTCCTGTTTCGTCCCGTCCTGCTCCTGTTCTCCCGCCTGCCTTCCTGTCTTCGTCCAGCCCTGCCCCAGTCCGCCTGCCTGCCTACCCAACTCCATCCCGACTCCTGCCTGTTTTGGGACTTCACCCTGCCTTCTCCGCATTGCCCTGTTTGCTAGACCCTGACTACGATTCTGCCTTTCCCATATTGCACTCTTTGCTGGATTCTGACCTTTTTTCTGTCGACTCTGAATAAAGCCTGATTCTACTACATGTTGGTGTCTGCGTGTGGTTCCAATCCGTTCCCCTAACATAAAACGTGATGACCATTAATTGAGTTTTAAAATATAATCGGGGAAGTTTAACTTCTTTAATGGGAGCTCCAATCTTTTGCGCTCACAGCCCAGAGACACACACAGTACAGGCTTACTTCTGGGTCCTTCAAAACTTCAGTTGGCTGAGGGCGTACTTTCCTGTCTACTTATTATGTATTTATGTGGCGAAAACAAGTTCTGTTATCTTCGAGATCTCTGGTGATTTTGTCATTATCTTGAGATGACAAAGTTCTGTTCTCAAGATATCTACAAAATTATCCCGATATCACGGGAAAACAACATTTGCTATCTCCAGATATTGACATGACTCCTGATCACGAGAAAACAAAAAAAAACTAACTTGTTATCTCTATTCCATGTAGACTTATTCAATAGGCAGAATGTTGTGCTATGTCTATTGAACAGGAAGTCCACTCTGAATGGGCTGCTAGATTTGGAACACACCTCAGGAGATGTTTCATGATATTGCTGGGGCGAGAACATTAGCTGCACTAGGAATGGTTGTGCAGTGACGTATTGACCGTAGTATAAAGGCTGCACAAAAGCATCAGCTCAGTTGTGCTTTCAATTTTCTACAACCAGATGTTCAGCTCAGTCCTGTTTCTGTTTTCATACAATGTTTTGCAGCTCTTGTAAGTCCTTGTATCTCGGCTCTCTCAGAACCCCCTCTTTTCCAGCACTTAATTTTACTACATTTGTATATATTTTGTCAGGTTATTGTCAGGTTCATGAGAATAACTGACCATGCTAACAGTGTTGATTCCTGAGGGCTCTATAAGGGTTATTTATCTTTTTTTCTGTTCTACTGTTGATATTGCACTTTGTTTTGTAATCTTCAAGAAATTGACCTCTTCATGGTCGACTGTAAATTACAGTCAAATTACAACCAAATAGCACATTAGCAGTGGATGGTCCACCGGGTTTAAATTTTTTTTTTTGGCAGGAGCAATGCCACCCCGTAGCGTTCTCATGTCAAACTGCTGCAGCCAAGCAGTGTTTGGTTTGCTTGTATTTGTATTGTACACATCCTTGAAAAACATATGCTGCTTGAAGAGGTGTGGCCATGTTTTCCATTTGGACCGAACGATACAAAAGCCCCAGAACAGTGACGGGGACACTGCGCTCTAGGGCAATGATAAGGATAGTCAAATCTGGCCCTCAAGCTTTTGTTCTGTTTTTATTCGTTCCCTCTAATCAAGGATCGATTTAACCACAGAACCTCTGGCCAATCAGTGACAGTAATTATTCTATTAATGATCAGGTAGATAAGAAAACTGACAGTACTACTGGCCTCCAGGCCTGCTTTGAGTGTCTAAGCTGGAGAGCGGTGGTGTCTCCAGTCCTGAAGGGCAGAAGTATTTGCTGGTTTTGGTGTATTTCAACACCTTAAATCATTGATTGGTGAGATATCCCTGAAAACACCATGCGTGAAACACAGTGGTAAACGTGTTTCTTTTCAAGATGATTCTCCCCATTAGTAACTGTAGGAACAAAGAAATGTTCTCACCTTTCAGTAAAGAGAGCTGTGCATATTTGCACAAAAAGCTAATTAAGCGCGATAATTGATTCATGTATGTAATAATGTAACAACACATGCAACACAAATGTATTTAACACGTAGTTATCACCTACTGACACAAATTACAAAACATAAATTATCGTTATCACTCAGTAAGTAGAATGTCTATGAAGTCAACTAATCGAATGACCTTAGAAGTGACTGCATTGGCATTCATCAGGACAGTTCAGTTTCATTTATTTAATAATGTGTTCTGCCTCAGTGGCAACACTCCACTCATCACAGGGTGTCCAGAATGTGACTTACTGGTGAACATATAGATCACTGAATATAAATGTAAATTAATTAGGATGACATGATTTATTTATTTACATTTTCTACGCAAATAGTTTTTGAGTGAACACTGAAATTGCCAAAAACTAAAGATTAATGTTTGAATGTATTTGTAAATCAGCACCAAACAAATAAAATAAAATCCATGTCACAAAGTGTGCATGTGGAAGGTTGTAGTTCATGGCAGAATAAATGTGAGACAAGCTGGCATATCAACTGGAGATATTTTAAATTATCTGCGGGTTGTGACCATACTGGGCCTTGGGTAATTAATATAGGCTAATGAAATCAGTATTCATTTAATTTGAATATATTTACATTTATGATGTTTGTGTTCATATTTGTATAAAATGTTTACTTTTTTTATTTATTTATTCATGACTTACAATTAAACAAAGTGTTCTTCACTTTTTCTTCACAAACAGTTTGCAAAGTTAGTTTTAGTGATCACTGAACTCACCACACTGTGTTTGTGAAGAACAAAAAAAGTATTTTAATTGCTTGTTAAAGTGAAGGACACACCGAGAGACTGTTGTGGAAGGAGGACAGCTCAACAAAGTCGATTAAAGTGGAGCTGCTGATTGGCTCATCTTGTTAAGGCACTGTTGAACTTACCTTAATGGCCCTTTCCAGAATTGACAAAGGAGTTTACGATGAACATTGCACCATGGGGCACGATTGGGTATTCCAAATCATGGAGAAAAATAACTCCGCAAGTTAAGTAAACATGTTAATTGCATCCAGGCCTGTGTGTTGATTTGTTTTCTGACTGACGTGCCATCCAGAGTGATCCATTAACCTTCACTATTGTTAAGCTGAAGTGCAGAACTCATCAGGAGTTCCGTTAGAGTATGAGCTCTGTACTGAACTCCACCTCACATGACCTCCGTTAATGATCCCGTCACAGCTGTAATTAACACAGTCCTTGCTTTGATTATGCTCCTGTGTAGCTTTGCCAACCGAAATGACATGATGCTATCCTCCATCCTGCTTGTAACAAACTGCATCTGCCTCCCTTCCTGCTCCCTGTAGCATGGGTCACGGGAGCAGAACAATATCCCTTTATTCAGTATTATTCTCTTTTTTTTCTCTCTTTCTTCGCTGTTTTTTTTAAAAGTGCACGCCCATTGATACATTGCTTGTCAAACGGGAGATTTAAAGGGGAAGACTCGCTTAAAGAGGATAAGAAGTTAGTTTCCGTCTTGCCTGAAATGAATTCATTGCGCATATGGCGGAGTGTGAGTAATTGCATTGAGCTTATCTCGCACTGTATTCAATTATACAGAAAAAGATGAAATAAATAAATAACACGCCGTGCCATCGTGAGCAGACTAGGAAAAAATCTAGAGCTTATGAAATTCCTCCCCCATGCCTTCTGATAGGTCGGATGCTAATCGTCCTTGTTATATAAGTGCACTTGCCAGCATCTGCACAATCACTGTCGCTGGCACATTTGGGGATTGTGTCACAGAGATAAATTGTTTGTTTTGTTAAATCTCGCTTCACCATTAGTTATGCCTCCTCACAGCTGTGAGGCAGATTGCACTTGCTGATACTTGTGGTACAGGCCACTTGATAAAACAATTTTTTTTTTAAAGAAATCGCCATGGATAATCTTTATGGGTTAGGTTATGTTTGATGTTTCACAGCAAGAGTGATGCTGTACATTGTGTTAAATGTACACCAACAGTGTTATATTTACTCATTTTTGCTGTGTTCCCTTCATTCCTCTTGCATTAATCTTTCAAAATGTAATAAGCATAGGTAAACTACTATATCCTGTGGGCTATTAAATGGTATATAATAATAATAATTCAAAGTGGATACCCAAACTCAGAGCTTCAGTGACTCATCTTTACATTCTAAAACTGGCACAGGTGTATTTTCCTCACAGACAGACAGTGTGGATATTGGCGAGAGAGTTCACATTGTTGACAGTAGTGACCTGTATTGCAGATTCTGTTTGGTTCATCTGAAAAGCCATGAACATCATACGTAATGTCAATTACTGATGAAATAATGGTCATGAGTTATCATGATTATATCACTGGTGTTTTTACATAGTTTTTTTTTTTGAGGAATTGAATAAGATAAGACAAGCAAGTATGCATAATAGTATATACTCTGCTGGTTTTGCTGCAGGCAGATGGACAGAGTAAATATTCCCCTTTACAGTGAACAATTTGGAAGGCCATATTTAGAGTGATAGTTTCACACAGAAACAAAAATAAAACATAAAGCATTACGCTGGTGTGAATTCAGCCCTTTGTTTGGTTGACTTGTTAGATCTGGACATCGCATTCTATAAATTTATATTCTGTAAATGAGATATTAAAAGCCATCTGCTAATCCAACTGGACAGCTCTCAAAACAGCTCTCACTGTGGCATTGTCCAAGTACAGCATGCTGGGACGTTTGGCTGGCGCTGTGTCCGCAGAGCTAAGCAGACTGGAAGAAGATCCAGCGTAAAACCTTTGCCCCTGGTCAATGTGCTTCGTCCAATTTCCAAGTCTGTTTCTTTCCAAGTCTCTCAAACACAGCACTGGCATTTGATATCCTCAGCAGCTGTCCGCTTGGAGCAGGTGTATTTTAAACAGAGAAACAATAATGATCCATTGTTTGACAGCAACAAGTGCTTCTTTTCTGAAATTTTGTGTGTGCATGCATGTGTGTGTGTGTGTGTGTGTGTGTACAATAAGTAGTAAAGTCAGTTTTATTTGAATGAAGATGATGATGTTTTAAAGCACAGGTTTGCATGTAAGTGCACTCATGATTGTATGTGTTTATATGTGGTCAAATAATAAGGTTTCAATTCATGACCATATTGGAAATGTGTTCCCAGTAATACTTTTCATATTCTGGGCTCAAACATGCATGCTGTCTTATATATATATGCATTTTAACCCAACATAAAATCCAGTCCAATCTAGTGCAATTTTAATTTATAAGTACATATTCATGGTTGAGCAGTATGACATAATTTTAATTAAATACAATTTCAAGGTTCCTCCCCCAGCTCATGAATAAGCACACGAATAAGAGATTAACTCACTCAGACATGTTGTCATATGAGGTTACACTCACCTTGCCAACTCTACGACATTCTCCTTCAACAGGATAACGCCCTGTTTTCACTTTTTGTCTTTGACTGATAAAGGAAATATCACCTCTCACTAGCTATGCAATTTGGAGTATTTCAGAGACACTGATGAATATGTACTTTTATAAATATATTATAGCAGTAATCTGTCACAACGTTGCCCATTGTCCAATTGTCGCAAACTCAGCGGTGCACCCATTGAGTAAGAAAATAAGACGATGCACGCTGTCGCATTTCCCCTGTTCAGCTTTCCATCGAGCTCCAGGCCGAGCGATCAATGTTATATTCGAGCTGTACAGATCGGACAGGAGCATCCTCTTCCCCATTCAGCAATAAAGTGATGCGCGGAAGACGCAGGGCCCAGCAAAGTGATAAAACGCCACTGCAGTACGTGATCAATATGTTTGCTCTATAAATAGCCGCTGCAGTGAGATATTGAGGGAGATGGCGCAGTGGTGATATATGTTGAGGGGAAGCCCAACGGGTGAAAAGGCGAATACTGTATATCAATGACCTCACTGAGGTCTTCCTGCCATAAACACACATTTCTCACGGTGAAAAATAAAAGGCGGTAGGAAAGAAGGGGGATTTAAGCAATGCCTATGAGGCTCTCAGTGAAAACTTTGACTGAGCAGTAAACTTATAGTATGATCAAAAAGGAAAGAAATCCCTCTGCAGTTTGCCTGTAGGCATGTTGTTTTTTATTTTTTTATTTGTTTGTTTGTTTATTTATTTATCTATTTTATTTTACGGATCAGTGCATATCTGGGGTGCAGGGAGGTTATTAGTTTCTGTGGAATTACACCAGACCAGCCACTATGGAATGTGTCTAATGTATATGGATATCTACTGCTCCTCCTGTATATAGAATATAATTGAATTTAGCTTCTTTTTGTCAAACGAGATGGAAATCTCCAGCTGGGCTAATGCAGTACAGGTTGCTCTATAGGGCCAGTCTTTTCACTTATAAAAATGCTTTTCAATAGCCATGCTAAGGCCTATTTTTAAAAGGTACAGCTTGCTTTTAGAAAATACCGTTTTAGTTTATCTTTTTTAAAGAGAGACTCAGACCCGTTATTTATTTAGTTACATATAAGGAAGCAGTGTATTTTTTAAATAGACAAACACATGCAATGGCAAAATGTCAAATTTGAATTATTTGTCCACAAGCATTTACCTGTAGACTGTGGTTTATTTCAACTGCTATTCATATTTTAGAGCTCCTTAAAATAGTGCAGGCATGTGGGTGGTATTTCTTTTCGTTTATTTCTCATTGTAAATGTTTCAGAAGTTCCTGAGTATCAGAATATTTATCGTTCCGCCAGTGAAATGTTTGTTAGTGAGGTCACTGGAGGGCTTTCGTTAAAATGCACTTGCACCAGTTCTACCATCAATTAGAATCAATTAGATAAATGTGAATTAAATTAAGTGCAGTAGGGCAGAGGCGTCATTTCAGAAAAAAACTAGGGGGTGGCAAAAAAAATAATAATAAATAATCCCTAACCCATGCCATCATCACTGGCGTAGCTACGCACACACTTCAAATACGCAAACAGACGCACCAAACACAATAACTATATCGGCGAAATCCACAGAGCAAGCACATGAACGGGGCTGCTACAATACAATAAAAATGTACTTTTAAAAAGTTAACTGCATCAACATCTTATATCAAATATTGGTAGAAGGAGGCTCTAAATTTGAGCTGCACATTCTTTCAGCATGTGAACCCCTTATCAATGGAAATTTGAGTCCCGTTTTTCTCCCCTGCCATGATTGTTTCACCAGCTGCAAAGTAGCGGCAAGGAAAGCAATACACAGTCTGATGACATGGAATACTCAATCCATTCGTGAATCTGATAAGCTTGTGCTGAAAAACGTTTTCCATTCGTGAATCTGATAAGCTTGTGCTGAAAAACGTCTTCCATTCGTGGATGGAAAACAAGACAATTGAGGCTGGACAGTGGGGGGCGTAATCTTTTGTCTCGATAATGTCTAACACGCTGCTTACCCCACTTGCTGTCGCTAGTAGGCGATTCTGTCTTGCTGCTATTAGCAGTGCTAATGTCCATGCTAGTAGTAGTGTCGGAATCCACAGTTGCTGCTGCAGTGTTAGCTTTAGTAGTTGATGATGCTGAATTTGACTCGTCATGTGTATGTTATTTAGTTTTCTTTATTAAGAACCCTTGTATTTTTAGCTGTTTGTTTGTTTCATTTTTCAATTAGCTAGCTAACTATTAAGTTAACTTACTTACGCTACCTCTGAATCCTAGCGAGCAAATCGCTTGTCTCGGATCGAGAGTGAAGCTGGTTGCATGAAATAATCCCCTTGTTGCCTGAATCTGATCTGTGATATAAACGTTTTTGCAATTTAATCTCATTTTAGATCAGCGTTTATAGATATAGTGGGCGTTTATTATGAGGGCACACAAAGGAATAAAATATGTGTCAAAACAAGTTTTTTTTTAAAAATATAGGCCTAGGATTCTCACCAATTCAACCAAGAAGCTAGCAATTGTCATCCCCTGCCACCCCCAAACGACGCCACTGCAGTAGGAGGCAGGGCCGTTAGTTCCTCATCTATTGGAATATGTTGATGACTCCAGTTTGCCTTGAGGGAACACTGAGTGTAAGCGTCCGTTGCAAACCCTGGAAGATATCTATATCTTATTTATGACTAATAGGTACAGTCCAGGTTTGAATAATTTACACTTGTCCTGTCTCCATTCATAATAAACACAAGTGTGTACTACAATATATAGTATTAACATGTCTAAAAACTGTAGTATAGCATAATGCATTTTAGTTGCAATCCATGGAAGTACATATATACGTATTTACCCTATAATGAAGATTTCCCAAAGTCACCACTGGAGTTATGCATGTTTTTTTCAATAATTTTTATTTTAGAAATAAGGCTTTAGAACTGCAGGTGAGGAGAGGCAGCGCTTTAGCCCAATCAGTTGTCTAAAATAACAGTCATGCCATGACTTATAGTGGATTGAACAACAGCACCGCCAATAAAATATCTGAGTCCCTCCCACTTTTTCTAATATTAAGCGGTTGCTACCGATTATTCAGTGATAGTGAGTTAGGCAAGCTTTGAATACAAAGCAGATAACGAGTAGCAGACAGTAAACCTTTCATATATTGGATTATTTCATTCAGCATTTTTTATTTATCGCACCTAGACCCATTTTTAGAGGATATCGTAGACAAGCTAAGGAGAGCATCCTTTGAAAATTTCACATCAAAAGGAAGGTTACAGACTCCCAGCCTGCAATGTACAGCAAGTCAGAGGCAAAGCGCTTAATACTGGTATTCGTGGGTGGACTGGCTCACCTAAACGTATAATCGCCTGTTCTGCTGGCATGCCTTCTGTTCTGTGCCATGGACAAAACATGGCTTTAACATCATAAATCTGGATTGTAGCCTACTGTCACACAGAATGCAGAATCCAATATTCACGTGAGTGCACTAGTGAAGCTTAATCTTTGGGGACAAATTTGTATAGAGCACGTTATTGACGAGGGGGCTAGGCTTCAGGTGGTAAAACACAATGAAACCGTAAGACAGAATAGGGCTGTGCTTAAACTTCATTGACACAACAACGTTACTTGGCCAGCAAGAGTTAGCTTTCAGAAGGCACGATGAACGAGGCAGTTTGCAGTGAACCAGTTTGTTTGTTGATGTGATGGCCAGCTATGATGATTTGCTTGCCTCTCTCTTGGAGTCGTCGACTGTCTTTTCTGATGACCTTATTTCTTCCGTTGCATCGATGAGATAACATGATGATATAACGTTAGTCAAACCTATAGTTTGAGTCCGCTTCTCTTTTTTTTGCTTGGCAAATTGACAAAACGACTGACATCAGTTGTCACTCCACAGCTTTCAAATTTCATAAAAATTTGTATATATTCCATTGAACTTGCAGAATTGACCTAACTTACCTATTCTGCATGCACTAAAATGTATTGTTTCTAGTGGTGTGTGGTTCACCTCTACAAGCTAACTTCCAAATGGAACACATTATTATTCATCAGACTATTACGAGGATGTTGAGTCTCTTCACTTTGATGACCACCTGTATTTATTTGAACCAGAATACACAGAATACTCTGCGGCTTGCCTTTCTGTCTCAGCCTCCCTTCTCCTTCAATCCTCTTCAATTTGATTTAGCCCCTTCTCTGTGTATTCCGCTTCAAATAAATAGGGGTGGGTAACTGCATGTTATATAGGTTTGCATTAACACCAAAATATCTGACTGTGCCTCCGTTACCAAACAGAAATTGAAGATTTTTGGAGATTTTATAAATATATGACAGATATAAACTCTGTAAAAACAAAAGTTGGGGCCTTTTTTGCAGTGGCAAATGTAATTTTTTTACTTTTTAAATTACATTGTATTTGACTTTTAAGGACCTGGCTTGTATATTTCATTTGGTGCCAAACTAACGGTAGAATTAAGTTGTATCCTCCCCAAAGGTCACCAAACTAACCATTTTACAGTGATTACAACAAAATAAATGGGCACAAAAAGGTCACCGCGCAGCTCATGAATATGTGACCGTCCATCACTACGGAAGACGGATGTCTGACTTTTCAGGAGATCCAAAATACACTGAGAATTTTAAGATTTAAACTTAAATTCACTGAATTCACTGTTCACTAAACATGCAAAAAATGCACCTTAAAAAGGCACTTTCTGAGAAGCCCATTTGTTACCTTACATTTACTTGGACACTTGATAGCAGTTATCCAATTATCCAGCTAACTCTAATCCTGCTTCGCAGTATACCCCCCTGGTGTTGTCAGGACAGATGAAGTTGAAAGAGTTCTCCGGACTAGTTTTGATTTGTTCTGCATGCCTATGTGAACAGACATAATAATTAGGCTATACTTGTATTCAGTACAGCTATTGCTATCAAAATCTAGTTTTGCATACCTATTTGAAAAACCATCATTATTACATGCAAACAGCAAAAACATTGACATCTATTGTTTGTATTTTAGCCAACAAAAAATAAAACCATGAATAAATAAGAAGCGGAAATGCAGGTGAAAACACTGAGTAGCAGGACAAGCAAAAACACGGGACGGATAACAAAAACCAAAGAAAGAGGACGCTACACAAGCACTCCACGGAGAAGTGGCTAATTCACAAAGAGCAGGCTGAGAAACCATGACAAAAATATTAATTAAATAAAAGAAAAATAATCCTCAGACTATAAACTAATTTCAATACAATCTTAACCGTTGCATCATTATCATTATGGCGACGTTTACGGAGAATGTGTTGCTGTCAAGTGCACAAGTTTAGAAACAGGAGAATTTGATACTTTCTAAATAAATAAAAATTCTACAACTCCTGTCTATGCGTGCGTGCCCAATGTGCGTTGCATTTGAATTGATTCGAACTATTTATGGGTTTGTTTGATCTCGGTCGAACTTGACTTTTGTTATTTGCTACTGTATGTTCAACGCCATTAACAATTCATTGATCAAGAAAATATGTATTTCAAAATAGAAAATGTTACATGATGTGAAGTAACATGGCTTTTAACATTAACATTAACAAGCTAACTAGCTTACCGAGACGAGTCTCCATCATCCAGAACGTGCCTCCTCTTCAGCTGCTCCAGCAAAACTGATGTGCTCCCATGCAAGGCAAGGTCAGCTTTGCAAATGTTGCAGTTCACAGCCTTTTTGGGTGAGTTAAGAGTGAAATGTGCATGTGCACCTCTCAATAAGGTTGAGAAGGAAGCAAGATGTCTCACTCCTTAGCTACTTCCATCATCAGCTCCAGAAAAAAACGATGTGTTTAATTCAGCTCCACAGCGTGAAAAACACACGCCATAACGTCACCAACTAATCGACAATTAAATTAATTGGCGACGAATTTGGTCATCGATTTTCATCGACTACGTCGATTATTCGTTGCACCCCTAATGTAAATAACTCTGAAAAACATTTTAAAATGGTCGGTCACATATTCATGTAAAAATGTTTATATCTTGACTGGCTATACAGTCCCTCACATTCCCTCCCAACTTTTATTTCCCCAGGTCATCACAGCAGAAGAAAATCACTCTTTCCGTTGAAACTAAATAAAGGTAAGATACATAAAAAACAACAGAAATTATTTAAACAAAATAAATCATTAACAAATAAAGAATTGACTGCTTTCATTACAAAAGTGTCCTGGTTGTACGGATATCAACACTTTAGTTTGTTTGCTTGCGGTAAATTTTTTTTTACATTTCCTCCCACACTCAGAACTAATTAAATTAAGAGATAATAGCCTTGTTCAAATAATCACAATGATTGCAAAACAACAGGGAAACGTACAAAATCAATACGTTGATATGATGAAATGTTTCAGAAAGAAGGCACAGTCCTAAATTCTCACATGACCTGTGCCCGGCTGTGGGAGTACAGGGGTGGTGGGGAAATATTTGGGGATCAGAAGGTAATGATGGCACCGGTGGGACTGCCTTTGAGAGGTGCAGTTTAAAGAGTTTTTTTTCCCAGAAGGCTTGATTATTCTCTCTCTTAATTGTACTCTCCTCTCTAATGCACCTTTATCATTTGGAAGCTGGAAAGAAAAATCTATAACCTTGATTGCCCTGAGCATTTTGCTGAACTGACTGCTATAGTGTGCTTATGTTTGTTTATTTTACTGCCCTTTTTCCCGCGGCATGACGCGAGTGGAAATAATTCGGAACTTTAATGGGCTTTTCAACGATCGCGTTCCCAGAGGCCTTGCCGCGCACTGGCCAAAATAATCCCCGGTCGACTGCCGTTGGAAATTGATTGACGCGTGTTTAACAAGATACTGGTCAGACTGGAATGACAAGCTGAGTGATTCGTACTTATTTATGCGGTTTGATATTGATATTGATTGATGTAAGAATGTCATTTTAACTGAATTTTTGAGAGAGAGAGAGAGAGAGAGAGAGTTCATAAACCCAAATTGGACCTGAACAACTACTGAGGCATTTGTGTGAACAGTAATCTGGACTTCCTTAATGAGCACAATGTCTTGAGTAAAAGCCAAATTGGATTTGAACAAATCACCGCATGTCTGACCATATTTACATCCTACACACCCTGATTAGGACAACATGTCAACCAAGATAAAAAATGAAATATTTGCTTGTTTTATAGACTTCCAAAGATTTGATTCAATCTGACATAAAGGCCTAATCTACAAAATTATTGAAAGTGCTGTCGGAGGTAACATATATTACATTATTAATATGTGCAGCATCAAAATTGGCAAGAAAATAACATATTTATTCACACAGGGTCGTAGAGTGAGGCAGGGCTGTAGTTTAAGTCCAACTCTATTTAACATCTATATCAGGAGTAGGCAACCATGGTCCTGGAGTTCTGCAGTTCCGGTGACGTTTCTGGTTTGTTCTGAGCTTGATCAGAAGAGTTTGATGGATGATTAAAAGTCTGAGCCTGAATATGGTGAAATGCAGAGTGCCTCCGGGCAGCACATCGTTACCTTCACTCATTACACCAGATTCTACGCCATAAAATGTCAAATCCAACTTGAAATTCAATCAAAAGTTGGCTAAAACAGTTGGGTAAAGAATCAGTAATCAAAGCAATTGCCTTATGACAGTGAAGTGTGTGGGGTCTGTTGACACGGCAAGATTTCAACCAATGGAACAGCCGCCGAATTGAAACCCTGCTTGCAGAGTTTTGTACAAATCTGTTAGAAGTACAGAGGAAAAACTGCAATGCATCAGATTTTGGAAGCGTCTAAAAAAAATAGCGAGCTCCACTGTTGTCATTACAAAGCCCTGCAATACCAAGAGCTGTGCTAAGGAAATAATCCTCTCACACAGCTGGTCCCAAGGCTCAGTTTACTAACCACCCCTGATCATTTTATGTCATGTCATTCATCATTTGCTGTGTCATTTGTTTATTTGTTATTGAATGTACAGTGTGGTGAGACCTCTGTTAGATGCACTTTAAACAAATTATGAGTTCAGTTGAGTTGAACACCTTAAAGCCTCAGGACAACATCACCATAAATTAAATTAGAGTCAACCAACTTATAGCACAAGTACATAACCTATTGGGACACACAAACACAAAGCAAAATGCAATGCAATTTGGCCCTAAAATGACATTGCACCGTGGCAGGCTATCTGAGCACGGTGACTGACAAAAAACAAAGTACTACCTTGACAAAGTCCAGACTCAGTGAGCACAGCTTGGCCATCGAAAAAGGCCAACATCGACAAACATGGCTTCCAAATGAAGAAAGGCTGTGCAAACACTGCCATCTCAACAAAGTTGAGAAATACATCAAAATTATAAATAAATATTTTATGAAAATAAATTAGAGCGGCTCTCAATTTAAATATCTAGGAAACGTTAAAAAACAAAAACTCCCCATACTCTGAGGAGAGTAGTAGAAGTGCTATGAACTGGCACAATCTATTGCTGCCTGCCACCATTTTAGGGATGGATCACATGGATCAATAAAACTATGTATAAACTGTTTAAAACAAATTTTTTTTATTTTATTCATTTTTTATTTTATTTACTTAATTACATATCATTATATGATTATATTTGTCATCATCGTATACTATCGATTATTATTGTTATTATAATTTTTTATTCTTGTTTTGTTTAATACAGTATACTTTGGAAATACAAATGTATGGTGGCCCTGATGTGCAAACCCCATCTTAAAATAAGAAGCAATCTTTTTTTAAAGAGTTGCTCTTTTAAAAAAAAAAAAAAAAAGATGCTTTATATATTTAGGAAACCACTTTATTTTTAATAAGAAGCCATCTTTTTAAATCAGTTGCTATCTTTAAAAAAAATAATTTGTTTATATATTTAGAAAACCACCGTTTTTTTTATTTATAAAACATCTCTTTTTTTAATAAGACGCAATCGTTTTAAATGAGCTACTGTCTTTTAAAAAAAAAAAAGCATTATCGATTTAGGAAGCCACTGTCATTTTAAATAAAGCTTTTCTATTTCAAAATACGTCTTCTTTATTTCAAAATGAGTCTTCTTTTTAGAGGCAAAATGCTAAGGGCTAAAGCTAGCCTTTGCGCATGCGCAAAGCACCGTGGGTCAAGCAGGCATGATCGGATTGGCAGTGTAACTAATGCAGAGCTAAGTGCATGTCTTCGTGGTCTGTTCATAGAGTCACAGATTCATAGATGTGGACTATATTATAGCCTACAGGAGTTATCAAAATGTTTTTTTTTAAAAGTAATTACATATAATTACAAAATGAGCTGGAATTCTTTACACGTTTAGATACCTTTATGTTTCTTACCAACTTGTAGCCTACATTTAAAAGTATGCAATTGTACTGGTGTTAGCCTCCTCGTAGCTGGGGAAAAATAGCTTCCTTATCCAGGAGATCAGCTTGACTGAGAATGTATGTGTGATCCACCGTTATAGAATTAGAAAAAGTGATGTTTTATTTTTTCTAACATAGCAACTTATTTAAAAATCTGGCTTCTTATTAAAAAATATGTTTAATTTAAAAACAAATATAAATCATCTTTAAAAAAAAGAAAAAAAAAGATTGCTTCTTATTTCGAGATAGGGGGTTGCACTTCAGGGCCATCGTACAAATGCAATGTTTTGTCATGCCACTAAAGCAAATTGAGAGAGAAAGTGTGTGTGTGTGTGTGTGTGTGTGTGTGTTTGTGTGTGTGTGTGTGTAAAACACAATTGGTGGCAAAATTAACTCTGCTGACCCTGTGTGTACCCCCAGTGTACTTAATTCACAGGGAATTTACTGATAAATACTGATAGTAGATCTAGGTCAGAAGTTATAAAACAGAATGCCCCTTCCTGATTTGTATTCATAAACAGAGTTGTCTACTGGGGAAAGACTAAGGGCAAGACAAGTGGCAAGCCAACTGGAAAATCCATTTATTTATGTTTGCTTATTGGGTACTGACTATGCAACTGTACAGCAGTGGTTCTAAAACTCAAACACAAGTCCTGAGGGACCCCTCTGTATGCTGGTTTCCAGTCCTACCACAATTGCAATCCCAGAATTTTAACAAGCCGTACATTTACTCAATTAAGATTTTTATGTTTAGAGAGATTATTTACCCTCTTAAGCCACATTATGCTAGAAATAGCATGCCATGCAGAATACACACCCAATATTCACATTGTGCTATATTGCAAAAAGTTAGAAAATTTTTGATTTTAAATGACTTTATCTACAGGCTTCTGATTGGTTAACTTGTGGACACATGGTCACTAAAACGAACCATTTTTAGAGAATGAACAATTAAAGACAAACAAAATGATGACGAGCCAAACCTGCATTGTGTTAATACGTTCAACAAAACAGCTTGTGAAAGAAATTAAACACATGTTCAACAACCTAATTAGGAGCCCATTGATTCACCTCTGTCTTTAATTCAATCGAAATTGTTACCTTTTGTATGAAATTGTTTGCATTATAGTACAATAAGCTGTAGTGGTTCGTGGCTGTTTTGTATTCTTTTATTTTGCGGCTCTCGTCCTGCTTTCCCAATTGTGAATCAATCGGATTTCTTTCACGTTCCGTTTCGTGGTTTGCCGTCCTCATTATTGTTTTCACCTGTGCTTCTACCTGCGGGGTACTTAAGTTTCTCACTTCCGCTTCTCCGGTGCTTGATTATCTTATTATAATCTCGACATATTATCTCGACATTGCATTCGAGACAGGTATAGCCAGGTTACTAGCGGCCTCCTGATATTAATTAGTATAGGATTTGATTTCCTCTTGGTAGCGTTTTGCGCTATCTATTTAGCACTTTGCTGTTCTCTCTGAGAGAGTTTTTTTTTCTTTTTACTTTCGTTTTGGTTTTACACTTCTCCGGCTCTGAGCTAAGGCCGAGGGTGTTCTTTTGGTTACTAAGTTTCCCGTTTTTGTGGGTTTATTTTCGTTTTGGCTGTTTTGCCTTAAGGAGTTACGTTCCTGTTTTTTCTTTTCTTTCTTTATTATTTTCTCTCCTATAATTATTGGTCCTCACGTCTTGTGAGCTGACTTGTTCAGATTCCTCCCACCTTTGCATTTGAATCTCTGAACAATTAAGAAACCCATTACATAAGCACATGGTATTCTTCATGGCATGCATAGATATTTCTCACATAATGTGGGTTAAGAGGGTAAATAATCCCTTTAAACATGACACGCACCTAATTAAGGAAAATTAACAGCAAAATTCTGGGATTGTAATTGTGGTTGGACCGAAAACCAGCATGCACAGGGGTCCCCCAGGACAGAGTTTGAGAAACCACTGCTTTACAGCACAGGGATGAACAATATCTTTGCAAAAAAATAGTAACTCTTGTTCCCATTTCCTGCCATTAACATGCATTAAATGATCAGATCAGATGTGTGCCCATTGGGCTAAGATCCAATGTTGGTGATGTAACCCCTGGAGGTTGGATTTGGGTGAGGACACTCGGGGCCCCTCGCAACAGTCCCACAGACACCATTTTTAAACCTGAAGATCGAGAATGTCCTTACGGCACCCTCCACTCACTGGCACCAAGGAAAATGCATTTATTTATTTATTTATTCTTTCTTATTGAGAAAGATTTATGACCGTACTGGCATGCGTTTGCAGCCAAGCCTAAAAGCATTTGGCAACCGAATGCCATATTTTGAAGTGGACGTGACATTTGTTTGGCTCGTGTGCAGAAAGGCAAAATCCAATCACAATGCAGAGACAAGCGGATGCCTGGGGGCAGGGGGTGTGTTTTAATGTCAGATGAACGAGTCGATAACCCACCATAAGCATATGGATATAAATTTTTGTTTTAAAGGCCAGGAAGAACGGGATCATGGCAGATTGGATTCAACTATGATTCCATCTGACCCGACCAGACGGTAATAATGTGTTTCACTGAATTAGGCTATTTGATTAGTACATTATGAGACACACACAACACACAATTTCTACATATTGTGAATGTCAGGGATGTCTTTTTCGGTCTTGGAACGATGCAGTGCCAATGTCCACTTAAAGCATAGTTTCCACATAGATTATACAGTTTGAATAATCAATGTTTACATAAGTACATCAAAGCAGTTGTTCAGGATTACATAACAAATCCTGATTGCGAATCTGCACATGCACGCACACACACACACACACACACACACACACACACACACTTGTTGGTGATTGCTTCCCACCCAGTGCAGGGTGGGTTTGAGTCCGACAGGATTATTTGGGTTACTACTGCATTCATTCCTGCAGCTTTGTGCCGGGTGCACATACCGTGACAGGTTTTCAGGATAGTATTTTTTTTTCTCCCCAAATCCCTAAATCATTTAAGCTCAGCCTTGGTTTACATTCTGTCCAAGAAGGATCGAGCTACATTACAAAACAGTCCAGGGAATTTAAATTGTTGGGGAAAAAATGTATGGTCCCACTTAAATATACAATTTTTTGTGTGTTCTGATTCTGATCCTGATTTCAACATTTTCATTTTCAGGTCCACCCAATTGGATGTAATTCCAGGAGGAGATCAAAAGAAGAAAAAAAACATTAAAAAAATGTTTTGTCCCCCCCCCCCCCCCAAGTGACAAGAATACACAAAATGTTAAAGAAATAAAGTTTATTTAAAGTTACATGTAGTATAAACAATGATAAGCAATGGGAAGGTATGTACTGTACACACACAAACACACAGCGAATACATATGAATACAATGTATGTGATCTTTATGTGCTTCATGATCTGATGATTTTTCTTAATTAAACTTCAAAGTGTGGCATATCTTCGACTGACTCCAGCGGTGGCCCCTAGGCATGGACTGGCAGACGGATCTGGGGCATTTTGAAGCGACGACCTGATTTTTCTCAGGGGGCACGTTTACATGCCAGATCTATTTCAGATTTCACATCCTCCAAGATCTCTAAAATATATGCCTGCTGTCTACCTTGACCTCCATATTTGCATGGCCTCTTCAACTCCCCAATGTTAGAAACTGTAATGCAGCCCTCAATAGCCAAGCAGTATCCTGGCCAATGACAGTGGAGCTAATAATAAGTATGAACCTGTGCCTCATTGTAAAGTTTAAAGTAGGGGTATCAGACTCGAGGGGTGAATGGCAGGGTGTCTGCAGTGTAATTTCCTTTCAATCGGCAGCCAATCAAAGCCTGGGAAAAAATGTGCTTGGACTCCTTAGCCTTTCAGTGACTTCAACACATAAGTGTTGAAAAACACCAAGATACTGTGACCCTCCAGCACTGGAATCTAAACTCCTTTGTTTGAAAGGATGCATATTGACCTACAATGACCGGACAACATTGGAGTAATCCAAACTCCTACCCTCCTGAGGGACAGTTCCCCAGTTTGAAACACGGGTATCAACTCAACACAGTTCTCTTCTCGAAGTTCTGTTCTGAGAACTTTCACTCATTTAAATCAAATAAAAGAAACATTGCATTTTTACTCCACAGGGTACCCAAGAGATGGACAGGCTCTGGCCATTTTGTCCACACTGAGCAGCTACAATGCAAGTGAAGGGTAAAAAATATCTTCATTTTGACTAATGTGTGTACTGAATTAAATTCTCACTGGGGCCTATGGCTGTCCGGGCATCAAGCTTCCCAGGGGTTCCCAAAAGTTGTTTTGTGTGACGGAGATCTCTCTGCAAAACACACGCCTCGCAAAATCTGTGACTATATTTTTCGGAATGACTGCTACCAGGTATTGTAGTTGCATAGGAAGGAGACAATGCACAAGCATACTTAAAGGACATTAGTTTGCACTTTGAACACCTCTGGCGGCAGTGTAGTATAATGGTTAAGGAACTGGCCTTGTAACCGAAAGTTTGCAGGTTCGATTTCCAGGTAGGACACTGCCGTTGTACCCTTGAGCAAGGTGCTTAACCTGAATCGCTTCAGTGTACAGGTGCAGCTCAAAAAATTAGCATATTGTGAAAAAGTTCAATATTTTTTGTCACTCATTTCAGAAAGTGAAACTCATGTATTATATAGATTCATTACACATAGAGTGAAATATTTCAAGCCTTTATTTCTTGTAATTTTGATGATTATGGCTTACAGCTAATTAAACACAAAATTCAGTGTCTCAGAAAATTAGAATATTGTGAAAAAGTTCAATATTGGAAACTCATGGTGTCACACTCTAATCAGCGAATTAACTCAAAACACCTGCAAAGGTTTCCTGAGCCTTTAAATGGTCTCTCAGTCTGGTTCAGTAGGCTACACAATCATGGGGAAGACTGCTGACTTGACAGATGTCCAGAAGACAGTCATTGACACCCTCCACAAGGAGGGTAAGCCACAAAAGGTCATTGCTAAAGAAGCTGGTTGTTCACAGAGTGCTGTATCCAAGCATATTCATAGAAAGTTGAGTGGAAGGAAAAAGTGTGGTAGGAAAAGGTGCACAAGCAACAGGGATAACCGCAGCCTTGAGAGGATTGTCAAGCAAAATCCATTCAAGAATTTGGGGGAGCTTCACAAGGAGTGGACTGAGGCTGGAGTCAGCGCATCAAGAGCCACCACGCACAGACAAATCCAGGACATGGGCTACAAATGTTGCATTCCTCGTGTCAAGCCACTCATGAACCAGAGACAATGTCAGAAGCGTCTTACCTGGGCTAAGGAGAAAAAGAACTGGACTGTTGCTCAGTGGTCCAAAGTCCTCTTTTCAGATGAAAGTAAATTTTGCATTTAATTTCAAGGTCCCAGAGTCTGGAGGAAGAGTGGAGAGGCACAGAATCCACGTTGCTTGAAGTCCAGTGTGAAGTTTCCACAGTCAGTGATGATTTGGGGTGCCATGTCATCTGCTGGTGTTAGTCTGTTTAAAATATCCTTTTTTATTGATCTTATGTAATATTCTAATTTTCTGAGACACTGAATTTGGGTTTTCATTAGCTGTAAGCCATAATCATCAAAATTACAAGAAATAAAGGCTTGAAATATTTCACTATGTGTAATGAATCTATATAATATATGAGTTTCACTTTCTGACATGAGTGATAAAAAATATTGAACTTTTTCACGATATTCAAATTTTGTGAGCTGCACCTGTATATCCAGCTGTATAAATGGATCGTATGTAAAAAGTTGTGAAAGTCGCTCTGGATAAGAGCATCTGCTAAATGCCTGTAATGTAATACAAATGTAATCTAATGAACACTGTAATTGCAGCTCTCATCTAAAAACATAACATCACCCTTCTCTATCGTAATCCTGTTTTCAAATTTTTTAAACAAATGTGAAAACAGGATTACGGAGAAAAAACAATTCTCATTTAGAATCAACAGTTCTCCCACACTGTGTTACCCACGTGCACACGAGGAACACTGTAGCTGAAACATGAAGCCTCCTCCAATGTGCTCATCTGCAATCAGGTGACTGTTATGCTCTGCACTACACACAGGGAAGCTGGTACAGGCTGGAGGGCAAGCTTATCTCCCCCTGAAGACACCCACTGGCCGTGGGTATCTGGAGTCTCATTTCAGGGGCTAATGTAGCGGTAACCCCAGGGTGCCTAGCGCACTTAAATCCACCCTACTCCTGTCTGGACCAAAACCAATTGTGTCCCGCTGCTATCATGGGTGTAGTCGACCAATAAGCACAGCCCAGACGTAAAACCTCATAAATTCCCTCCCGGAAGTGTGTGTGTGCGTGATGTGTGTGTGTACGTGTGTACATACATGTGTGTGAGTGCACATTGAAAAGCCAGAAATCAGCACAGGTTCAGCATCGATGTTACAAAGAATTGCACCTTTTTATAAAAAAAAAGTAAATAAATAAATCCAGCTATGGAAATCGGTCAGTGCAGATGGCACCGCTTTCAGATCTGATATCATTTCACTTCAATCCCATGTTATCCCAGGTCTATTCTGCTGGTAATCAGAAATATCTCCCAGTCTTTGATTACTGTTGTATGAACTGGAACGTGCTAAGAAATTAGTTTGTCCTATTTTTACATCCATTTGACACCAAGACTACCCTTTCCAATAAGAATCCCCAAAGTTTATTTAAGCGTGTCTCCCAGGAACATGGAATTATTTCTAGCGTCACTCCCAACGTTGCAAAAAGAGTGGAACCTTTCTTTAATGTAAAACTGATGTGAACTTATTTGCTATTGGTTTTCTCTTGATTCATATTGAGCACTTCACAATAGGTAGGCAGCGGGTGGCGGAGGGGATCGTAATTGCCTTAATTGTAGCACCTGGTGACTTGGGTTTATAAGCCCTTCCCCTGTGCTCCTTTTGGGGTGAATGGTCATTTTCTCCCCTCTCTGTAGCTGGGTGAACATTTATTTCAACGCTCTGTTTTTCATTCTTGCACTTACAACACCTACACACACACACCTACAAGCATCCTACACATACCCCCACCATACATGTCCCATTTTTGATTGTGGAGTTGTTTTGTTGACTTTTTCCATTTCATGAATACAATTTTCTTTACCGCATGCTATGTCTCCCTGATTTATGCTGAGAATTTCAATGAGTATTTATGTTACACCAAGCAAAGATGTAAGGTTGTAAAACATTAATTTGATTATGATGATATGTTGTACTACGCAGGCCACAAGTACTGTTAAAGTTTAGTTTTTTTAGTTGTTGTTCCGCCGGTCTCTGGTCCCTGCAACCTACAGGTGGCAGATGAGAGCAATATTCATTGAAGGATGAAATAATGAATACAAGTAACCACACTGTATAAATACATAATTCAACTCTGGGGCATCCTGCTGACCCAAAAAAGATTAAATATAAGGACATTGATAAAAATGTAAAAATAAATAAATAAGACAATTTGTGCACGGTGCCACACAATTAATGAGAAGTGGCCAAGCTGTTGTTGGAGGATCTTAACTTTTCCATCTTCCCAATGAGATAATGAAATGTACAGCTTCGGGACAGATTTAGGGAAAAAAGTGCTCGTTTGACATATTTCATGCAGGACACTGCTGATGTATTGCTTCTGCATCTAAAATGTATGGATGTTCAATAAGCTGTAGTGTGTATTATGCCAAGTTACCCGAAGGGATGACGGCTCAAGCAATATTTCTGATATGCAGTTTTTGCACGACATTTGAAAGAATCATTATGCTGTAATAATAACGTATCGCCGTTTATTTTTAACAATACTCGCAATGTTCTAAAATGTGTATATATTTTAGGTTTGTCACAAACCTGGTGGTGTGCAAGGGACGGTAAGCCTGCTTCTGTTTTAATTAAGGAAGAGGCTATTTAACGGGCAATGAGATTTGTCAAAGCTGAACATCCCTCCCCATTTTTTTGTTGTCAACAGAGGAGGATGAAAGAGCTTCCACCCATTAAAAAATGCTGGATTATTGCCATATGCCATCTTTTATTAGGCGGATAAATCATGCACACTGCTTTGGGATGAAAACTTAATAAATAGACAATAAATAAATAACATAAGCCACACGTAGCCCCATTGCAAATGGCTGTGGGTGTGATACAGAGGCACACGGAGACTGGATAACACATACGAAGGTAAAGGAACCGTGTTGCAGCGGGACTCAAACATAGGTAACCCCAGACAGCACTCGCATGCCTGTGAATCGTCCATCACCCACACTCTGAATGGAGGGTTTTTATTATTTTTTTTAGCTGGAATGGATTTATAGATGTAGCGTACATACCACACACCACACGACTGACCATTTCAGTCAGTGAGCACGCACTGTATGAATGCATTAAAACGGAAACAAAAATGACAATAATGCAGAGAATCCCTAGTCAAACAGGGTTTGTTTTTATTGCCGAGTCATACGATTGTATTTTTATGTATGCATTTCAATATGTTTATGTATATTTATATTATTATATATATTAATATATATTCCTTAAAAATTCATTTTTTTATACCAAGTGTAGGGGCATGTTTGGTTAAACATTTTCGTTTTCGCTTGTGCTTCCATTGTAGTTAAAACTCTTCCGTATCTTGAACGTTTTAACTAACGGGGTAATGCATGCTCAGCAAGCATGTAAAGTACAGTGATTATTCTGGGCTTGAAAAGGTAACGGACTGAACAGCTGTTTTGGCCTTATTGTGCGCATTCTAATATGGCTAATCAATTAGATAATTACTTCTTTCCACTGACGCGACAACAAGCGGCGCTCGCCAAAATACATCACAAATACAAGGCCGGTGTATAAAATTTGAATAATAACAACAGCATCTCAATTAGAGCTACTTTTTAGGCTGCTTGCACACAAGGTGCGTTGGGCACATCGTAACCAAAGTAACACAACACATACTTGTGAAATCCATTCCTGCCAGTATTCCCTGTGAAAACCCTTCACATATATTATGCATTCGTACAGCAAAGCTTTTCAATAAAGGGTTTACTGTATAGATGATCTTAGTAGGGCTGTTATTAATTCATTCTAGCATTCTCCTTGATTAAGGAGACAGATAAAATGTAATTTCTTCTCATTCAGAAAGGAGAAACCCACCGCAGCCATTACTGCCACTTAAAATCCAAAAATTCTCCTTAAGTCCTTGAGAAGGAACTTCTATCACTGCTGGATATTAAATACTACAACATATGCACATTTCTACCACATCCTCGTGAGACACACACACACACATGGTTGGAATCAGATTAAATAAAAATGCAAAACACAAATCAATTTGCATATGTTACAAATAACATTTTCCTCCCTGCCCACAGAGCCTTCACACACATGTGACATATATATATATATATATTTTAAATATTAGTTTATTTATTTTTGATGAATTGCCTGTTATGCTCCTGGTTCTCAGGCTTTCTTTTAATTCTTGTTGTTTTTGTAGTGTTAGCTCTTAATACTTTCTTCTGTACTTTTTATTTGTTCTCCTCTGAAGCGCACACAAATATATTCTGTATATGATATGTGCTCTGTAAAAAAACCAAATAATAATCATTTAATTTAAATAAATATCCTGATATAAATGCTTTTGCAATTTGCTTTTGGTGATTGTAATTCTCTTGTTTCTGATCAAGGCTGCCTTACAGAATCTTAGTTGGAACTAAAACTAGGGATCACATCAATGTAAACATACTACTGACAGTACAGTGCCGCTGCAGGGTCCACATATACAGCATCAGCCTCTCAACGTCGCCATGCATGTCCAGCGAATTAAGCTAATCAACTGTGTAAATAGCTCAGATCAGATCATTCATCGAAGCAGAGAAATACATTCAGATCAACATAAGAGTCCTATGTTTTCACTCTTTTTTCGATGGAAAACTAATCATATTATTTCATGATTTTCAATATTTTGTGAACTTTCCAGATATGGTGCTGAATTTCAATCAATGATACAGATCAATACATTAATAATTTCTGATCATAATCTGCCAGCTTTTGCACTGATCGTGTGGGTCTTCTGTTACCTGCGTCGCTCGCAAGACCCTTTCTCCGAGACGACAATCTATGTAAGTATGTTACTTTGGTTGGTTGCCAGGTTTTTAGTAACTATTACATATCTCCAGTGAGGATACATTGTTCTGATTGGCATGCCATTAATATGATGCTGCTAAAATCATTAAACAACTCTGCACATCTGTTCATAGAAAGTCTTTAGTGCAGTGATAGATCAAATGCGTATCTGGTATAAATAAATATGATTGATCGGAGAAATATTACAGATGGTAGATTTTGAAATATTCAGATGAAATAATGCACGACAATGATAGTAAACAATGATCATACTGCTATGCACTCGTGACACTAAGCATAATATTTCCATAAAATATCTAAATATATAGAGTTAGCCACTGCCTCACTAGGTTCTTTATATGAGATTTTAGGTTTAATTTTCTTCCCCTTTGCAATTGGCATTGTGGGAAAAATATATTTTTATTTTCTATGTAGCTTATATCCTACGTACTGCATTACTGATGTATTATACAGATCGATGGTATTCACAGCATGTTCCCTTTCATGCATCCTTTTTGCCATATGTTTCATGCCCACAGGCCATTAGGGCAAACAACACTGAGTGAAAATAACACAAATAACTACTAACAGAGCAGAGTAGACAGAAACATGGTAGAAATGTAATAGAATTCTCAAAAGGGTTTATCACTATTCACATGAATGAAGCAGGACACGAGTCTATGGTGCTAATGCTGAAGAGCCTGAGGTTCTGCTTGTTTTTGTCATTACTCAGCTCTTAATTCATAAGTGAAAGCAACTTATTGCAATAGTAACTGACCCCTGGTTTCTTAGGTCTGGATTGGCTGCTGATTTTTTTCAACGAAACCACAAACGGATCCCTTGGCTCTCCAGGACGAAGCCCCTGTATTAAGAACACTGATGCTTAATGTTGGCATTTATATATCTACAGCACCTTGGCTGGGTTTTTATGAATGGCTCCTAACAGGGTTTTAGGGCGCTTTCTCACCTTATAGTCCGGTTATTTAATCCAATGTCAATACATTGTTATTTTATTTTTTCATTAGTCCGGATCGCTTTCGATCCAGGATTTGTATACCTTTGCAAATGCCATTCGTACATTGGTCAGGAGTAGCCTAGATTGAAAAAAACATCCTACCCCTACCACAGAAAATGACAGAACCTTGTTTCATTGCTGAATTTCTCCTTACCAAGTTATGAGGAGGATGCCAGTATCAAGGGTCTGAGGTATCAATCGAGCCTCAAACCATCACTCTGCTGCCAGATATACAGTAGACATGGATGGATCACTTTAAGGGTTGTTTCTCCAGACAAATTTTCCTATTAAACTCTATGGAGAAGCAAGAGAATAAACAACCCTTAAAGTGATCCATCCATATCTACTGCATATCTGGCAGCAGAATGATGGTTTGAGGCTCGATGGATACCTCAGACCCTTGATGACTTACAGCCATTTAGCCAACCATGTGTTTCCTACTATTCCCATGAATTTTACAGCTTAATCTAGTCCCACCACCCATAGAGATCCATTCAAATGCAGAGTGGTACCTGAAAATAAAATAGTTTTTTGGTGTTGTTGGGTCACAGATATCAAAAAGTCATGGCACGCAAAGGATATGCAACCAAATATTAAATATTATGATTCCATTTAAGTTTGTCAATTACTTTTGGCGCCATACAATGGGGAGGACTATGTGTAAAAAGGGCTACAATTGCTAAAGTAGAAATAGTAGTTTGTAACATTATAACATCTTGACAGTATTTTTTGATCAATTTAATGCCTTTGTGAATAAAAGTATCAACTTCATTCAAAAAGATACAAATTTCAGTGATTCCAAACCTTTGAACAGTAGTGTTAATATATATATATATAGAGTATATATATATATATATATATATATATATATATATATATATATATATACAGTGAGCACCATAATTAATTTGACAGTGACACATTTGTTATTTTGGTTCTGTACTCTACTTTGACTTTTAAAGGATACAATGACAATGAGGCTGAAGTGCAGACTGTCCGTTTTAATTTGAGGGTAGGTTCATCCATATCAGATGAACCGTTCAGAAAATATGAAACCTTTTGTACATAGTCCCCCCCATTTTCAGGCATCAAAAAATATTTGACAGTTTAACAATGTAGAATAAAGTAATCAATAAATGTAGAATAAACCTCATTGTCATTGTATCCTTTTAAACTCAAAGTGCTCAATTACAGAACCAAAGTAACAAGGAGATAATCAATGTTATTCACTTCACCTGTCAGTGGTTTTAATGTTGTGGCTGATCGGTGTAATACATATATATATATATATATATATACACACACACACACACACACATACATACACAGTGCATACGGAAAGTTCTCAGACCCTTTCAAGTTTCACATTTTGTTATGTTTAAGAGGCAGACTCTTAAAATGGATTCAATAAATTCTCATTAATCTACACACAATACTCCACAATGACAAAGCAAAAACTGGTTTTTGGAGTGTTTTGTAAATGTATTAAAAATAAGACTGAAATATTCATAAGTATTCAGACCCTTCACTTAGTACTTGGTTAAAGCACCTTTGGCAGCAATGACAACCTCAAGTCTTCTTGGGAATGATCCTACTAGCTTGACACACCTTTCTTTTGGAAGTTTTTCCCTATTCTTCTTGGCAGAATCATTCAAGCTCAACCAGGTTGGATGGGTACCGTCGATGCACATCCATTTTCAGGTCTCTCCAGAGATGCTCAATTGGGTTCAGGTCCGGAATCTGGCCGGGCCACTCCAGGACTGTTAGAGTTTTTCCGAAGCCACTTCTGTGTTTTCTTGGTGGTATGCTTCAGGTCGTTGTCTTGTTGAAATGTAAATTTTCGCCCCAGCCTGAGATCCTATCACTCTGGAAAAGGTTTTCACTCAGGATTGCTCTATATTTTTTCTGCATCAATCTTTCCCTCTATTCTGACTAATCTCCCAGTCCCTATCGCAAAAACACATCCCACAGCATGATACTGCCACCACAGTGTTTGACTGTTGGGATGGTATTACTGAGGTGATGCTCAGTGCCTGGTTTCCTCCACACATGCCGTTGGGAATTGTAGCCAAATAGTCCAATCTTTGTTTCATCAGACCAGAGGATTTTGCTTCTAATGGTCTGAGAGTCGTTCAGGTGCTTTTTGGCTCCCAGTGGGCTGTCATGTGCCTTTTAGGAAGGAATGGCTTCAGTCTGGCCACTCTACCATAAAGGCCTGATTGGTAGAGTGCTGCACTGATGGTTGTCCTTCTGTAAGGTTCTCCACAAAGGAACTCTGGATCTAATGAGCATTGGGTTCTTGGTTACCTGTCTGACTAAGGCCCTTCGTCCCCGATTACTCAGTTTGGCTGGGCGGCCAGACCTCGGAAGACTGTTGGTGGTTCCAAACTTCTTCCATTTGAGAATGATGGAGAATACTGTGCTCTTGGGCACTTTCAATACTGCATAAATGTTCTTGTATCCTTCCCCAGATCTGTGTCTTGAAGACACAATCTTGTCTCGCAGGTCTATGGACAATTTGCTCGACCTCATGGCTTTGGTTTCACTCTGACATACAGTATCAACTGTGAGACCTTATATAGACAGGTGTGTGCCTTTCCTAATTATGGCCAATGAATTAAATTAGGCACAGGTGGACTCCATTCAAGTTATAGAAGTATCTCAATGATCATTGATACAAGTAGGGTGCACCAGAGTTCAATTGCAAGTGTCATAACAAAAAGTCTGAATAATTATATAAATGGGATATTTCAGTCTTTTATTTTTAATAAATTAACAAAACACTCAAAAAAACAGTCTTTGCTTTGTCATTGTGGAGTACTGTGTGTAAAGTGATTTGAAGAAAATGAATTGAATCCATTTTAAGATGAGTCTAAAACATTACAAAATGTGGAAAACTTGAAAGGGTCTGAACTTTCCGTATGCACTGTATATTCTTTAATTAAATTGCTAATGGCTGCTAAGATACACATTTTTGATAGCTAGATACAATAAATTAAGTGCATAAATCTACACTAACTTTATCCTATTTGCTTAAATATAATTTTATTTAAATGTACACTTTATGATCAGGTCCACAATTTAATTCCACAAATGTTTCCATGTGGATCATTAATTAAGTGGAGGGTTGCAAGTTCAAAGAATAGTCATGCATCTATATCTGGCCATCATCTACTATGTACACCATGTACTCTTTGACACATTTAAAACACAATGTTGGCAATTAAAGATTATTCCACTTCTGTACCAAGAAGTGGGATAATCTTTATTTGGTTCAATGACATTAATCATCAGGACAATTAGGCTACATGTCCATGTTCAAAATGGGTCAGAGTAAAACCAATTTAGTGACTTTTTCCACATTAACCAAACTGACTATGGCCTTGATATTGGAATGACTTTACTGTAAAGAAATGAGGTCACTCTACACATGCTACATATATGATACATATAAACACGTCATTTTTTGGCTGCATTTGTATGTCAATGTAACTGTCTGTGTATAAGGAGCTACACGCTGAGGGGAGTTTGGGCAATTGCACAATGACGTTGCTTTGGAAGGACTGCCCCACGGGAGATACAGCTCTGGCACTGGCCGGAGTTCTCAGGCAATGTTAATACAAGTGCTTGGGAGAAGACAGCCACCATACAATGCTCAAAGTTCTGCACATGATGACACATTTCCATCGGGTTTTATACAAAGTGTGTAAACTGGTAGAATTGAAATTCTACTACTTCGGTTGGTTATCAGGCAATTATGTCTACTCCTTCGTCTACTTTTTATATTGAAAACATCTCTTTAATGTGTAGAGCAACACCAGCTTTTTCTCTGTCTCTGTCCACTTCATGATGAAAGTTGGGCTACCGAGTGAGACCCAAGAGGAGGAGGAGGGAGGAGTTACAGTTGGGGGGAAGGGCGATAGATCCATTCTGTGTCATCGGAAAGTAGGCGGGGCCAGTGAGGGGGAAAACAATCCCACGTCTGTCACTGTTCTGCAGTGGAAATTCTAGAAAATTGGCTACCGTTTATACAATACCAACTTGTGATTGCAGAAGCTGAAATGTATGATAAAGAACACATCAAATATCTTAGTTACATCAACACTGAGCTCGCTAAGCAGTTTGGTTTTAATACATGAAATATTTATTAAAGAGAAAAAAATCACTGTCCAGGCTGTCAACTCGTCCAAAGGTGGTTTGAGTAGTCAAACATTGATTTGCGTAGTATGAATATCCATTAATCAAGATGAAGGGCGGAGATTGGGCATTGACTTGCTTATGTGGAAAACAAGGGCTGCATTCGGATCAAAAATGTATCTTTTCTTCCTGTCGTTTCCTTCCCTTGCTTCAAGAGGGGAATCCCCAAAATGCCAGGATGAAATATGGCAGCCACACCAAGTGGGATTCGGTTCCAATTTAAGGGGAGGGAGTATTTATATAAATATAATTAGTAGGCTAATTATATTACTTCAGTTCCCTCACAATGCAATGCTCCATGCAAGGTCATATTTCACATATTTCACAAGATGGCTCACTCGAGGGAAGAGAGTAATGGAAGGGAATGTGTTAAGTTGGATCCAAACGCAGCCAAGGTTTTTAACTGTTTCCACTTCATGGATAGGTGAGGGGCTCGAGACAAGACTTTTGACTTTGGGTGAAATGGCTCTTTTTAGCCCAAATGGGGTGGCACAGCTTAATTAGATTTTGTTCGTTTTTTTATCATCTTGGAGACAAGATACTCAAAAAATGTGACTTTAGTGTTTATTATCCCTTTTGTGACAATAATGTTGTCAATAATGTAATCATGTTCATTTATTGGTACAAATGACTACAGTTGTTGAGAGTTTCAGTCCCGTTTTAATGTTGGGACATTTCATTCCTGTCATTAAATATTGACTGTGAATGGTTTACTTAAGCACAGCTGTGGCTAAATAAAACATTTTCAACAGTAGCTATCTCATCTGATATTAATATCATAAAAGCAAAATTAATGACAAATGACTTAATTAGATTGATTACATACATATTTACAAATGCATACAGTGCAACATGTTCTCTCATTTTCATGTAGTGGACAATAAATGAAATGAGAAAGAAATGACTGCTATCATTTTGTTAGGAAAAAATGAGAGACAATAGGTGATCAGGGACCAATATGTCATTGATGAGTTGCATGCAGATGTATTATCCAATAAGATCTGTTTTTCCCCCATGGAATCCCCAGATGACCAAACTCTATCCACGGCTCTGATCAGCACAGGTGTGGCTGGTTTGCTTTGTCAGGCCTCTTATTTGGGGAGAGACCTACATGGACACAGCTGTACATTTCTGGATTTTTTCCATGCTGCAGCCAGGACTTTTGTATCCCATCTCTTGAGAGGAACCCGGGCCTACTAAAAAAAAAAAACTTTAAAAAAACATATTATATTGTGCTTTCTTTTTTATACCTATTGTTTACAACTTTACATGTTGGCCACACCCACTGCCGTGTCATAAAGCAGTTCATTCTGACCTGTAAATTCAAGCTCATATGAAGACCCAGTGAGAACCTTAAAGTACCTCATTACTGTTGAGGAGAGAGGCAATATGTTCAGTTAACTCCTATATAACTGCCCATTTATATTGCTCTCAGCCTGTTCCTATGTTTTTGTATTGTGTTGCTACAGCAGACACAGATCCATATATTATGAGAAGTTGGCCAGATTTTGTTTTAAATCTCACAGAGCGCAGAAATAGGCCAGTGAATGCACTTGATTGAATGAGAGTGGACGGGACGGGACGGCCACACTGTTGGTAGATTTTCTGTACAAATCTGTAAATAAACCATCGAGGGTTCGGGTCATGGCGCATCTATCTTCCATTTAATCTTCCCAGTTTACTTCCTTTATGAGCCTTTTTCTTCCATAATTTAGCATAGCCCTATATGCAGCCTCGCTAACAAGTCAGCTGGCATTCCAGCATACTTGCTCATCAGTTCAGCGGCCAATTTATGAAACGCTAGTATTGGATGGTGTGATTGGTGCTTTTTGTATGCGGACATTTCTCTACACAATCCTAAAAAATATATAAGATTTAATAAAATGAAAATGGAGCAAGGCAAGCGGAACAAGGAATGGTTACGAACCATGAAAGCTTATAAGGGTGAATAATAGGGACTTATAAGAAAGAAATATATGGCACCCAACTGCAAATGCTTGGGGCAGTAAATTTAACAGGGAGGCACATATACAGTACATGTTTTCTTTCAATTTCTGAAACATTCCAGAAGTGCAATGAAACTAAAAAGGGATGTAAGCATCTAAAGTGGCCTGATCCCAACAAGCTTTCTGAATCATGATAATTGCAGTTCACACACCAAGCACACATGCAGGCACAGCACAAGCGCACACAAACCCTAGGGTGTGAGTCAGCTTAAGTACCGACGCAGAGTCAGCAGATGGTCTCCCCTGATGCTCGGGTTGAAAGATTGCTTTACATTTATCGGCAGAATGCACAATTGACATTACTGAGCATTTTCTTGATTGAGTGGCTAATGTGTCTATATCGTAAAGTAGGAAAAATATTCCATTGGGGAAGAAAAGAAAAAAAAAAAAATAATAACATTTGTATTTGTGTGTGTACAGTATGTGTTTTTGAGTGCATGTGTTTTTGTATCCACATATGTGTATACACACACGCACACCGCACAAACAGACGTGCACAGACAGACACATTTTTAAATGTAGCTGATCCAAAATTTACCCAGGGGTATTGTTTACAAAAAATATCAATAAAAATATTTTATTTATTAACACTTAATTTACCAAACTCATTCAAGTCACCCATGTTTTTGTAACGAATTATATGTGCTAGAATAGGTTGCAGATGTGCACGCGATTGTGGTTACGACAATAAAATTTCATATCTAATATGCTGTTTCTATGGCTGTTTGTACACAAAGGTAGTACGTGAAGTATGTACACTAAATATAAGTATGAAATAAATAATGTAATTTTTATTATTAGGGGACCGAGCAGTGCAGCCTACCTACTGTACCAGCTGTGAATGTTCCGGTAGCTTTGTGATTAAGGCGTTGTGCTACCATGTGTTAGGAACAGGTGGGGATCATACCACCAACCTAACTTTTTTTAATTTTTTTAAGGCATACAATGTGCACGTCATGCTAATAATCTTTTTTTAACATAAAACAAGTTATTTTGATTGTAAAGGCTAAGAAATTTCACAATATTAACTGTTAACTGCCATCACATTTTCGGGATACGTGGAAACGTGCAAAGCCGCAGCATAATCCGGATGGTATTGAGATGCACTCCACTTGACGTTCACTAGTGTACCAAAAATGGTAAAATCTTTGCTAGTAGGCTACCTCTGTGGTAGCTAGTAGCCTACCAGAGGGAAAAGCTAAGGGGTTAGTGCAGGGGTGGGCAACTCCAGGCCTCGCGGGCCGGTGTGTATGCAGGTTTTTGCTGCCGCCAGTTAACAATTATTGAATTAGCCCAATCGTTTACATGATCTGATATTTTAATCTACATATCCGCGATATGAACAGCAGCTGATGAATGTTCTT
The DNA here is from genome assembly GCA_022702515.1 of Ilyophis sp. 1 JC-2022. Lineage (NCBI taxonomy): Eukaryota > Metazoa > Chordata > Actinopteri > Anguilliformes > Synaphobranchidae > Ilyophis > Ilyophis sp. 1 JC-2022. The sequence goes on along the minus strand of CM040398.1, from coordinate 14,652,690 downwards.
GTGCCGGTATGCGTGTATTGTAGCGTTTTATCGTTCTGTAATTTACGAGTGAATCGGTGATTGTGTGTATGACTAATTAGCTGATTGAGCCGTGGTAACTGGTGGCAGTAAAAACATGCATACACACCGGCCCGCGAGGCCTGGAATTGCCCACCCCTGGGTTAGTGCCATCGTCCAGACGTCCACGACTCTTGTGATTGCTGATGACTGACTAGCCTACTGCAATGTAGGCCCACCACCAAATTATTACAGGTAGCCTAAGCTATACACCAGGATGATTGATTGATTTTAATTACTCCATGTAAAAAGTAATATTTTTAGGTTTAATGTTAACGTTACCTTAACAAGTCCCTAACGACTGGATGTTTTAAGTGTTGAACCTAGACGAGCAACGTCCCGACTTAGATGATTTTGTTGATCACGTCGTTAGAGCCCACAACAATCGCTGAATACAGCTGTTGTAAGGAATTGGAACATCATTGGTTAATTCCATGGTTTTTTCTGCATTGAAATGTCGTAGGTTTTGTTTAAGTGTTTTGCTGCTTAGGATAAATTGTGCAAAAAACACCTGTTAAAAAAAAAAATATTTTTTTAAACATCCGTGCATTTATTTAGCTGGAGCAGATCAGTGATGGAGCTGCATTGCTCCGGGGGCTGGGATTGCATTGATGTTTTATAGTACGTAAAAACAACGGATGAGTTGTGAACACAGCGTAATGCTCCATTTTGCCCTCATAAGAACAAGGCTATACAGCCATATTAGGTTATATAATTGTCCCCCACCACCCCCAAGCATATATGTATTAGGCTATAGTTTTTTTAACGAGCATCATAGCCTTTGTGCATTGCCATTATTTTAAAAAAATATTATTATGTGAATAAATACATCATAAAACAACTCATTTTATTTCAATGTGTGATAAGGGGATGAACGCAATGCACAGCCATTTTGAATTGAATCTCGTCGTTTGTTGAGCTTGGTTGCCTTTTTCAAGTACGTCTCTAATAATAATGGGTTTTAAGCGATCTGGTTTCTTGCGTACTAAGTAGTGCATACTTTTTTGTGCACCTGGAAGTACATACTTACACATACACAAGTACGCAATTTGAGGCACAGCCAAATTGATAGATGGGGCTGACCCTGTGATAACATAAGGTATATTTGGTATAATTAAGTATGAGGAAAATTTTAAGGCCACGATACATTGGCAATATTTTTTTGCAATGTAGATGCGCAATATTGCCTGCAAGAAGGATGGAGATAAGCAAATTGGACAAAAATCAGTGAGGAAAACATGGTGGGCTCTAATGTGGTGAAAAATACAGTTTTCCATTTGCACTGTCTCATGAAGTGCCTGTGTATCATTCATGACCTTAATGATTGTGAAGGAAATGGCAATCATCTTTACAAGAGTTAAAAGTAAGATCCCAGCCACTTATCAAGATCCCTGTTGGGAACAAATAAAGTTATGAATTAATACTGACAAACCCATGTGCCTCCTCTGGTCCCGTTAGGCATGGACAAATTAATAAAAGTGAAAAATCGAAAGAATGCATAAACTAGGAAAGTGTTATGTTAATCTATGTCAAAAACTGGTGTCCATCAAAGCATAGAATTGGAATAGAAGCGGTATAGGTGTTAATATAGCTGTGAAGACCAAGTTAGACCGGCTGTGCTTAGGCACCATATAAACCTCATTTTGAGCCAGGAAAAACCCTGCATTCAATTAATTTGGTTCATTAACAAGGATGCACAGCGACCAATATAATTAAAGCATAAATAATAAAGAACCTGGCTTTGTAGGTGTACTCAAACTTTTATCTAGCACTGTATGTACACAGAGATAGATTGGATATAAAAGTTAATGAATCCAATACATTAATGTAAAGAATTCTCTGGCCTTTGTCTGTCTTTTGTATATGTACAGTACAAGTCAAAAGTGAGTACCTACAAAGCCAGGTTTTTCATTTTTGTATTATTTATGGTTTAAAATGTATCAACATGTAAACACTTTAAAAGTACACAATGTAAAGAATTATCTGTCCTTTGTAGTACAACGCCTCTTTGTAGAGGCTGTTGTGATTTGTGCAGGTGCTTGGAACGCCATTGGTTCATTCAATTAATTTGGTTAATTAAAAATGAATCTGAAATAAAAATGCATTGATATGTAAAATCTAAATGAACCAAATCCAATTTGGTTCAATCCAAGCTGGATAACAGCTGAATAAAACCAGGAACAGTGATTTTTAGGAACACGTATCCATTTGTCAGACACAAAAAATTAAGTTCTCACGCAAAATATGGTCTGGTAAAGAACGCCTTGTTGCAGTAATGAAAAAAATAGATTCAGAACTGTGCCATTGACTACATGTTTTTAACAAACATTTATTTTCAAACACTAGTCACTAGTCTCAATCTCACACAAAAGCTGACAAAAACATCTGTCGATGTGTAGGCCTACCTACGTACGTTGTCCTGTTGCAGTTTAGCGGTCAAGATTTTTTTATTCATTTGCGACAAAAAGGATGTGCACTTCAGCTCTGTTCGGGTTATGGTTTTCACACATAATACAATGTCACCATAAAAAATGAAGTAAATTAATTCATTAATACGCAAGCCCTTACGGGATTGGGTTTAGATACCATCAACAATGACAAAAGCCCTGATTAGAAACAAATATTTGCTTTTTGGTTAAACCCTGTCTAGAGTTGTCTACCATATTGCAGTCTCTGTGTTTGACAAATGCTGCTTATGCTGCTTGGTCCCCGGGAATCGCTGCTTGCAGCTATATTATTATTAGTATAATTATTATTATTATTATTATTATTATTACTGCCCCAATGTTGAGAAAATGTTTCTATTTAGATGATGGGTAGATGAACATCAATGTCTGAGATCACAAGATTAATTTGTTGTAGCAAAACATTCATGCAGGTTAACCTATGACCAGCTCCAGCAAGGAAGGTCATGCATCACCATCCTGGACAAAGATTGTTTTATCCAAGTGTGTCATCTCTGGCATCCACATGTCGCTGCATCCTGCATCCAGCTACAGATCCGTTATTGCTTTTAAAGAAAAGGTTGCCAGATTGTGACCAGCTGCTATACAGCATAATGATTAGTTTTCAACCTGGCCACATTTTTTTCTTCAGTGAAACTGATATTAAAGGAATAGTTCACCCATTTAGAAAAAAATTATATTGTTTTACTTACCCCCAAAATAGTATGTGAGGTTGTAGTGATTCTGTCCAGGGGCCACATGTCTAAAACTCTGAGTAAAAGAATGCGTAGAAGAATGCTGAGGGTGAAAGTCGGAAATCTGCTTAAAAAACGTTTTGCATTTTCTACCCCTGCCTTTTTGTCATGGTGACTCCAAACATTGCGTATGTATGGTGTCTATCGTGTACAGAGGTACGCAGAATCTCACAGCATGTGTTATATTATACATCTGAATTTATGTGTGGAAACCCGCTTACGCGGCTATTTGAGGGCATTGTATATATTTTTATAGTTTATACATGTGGCCCCAGGTCTCACCGTTGTAGCTAAAATTGGCTAAACCTGAATTGGAACAATGCTAACAATTAGCATCTTGCCATTGGATGTAATTTCCCCTTTGCTAACTTCTGGTTAAATAACCGCCTAAATCCACTCAAATAAGGATTAACAACAGCTTTACAAGTGTCGTTGTTGGAAACGAAAATGTACATATGATTACGGAGTGCAGAAGGATGCTATTTTTGCTCAAATTACTATATAAAATTACGTCTCTCAGCCTCTGTCTGTTTAGATTATGAACATCCGGTAAGAGAGCCGGTACCTTTAATATCACTCCACGCAAGAACAGTGACCAGTGTGTGAACAAAAAAGCAGCTAGCGTTTGTTTTGTTAGCGAAATGTCTGATTATGAATAAGATGACGGGGTGGAATTTGTAGTTGAACCATACTTGTTCGAGCCAGAATATAATGATTTAGAATGATAAGAAATGGATGCTGCTCGTACTGTTTCAGATATAGGACAAGAAAACGCCCCTTTTGATCCCCAACCTGTGCCTAGAACGTCGGGGGACTGGAGGTGGTGCTGTTGTGGTTTGTGCGAAGCTATGCCCACCAAAGTGGAATGTAGCTGCCGCAATGATTGTGAATTGCTGGCAACACGGTTGGAAAATATGGGCGATCACCCAGATGACCCAAGGACCACCTGTATCACACACCAAGGATTTCCCTGCCTTGCTGAATCCAGCCATCTTAGAACATTTTTTTTTTATATCCCGAAGATCAACTGGAAAAGACGGCCTGTTCCTCAGGCACCAGGCGGTGAGCTCACACTCGAGTAAGTTTACATGTAGACTAATAACATTAGGCTACTGTGTATACGACTCTTGTCGCAAAGATCAACACTATGGGGGTTATTCATATCACGTCAAATTTAGCACCTGTGTTTTCAAACAACAAAACCCAGATTTGATTAAAATGTTTTCCACTATAATGGACATAGCCAGCATGAGTGCAGGGATGATGGATTCATTTTAGAACGTACCTGTTCTATTCCATTTCCAAAAAACATTCTAATCACCGTGGTAGTACACATTTTTATAAATAACTCCTTATGTATGATGTGAGTGCATTCACAGCAGTGTTAATAATTGTATAACTAAAGCCTGTCACCATTACAGCTGTTTGTAATTAGTATTGTACCTAGGTATTCAAATACGTTGTTTAGTACAGAAGCTAAAGCGCTGCCTTTACCTTGTAAACAATGTAGGATATCCGATAAGATACTCACACAGCCTATCATCCAAAACATTTGAAACGCAAAGCAACATTAGTCATAACTTTTCCATATCATATTATAGAACTTAATTTAATTCTAAATGTTCAAGACTACTATAACTAATGCTATTGCAGCAACAATTCCTCTTGAAGAAGTGGTCTTCACTGACCTTTCATCTAAAAAATGGAGACACCGATTTGGCCCAATAATTGCCCATGCTATTTCTATTTGGCGCAATTTGGAGAAGACAAATAAATAGAAAACTAAATGGCACTCATATACCCCAATATTCCATACCACAGCCTTGAGAACAGGAGGTAGGCCATTCACTTCATCCCGATGGAGAAATCCAGGCATTCAAAATCTAGGTGATATAATTGATAGCAAGGGACTGAGAAGCTTCCAAGTTTTAAGAGAAACAAATACTTTACCAGGCTGTTTTTTCTTTTTATATTTGCAATTGTGATCAGCAATGCTAGAATATGGAGTGCCATGGAGTATGCAGCTTCCTAGTCATCCACTAATGGAGCTAATTAAGAAAGTACAGGGACTCCCTAAAGGACATGTCTCAGCCATGTATAAATCATTGTTAGAAAGGTTATCACCACGTTTAGGTGTGGTGTAGATATGGAATACAGATCTCAATAACCCAGTACAGTCAATTAATTGGGACAGGGTGTTGAAGAACATCACCATGACATTCCGCAACCCAAATCATCATTTAAAATGTGCTCATAGATTTTTATTTAACCGCTAAAATGAGATTTACAATGAAGTCATCTACTCCTAAATGTGCCTTGTGCAGATTCTTTAGGCACTTATTTGCATGTGATGTGAGAATGCTCTCCACTGAATATTATTTGGAAGGAAGTAACCTACTTCCTTTCTAAAGTAATGAAAACACCTCTGAGCTGTTCCACAAATGTAAGGCTCTTAAATGACGATACATTACTGAACTTAACAGTGAAACAAAAGCGTCTTTGATTGGCTGGTTGTACTGCGGCAAAAAGATTGCTGGCCATGAGATGGCAACATCCTCATGTTCTCCTAAAACATCACTGGGTTCAGTCATTAATAGATATTTTATTATTAGAATTATCTGCAGCACTCATTGGAGCGAAATTCTGGATACCGTAAAAAACAACTATAACTAGATTTAGAGTTTCTGAAGAAAATTAGTCTAATTGACTGTTTTTTCATTTAATAAAATTATTTAACCTTAAGACCTGATTTAGACTTTGTTTTGGTTTGTTGGTTGGTCCACTAGGTTACTGTTCGACTTACCTATCAAATAATTTGGCGATTTAATTGATGATTATAATTTTTTATAATTATTATTAAATTAAATCACGTAAAACATATTTTGAGTGTAGGTTAAGTGAGGGGTTCTAGCAGGCAATATCACTTGTGTTCAGTATTCAGAGTGCCGAACGTTTTAACAAGGGCGTTGACTGTCGGAACCGCTGGATTCAGAAAATACACATTTTACCTAATCCTCACCTACCCCACAACTGTCTATGTTTCAAGTACAAGTAGTTGCATGTTCAGTATACAATGCAACTGACGTTGCGGTTCGCGTCGAGACATTAATAGCCTATGTAACAATATGTAATTAATATGTAATCGGCAACACATTAGGACACAATGATCTGTTTCCAGGGCACTGAGGAGAGGAGGATGCATTTTTCGAATATTGGGATGCACCCCCTCTCTCCTCTCAGCATCACTCTCTGATTCAAAAGGGAAACAACCAGCATTGTCTGAAATTGAGACACTGTGAATGATATGGAATTGTTAGCGTTCACAGAACAATATTGGTGACAATACTGGACGTTGTTACCCCAAATCGACTTGCCTGTGATTGTTTTCATTTTCTGGCGAGAATACTACAATGCAGACACGGCTGGGTCCTGATGATCCAGAATTAAGCTACTGTTTCTGTAGGCCACAACTCCGACTCTATCAGTTGTTAGTTGATTATCGCTTAATGACAAAACTAATGATCGAGGTTAGATAGGGGCGTCTCTGCGAAAGCCTCGCTCCCTTATCAGAGCTGCAAAGAAACCCTGGGGCAAATGGAGCAGGAAGCCAACCCCCGGCCGTTTTACGAACCCTCGGGCCCTCAAAGTCTCCGCCAGAGTGTTGTCTTGCACTCCAAAGCAAGATGAAAGCAGCCAAGTTTGAACAGCGGCTTCCCACACCCTTATCTCTCCACCCCCGAGCCACACCCGCAAACTTTGCACACACACGTCATCCAGGGAAAGTGCAAGAGCCCCATTCCGATGTCTGAAGTGTTCGGAGAGCAGTGATAGACTGGAGGCCTACGAGCGATGATCAGCCCAGCTGCCCAGAGAGGGAACCGAAGCCAAAACTGGAATAGACCCCTGGACAGAGATGGGACGGCATGGTTAAGGGGCATCCACGTGCGGAAAAAGCAACATGACAGGATGCCTTCTGTCATCCCGGTTTGCTGAAAGCTGCAGCCCTCCACTGCCAAAGGACTGCCAGTAACCACACTGGTGTTCTCGGAAGTAAAAGTGGCAGTCCCCCCCACACCAACATCCCGACCAACACGTTTTAACATAACATGCCTAAGTCCCTTTTATTTTGCTTGGTCGCGTGGGTGGGAAATATGAGGGAAGTCGAGTGGGCTGGGAAGGTTTGGTAGATATGGGGAAAGAAAAATAATATATATGTAAAATCTCTATCATCATCTTCACAAAGCATATTCCTAACTGGACGATATTATAATGTGTTTTTTTCTCTAATTCAAATAATTGCAATGGCCAATTATTTTTATCTAGAAACCCTGCTGTGTGTTGAGTAAAGCAAAAGGTCACTAATTGAACATGAAGCAGGCTTGTTGATCTGAATATTCATGAAGCAGAACAAGCGGGGATATTTACACAACGGGACAGCACTGTGGATCAATAAGAGCCAACAAGAGGAATTAGTTTCAAGTCAGTGACTGACAATGTCATCTACTTTTGTTGGATGACTTTGGCGCATCGGATTCTAAAACAAAAATAAAACAAATATTGCGTTTGTGTGTGTGTGCGCGTGCATGCAGGGCTTATAACTTTATCTTGATGTTATGTACGTTTCTGAACGGTTCAGCATTACACTTTAAACACTTTGTCGAAGATCAATAGCTTCTGTCTGTCAGCACTAATTGTAACATGCAATGTCTTTTTGTTTTTCATGATTGATAAAGATCATGGGCCTTGTGGGCTGATTGTTTGCATCAGAAGCACCAGCTGGCGATTAGGCCATGTGTGTAAATCCATGTGTGGGATTCAGAGGGAAAAAGACAAGCGACTATAATGACTTTATCACAAATAGGGCATGGTTTACTAAGACCTTTAGCATGTGCAAAGCCTTTTACCACATGCAAAACCAACAACATGACCAATGATCGGTCATGGTATTTCTTTTGCACCAATCATTGGTTGTGTTATTAGTTTTACGTGGTCTAAAATATTTTGCACACACTAAAAGACTTAGTAAATCAGGCCCAGAGTACAGCAGCAATGGCTCTTCTTGTGGTTTCAGACTCTATTTTAACATACATCTTTTTACATTTTAGGCATTTAGCTGACACTGTTATCCAGAGCAACGTATAATTAGTGCACAAAGAAAAGGCCTAGATTAATAAATCACCTCCATTATAAGTAGTAATTATTGAGAGCGCAACGGTCGGGCTGTAACACACCGCCGTTACATAATTCTTTGTCGCTAGAATAAAAAAATACGTTTTTTTTTTTTTTTTTTTGGAGGGGGGGTGGGGGTTGGTAGGCAAATTTAGGATAGATAGGAGAAGATCTGGAAGATGGAATTGGGAATCAGGGTGGAGATGGAGGGAAGAGGTAGTTCCTCAACAGGTTATGCCGGATGGTAGTGTAAGAAATTACAGTATGATTCTGCCCTAAAGTGTGAATTCTGATCAGACATAATATGATTAGGAAGGGTGCCACACTCAACGGGATAATTATCACGATTAATAAGAAACAGGATGTATCACCTCCACCTCCTTGGCATCACCTCCACATATGGCTACAAAGAAATTTATGATGGAGTTATGGAGCGACGGCCATCAATCATAGAATGGGACCGGGAGTGGGTGATTGGGAACTGTCTCAGACATCAATATGTATTGATTACTTCAGGAATTGGTACTTCATTTACATCAAAAGTGTAACTTTATTGACGGCAAACCGTAGCTAAAAAAATTTATATGTAGAGTTTTTGGATGTTCAGGGTTCACATTGACTCCACTGATCTCTGACAACGACCATTCCTGTAAATAAAATCACCTTTTCCACAAAAACCAGAATTGTGCCTTTTTTCCTGACAGTAGAGAGAGACACTGCCGTCCTGACTGAGGTAGTCGGGTGGAGAGAGTATTGAGCACAGGGGTGTAGGGCTGGACCATGGCCTGAAGATATGGGGGTGTAGCGCCATTAGCAGCCTTTTACACCAAAGCCAGAGTTTTGAATTCGATGCGGGTAGCCACCGGGAGCCAGTGGAGGGAAAGCTGGAGGTGGGTGACATGAGAACTTGGGGAGGTGGAAAACGAAGGGAGCTGCATCCCTGGGGAGGTTGAAAACGAGGCGGGCATCCCAGGTGAGGAAGGCTCTGTTTTGGCGGATGTTGTAAAGTGCATACCCGCAGGATGGCGTTCCCTCACCATCTAATAGACATTGGTTAAATTTCAATTTGAAAACATCTCTGCAGGTCCCTGGGTATTTTCAATGAACCATGTTACTGACCAAGGCATCCAATTATGTTAATTAATGTGTGTCAATTAATATTGATGACAATTGATGTTAATAAAAAAAACGAATGTTGAAAACTCTCCATAATGCATAAGGATGTTACTGGTGTCAAAAATGTTAAGTATTTAAGACACAGGCCTGTCCCTCATCCATACTTAAAGTGTACTGAGATGCATAAATAGATTAAGTGTCACAATGCGCCTTTGTCCAAATTACATTTTATTTCCCTGATCACAAAACTCAAAAAGTTCAATGTTCTGCCTCAGTAGCTGACATTCTCAGGAGTATATTTTGGATTTCTGAATTCCCCTTTTTACACAGATGAAAGGGCAACTGTAAGCGAGTTTATGAATCCTTGCCATGGGAATTGTCTCTAAGGCTCTCCGTGTTGCAATCAGCCATTTAATCAGCGGCACCACCAGTGCATTGAGCAAGATTGCTTCTGATCAGCCGTGAATCTAAGAGGTTCCAACAGTCATCGGCTGTTAATGAGTGTATTGTTAACAAGGTTCGGTAACAAACTCCACTGTGAGACGGGAGTATTCACGTGGGCCCAAGCTGCACAGTAAGCAGTCTCAGTCTTAAAAATACTTTCAGAAAATATACTGTGTATTTTTATGAATGTATTTATTTGCCACCGTGTTTGTATGTAAATTAACAACTACATGCGGTAGTACACGGTGGTGATAAATGAATCTACTCTATGGGAATGCATGTTGTGGGATTTGTGCGTAATTACCTTGACAACATTTATTTATTTTCTTAATTCATGAACTTTTTTTAAAATTTATTTATTTATTTTTTTCATGCAAATGTATCCTGATGATTTTTTTTTGTGGTGGTGGTGGTCATAGTGGTTACATTTTCCCTCCATTATTCCATTGATTTGATGCTGTAATTTGATGTCGAACAATTGCACTGTTAGCTCGGTGCCTGCTGCTAGTTTAGCATCGTTATCGATGGCTCTGGAACAGGTGTTGTAACTTCTGCATTGGGCACAGTGTTACCTTCTCACACTTCCAATGCACCGGGCCCTCAGTCTATCCCCATGGAAATGACTGCAGCTTGCCAACAGGGATGAGCCTACTGTTAATTCAGTCATCAACAGCGTTGGTGTTAACAGATGGTTCTTTAACACCGTTTGGCTTTTGTAGTGTTCCTCTTCAAAGCACTTATGAGTTTGAGGGAGTGGCAATATGCCAAAGCTACTTAAATATATTTTGGATTTGACAAGTTTTTTATTTTTTTATTGACATATGGAGCTGGACAGAGAAATTCTACAGCAATATAACAAGTAATAGTCGTATGAGTATGCAACACATTTAATACATCATGTCAGTATTGAGTATTGTCTGTTTTGAAAGCATGTTGATCATGAACACATCAAAATGACAATGGCCTTGGTACAAACACAGTCAGTTTAGCTGCCGCCAAATTTTGTGAGGGGGAAAAAACAGTGTGATTCATGGTGAGAGAATCTGTCCTCAATTTACATTTGAGGACAAATTATGAGCCATTTCTACTTTAGGTTGTACATTACACCGGTAAAAACTGTATTTACAATAGATAAATTAATGAATAAATAAATAAAGCTAAGTGAATCATAATTATATACATTGTTTATAGTTTACGATCACTAAACGTTGTTTAGACTAATGGAAAGGAGGCCATTCGGGAATGGATATCGGACAGATGGACAGATGCCGTTTGACAAAGAAGTGGCACAAGGAAAGGAAGAGGGCAAAAGAAAAGTATTGTTATTCATCATATTTGTCAAGGGTAAAGTTGCAAAGAAAACTGGGAGACGAATCTGCAGCTTGCCGAGGAGAATTAGAAATGCTGAAAAGATAAGCTTTAATCTTGACTTTTTAATTGTTTCCCTCTAAACAAGAAATGAGCTGCAAATAGTTTATGTCAATAGACTTGCTTAATCCCCACTCCAGACTGCTATCACATTGGTTTTCTATCTTGTCAGGTTTTATTTAATAAGCCCCTTGCCTTGAATGTTTGGGTTATCGTCCTACTCGGCTATCGTTGTGTTTGTTATTCCAAGTCCCCGTGTTGTCAGTACTGAGGACTACCCCATGGTTTTAAAATAAAATGGTCATAAAAACGCACTTCAACACATGATTGCATATCTTAGACCTATTTAATATGGCTTCAAAACAAAATGAAATATCTGACTGTAACGAGGGGACAATGAGCTGGCACTTAATGAGATTCTACTACAGCTTCAGCAACTGGCCTCACAGCCACATCTCTGGATGACACTGAGAATCTGCATCTGAGCATAGAACTCGATGCCTGAACACGGCCGTCTCTCCATGCAATGATACCTAAACACAGCTATCTCTACACACAGTGCCTGAGCACAGACATTTCTCCACATAATAATTAAAAAAACAGACATATCCTCACAAAACAATAATAAATAAGAGCTGAATACAGGCATCTCCACGTGCGATAATGCTTGAACACAGCCATCTCTGTATAGAGTATTGCCTGAATGCAGCCTTCTCCCGATGCAATAATACCTCAACATCTCTAAACACAATGCTAAAACACAGCGCTTTCTGTGCACAGTCATTCTGAGACAAAGAATGTCTGACTGCAGCCAGTTCTCTTCACGATAATTCCTGAACACAGCCGTCTCCGCAAGCAATAATGTCTGTTCTCAGCCGTCTATGTACACAGTAATGCTTGAGCACTGCCAACTCCAAACACAATAATGCCTCTTACAACCCTGCTTGTCTTACCAGCGCGTCTGGATCAATGATCAGAATCACAGGAAATTGCTACAACCACTTCTACAATGACGACTGTCTGACTTATGCTACTATCACTGATAGGCTGGTATCTCTGAAACTTCTAATGGCTGCATGTGTCATTTCCACTACATGTTTGCTATGTGGAAACAAGTGCACAAATGAATAAAACATTTATAAGGCGCCGGCCATGGCCTGCTATGCTGACATCAAAACGTATGTGATTACTTGCAACTGGGAATATGGCTGCCGATGGCAGCTGTCTACGCTAGAGGGCTAAGGTTCGTTGACTGCCGAAATGTGTGTACGCATTTTAACAAAACGTTTGTGTTCTAAAGTACCCTTTATGCTGACAGGTTTTATGAGATGCACTTTGACTGATCACTGTAGATCAGTGTGGCTTGAACCAGTAATCAGAGTTATCATGCCATCATCAAGTCTGTTTCAATACATCAATTTTCAATAAAAAAATTAAATAAAAAGCCATCGTGGACTTGAACAGACCCAGATCAAATAAAAAATTAATAATTACTTGACATTAATTTACACTTTCGACACCCGAAGTCGAAGTGTCTATAAATGGGCAAAGTGACAATAAACGGAGTATTCCACTTCCAGCCACACTTATGTTGTTTTTACGAACTAAAAGTGTGTCAAAAGGAAATTCTCACGGTGATGTTCTCTTCTTTATGTATGTATTATAAATGTGCGTTTCTCCCAGCTCTAGCCCTGTGTAAAATAAAACTCAAAACTGATTTTAATTATGTATGGCTTGATAGTGCCATGTAATAAGGGACTGACACCATAGAGAGTGGTACAAATGAATGCTGTTTTTAGCGGCTTGCTTGTATAAATACTCAAAATGGTTCTAATTAAATAAATCTTAAAATGACCACAACTTCTTTCACACAGTATCGTTCTAAATTGTAGGCTACAATAAAGTTTGCGACATAAGGGGTCCAAAATAATAAATATTTGATAAACCGGTTCCTTCTTGCGGAACCTATTCATAAATGCAGTGTGTAATCTCTTTAGATATCAAATTCTAAAATATGAAGTCCTATCTGGATGGGTACAGTACATGTTCAGCATATAAATTTGTGTTTTATTTCCCCATTGTTAGTCTTCTTGGCAAGAAGTACTAAACACCACTCCAAAAACAAGAGGTAAATCAATGTGGGACAGCACAGCATATCATACCATATGGTTCATTTAACGACCATACTGATTTGAGCCATGTCCCTTACAGTACTGTTTCAATACCTTAGCCAAGTACCTTATATCTTCCATAAGTTGGCACCTACAAATTGTCCTATCTATCGCATATTCCTATATTGTCAGATATAAAACACAGTAAAAATTAGTTTCTGCACGTCCAGCTGGTTTGCACTGCACTGCTCCACTCAGGAAAAATGCAGTCATTTTTAGAATTGCCCTTCTTCACTGATTTGAAATGGCGTATAATACTCGATACTCATTCAGTGCTCGTTGCTGTGAACTTTGCGCGCTCTCGTCCAAAGCACGTGAGGCCGGGCGCCGTTTCTCGTCGCGCTGCAACGCTCTACACGTTCGGCTCGCACGGACACCAATCGGAGGAAGAGACTCCGCGTGCAGCTCGACGGCTGGGCCACGGGCACCCGATTGACCAGTGGGGATCACGAACGAGGGGCGACGTGCTTTCATCCTGACTGACTGAGTCCCTTCTCTGGACGGTGGCTGTGCCGATTGCGTGTCACCCTTTGGGGCTGCTGGCCCCTGCTGGCGCTGGCATGTCTGGATTCAAAGGCAGACCGTGGGGCTCATCCACGCTCTAGAATAGTGCCTTAATAGGATGGGCCACTCAAAAGCCCCACAAAGACACCTTTACGGTTGAGTAATTTCATTAATAAACAAGATGGTGGTATAACTGTCGTAGTTCTCATAAATGACTGTTTAAACGTTAAACAATGGACGGTTTCTGTATTTTGACAATGTCCCAGAAATGTAAAATGTAGGCCATGGCATAAAACAGTTATTCTCAGTGTTATGAACCTTTCCACACTGTCCAGTAAGGTTCAGACCCTGAATTTTTTATATTTTCCAGTTGACAGAATATGCTCTTCGACATTGACTACCTGTGTGGAAGGACATTGTGTGTGCCCGGCGGGACTCGTAAAATGTCCTTGATTTAATGGGCTCCTCTGAAAATTCAAAGATTTCTTCTTTTGTTTTTCAGGTGCTTGGATCCAGTTTGTGCCTCGCTGTGTTGAATAATCAATCGAATTTTCAGAAAGCCCTTAGAGTTACAAGAGTTAAAATGTAGTACATTTAGTTTTTGAGATGGCTAGGACATGTGTTGAGAATGGAGCAGGACCGGATCACAAAAGTTGCTTTAAGATGGACACCACCAGGCAGAAGAAATCCTGGGAGGCCCAAAACCACCTGGCGCAGAACTGTGACACAGGAACTGGAAAAGATGAACCTGTCATGGGGAGAGGCGTAACATGCTGCCAAGGACCGAATGAAATGGAGAAAGCTCATTGAAGCCTTATGTCCCATAGGGGATGAAGAGGAGTAAGTAAGTACATTTAGTTTTTGAAGCATCTGTCCGAGTTTGGTTTATGTATTTTATAATTTTTTGATATGGTTGCCAAGATATCTGTCAGGTCAAACGATCAGTTAAAAGGTCAGTTCACCCAAAAAAATTATTTTGATATGTTTCTACATACCCAGTGTGCTATCTATCCATCCAGGTAGTTTTTCTGAGAACTCAATCGTTTTTTAGATATCTGCTGCAGCTCACCGTGATATCACCCTGATAAAACAGATCTCAATGGGTCCAAGGTCTGTGGCACTCAAAGTGCCAAAAATGTACATTAAAAGAAAATCAACAGCAATCTCTTACCAAATATGACACGGTCACTCACGAACATTCACAAACCTTGTTGTGCACGGTTTTTCAAAAGTATTAACGAAAGCTCGCCAGCATTCTAGGGCACAATGTTTTGACATAAGCCCCAGAATACTGGCGTGATTGGTTAATGCTTTGATTAGACATTATTCCAGTTATTAAAATGGCATGAGAATGGTTATTATTATTATTATATAATTATTAATTACAAGAAGTTCATTATTAGTATTCTAAAAGCCTGGAATATAGAAATCATTAAATGATATTATTCTAGACTGAATGAATAATTGAATACAAAATGATTGAATACTAAAATGTTCTAAATTAGCTAATGGCTGTCAGAGTAGTCTACTTGACTGCCAAACTTTCAGGAGTGATGTTTTATTTATTTATTTATGACTGAGATTAATCCAGCCCCACAGGCCTAAGCAAAACAAATTAACTAGAGTGACATGTGGCGTGCAACATTCTCTGCTAATGACAGAAAACCCCATTAATGTATTTTAATGCAAAAAAAGCCCTCAATGCATTTGGCCAAATAGGCCTCAATGCATTTGGCCAAAACTGCCCCAGATGCTTCATTTCATGGGGTTCACCATCACCTACAGGCCTCTGGGAATTTTAAGGCAGCGGAATACATATCTTTTCACGTATTTGTTTGGAAGATAAATGTGTAAAATCTACGGTGGCTCTGAAGTGCAAAACACAAAAACAAGAAGAACACACAAAAACAAATACTTTCAGCTCTGAAGTGCAGATAGAGCACTACAGCGGCGGTATCTGCACTTCAGAGCTGAAAGTATTTGTTTTTGCGTTTTTCGTGTTGTTTTTGTGTTTTGCACTTCAGAGCCACCGTAAAAATCCTGCCTAAAACACATACATACGAGAGAAAAAAAACGATTTGTGGCAAGGGGGTCATCACATTGTCTTTTCACAGAGATCTGAGCCAGATAAGGCAGACTATCCTCACAGTCCTCCCGTATGTGTAAAAAAAGAAATGTAAACAAAATCACCAAATAGGTCAAATGCAGCACCATGGTTATCGGTGTGCTATTTTTACAATGTACTGGTGAGGAGGGATTTCCAGCTCAGACGCACGGCGGCTGGGGGGGTGGGGGTGGGTTCATATCTGTCACAGTAGACCTAAAGCTTCCACAAGCCAGTGGCTCTGAGTGGAATCCCACGGAAGAGTGGCCGACCAATCAGAGTCCACAATAATATATTCCATTCCCGTGGCCACGACATGGAACACTAACAAACCGGGACAAGAGGCGGCAACAGTCGCCGGGCCACTCTGAGAATGGGAAAATGGAGGGAGGCTCAGTGTGCTGTTTGTGTAAACTGCCCAGAATAATCAAACGCTCGATCCACGGTGGTCTACAAGGAATCATGCTGGCCTTCTTTGATCTCCCCACAGCCAATCGGAAGGCCAGGATGGTCTGTTTTCGAGAGAAAAGTAAGAGAGGGGGGGTAACACATACGATTAAGCTCATTTGTTCACACGGCTGCGCATGATGGCACGCGCATGGTAAAATGTCCTAAAGCATTACCATAGCATGCGCAACACTCGGAAGGCATTGAAGCTATCCTTCAGTAGTGGCACGCTTGGAGTTACTTATTCATGAACATGAGACACAGAATCTATTTGTTAGCCTTGATAGGAAGGTTAGATTCGATGCAATCCTAACCTAAACACACTTCATCGTTTTAAGTTCTGAAATGAAGCAAGTGTATTATTATTATTATTATTATTATTATTATTATTATTATTATTATCATCCATCCATTTTCTAACCGTTTGGTCTTAGTCAGGGTTGCAGTGGCAAGCAAAGCAGGGTCCTGCCCCTGGGTTTCCTCTCAGTTGGACGTGCCCAGTACGCCTCCAAAGGGAGACGCCCAGGGAGCATCCTTACCAGATGTCCGAACCACCTCAACTGGCTCCTCTCAATGCGAAGCAGCAGCGGCACTACTCTAAGGTCTCCCGGATTGGCTGAGTTACTCACCCTGTGAAGGAGAGTAAGCCCTGCCCCCCCTATGGAGAAACCCCATTTTGGCCGCTTGTATTCACGATTTCATTCTTTCAGTCATGACACACAGCTCATGGACACATAAGTAGGAACGGAGATTGGTTGATTGAGCAATTGATTTGCCATTTGGCTCAGCTCTTTCTGTGCTTTTGCCGTCCGATACATCACCCGCATTACAGCTGCACTTAAATGGCCATCAATCTCCCGGCCCCCTTTACCTTCACTTGTGAATAAAACCCAGATATACCTGAACGCCTCCACCTGGGGCAGTTGTTCCCCCCTCACCTGACGGGGACAAACTATCTTTTTCTCAGGAGAGGACCACGCAGGTGCTGATCCTCATCCGAACCGCGTCACGCTCGGGTGAAAACCAGTCTAATGCACATCGGATGTCACAGCACGATGAGGCCAAAAGAACGACATCCTAATGCCAAGAATGCCAACACAGCTCTGTACAAGGAGTGTACAGGGAACAAATTATTTTTATGATTATTATTAATAACACAATGTTTAATTAATTTTACTTCAAAATTTAATCACAGGGAATATAATAAAATGGAAATTTCCACATCTGTTCCTCACTGCACTTTCCAGTGAAACTAAAAATTTTGATAAAATGGATGCAACTTGTTAGAGCATAATTTATATAATATTTTGTATGAATATTTTTTTGTGGTTTAGTTGTTTATTTCACTCAAGCAAAATAAGCAAAAATAAATCAAGTTTTTTTTAAAGGGAAACTGTTGGCCTCACTGTACAACCTAGCGAAAGCATCTCGCATGAAACCATAAATCCGTAGAAAAGAAATAAGGCAGTCAAAGGTAAATCTCTGGAAAACTCCATTTTGATGTGGCTATTAACCTTTGCCTGCTTCACTTGACCTTTCCCCCTTTATAAAACCTGTTTACAGAGTACAGACCCGCTCATCTAATTTACTCTGGAATGAGTGACACTCTCAACCTAAATGTTTGCATAGCTTAAATAGCCTAACTGCAGGAAATGTACAAGTGTACACATGAATATTTAGAGTCTAACTAACTGAATTTTTTTGGAGAAATAATGATGATTAAATGTTTAAATATGGGGGGAGAAAAAAAACCTTATTTTAGAGATCGTTTGGCCATATTTAAGAGTAATAATTTATAATTATGGAAATTTGCTTTTGAAATTAGTTTCTAGTTCTCCTGAAAGAGGAGAGATTGACAGATTGTGGTCTCACAGCAGCATGTGATGGTGAGAGTGTTCTCTTGGGAAAACGGCCACATACAAGTGGGTGTGTATGAGTGCTAGTGTTGGCTATTAGCACATTTGTGTTGCTTGGCCAAAGCATAAAAGTGTTTATGTGAGCAGTGATCCTCCTGCCCACCCAGTGGGACATTACCCAGTATTCCATAGGCTTAAAAGTAGCAAGTGCTGCTGACAATGATCTACTCTTGGAGTATGCTAACACTAAGGCTGTGTATACTGTTTAGTATGTGACATGCAGTATTAAAAAAATAATAATAATCCTCCATACTATTTTCCAACCGTACAGTGGAAGTGGACTAAGACGTTTTACTTTTGCGCAGCCATGCTCACGTGTTCTTGTTGTTGTTTTTGAAGGCAAACTTCAGTGAAGCTGTGTGTATCAATTATGGGAGCGAAATGTTTGTTTACTTCCTGAAAACTATGCTCCCGAACATTGCAAAACCCTGAAAATCAGTATATCATCCAGGGGTTTTAAGTACACTACATGTAAAGAATATTTTGCCTGTTTAACAACTTTTTCATCCAGGACACAGTCTAAGATTATTTTTTTATTTTATTGTTTGTTTGACTTTGTATATACATATATACACACACACAGTGGGCTCCAGAATTATTGTCACCCCTGACTGGCAATGCACAAAAAATACTTTAAAAAAATAAACATTATAATTATTTAGATCAAAACTGTTTTTTGTCTAGTAATGTTTCAATGGAACCAACCAAAATGAGAAATGTATTTAATAAAAAATACATTTCACCAAAATCAAGGTTTCATAATTATTGGCACCCCTGTTTTAGTACTTGGTGCAACAGCATGTCTTGTAATGTTTGATAAGGTAAAGTAATTAGAGGGATTTAGAGGGATTTGGAGGCGAAACAGGTCTCAAAAGCACACTTTTAGCACATAAAGGAATGCAAACAACGCGGAGTATGCCGATATACAAAATCACGACATCCGGAACCGGGTGTTTGAAAAGATCAAAAACTCCATTAATGATATTTTACACTTTTTCCAAACAAAGGTTTGGAAGAAGATCCGGACATTTGCTTATTAACTTCCTTGTTTCGTTCTTGCACCGTAACGGTCCCACTCACTTCCTGAAGCATGCGTCAGTAAACAAACCGAGCAACAAAGAAGCTAGCAACAGTTCTGTATATAACTATTTTCTGAGAACTATAGCTAGTTCTCAGAAAATAGTTATTCAAAATCAAATCTATCAAAAATTGGTTCAAAAGTTTCAAACGGCCAGTTGCAGATGTTGTGATTTTGAATATCGGCATAATCCGCATTGTTTGCATCCGTATATGTGCTAAAAGTGTGCGTTTGGCTTGTTTCACCATGCAATGGGAGTTAATGGAGAGAGAAAAAACGTTATTCTTTGTCGGCCAGTTGCTGACCACTGGAGCAAGTCATGAAAGTGAGCTTGAATATTACGATTCAAATCGGGGCCAGGTAGCTATACAACATTATGTTCTAACAAAGTTCAGTATGCCTTTAAGATCAATGGCATAATGGATTACACCAAATATCAGGCAATTTTGGCTGGCAATCTGGTTGCCTCTGCCAGAAGGCTGAGATTTGGCCGTAGGTTTACCTTCCAGCAAGACAATGACAATGACAAGCATACCTCAAAATCCACACGGAAATGGTTCCGTGACAACAAAATCAATGTTCTGCAATGGCCATGCATCTCAGTCGCAGGACAATGGAAAGCCTATGGGCTGAACTGAAGAGGCCAGTTGATAAGCGCAAACCCAAGAATGTGAAGGATCTTGAAAGGATCTGCATGGAGGAATGGTCCAAAATCCTTGTCAAACATTACAGGAAAAGACTCCATGCCGTTATCCTTGCCAGAGGTGGTTGCACCAATTACTAAACCAGGGGTGCCAATAATTATGAAATCTTGATTTTGGTAATTAATTTTTTTATTGAATAAATTTATAATTTTGGTTGGTTCCATTGAAACATTACTAAACCTTTTACATTTTGAGTTTATCTCAATAATTATATTGTTTATTTTTTTAGTACTTTTTAGTGCATTTTTAGTCCAATATGTGTAAACTTTTATTAATTTTCCCTAACTATATCCTGAAGATGTGCAGCTGAGCTACGTATCCCTGGGTGATTGCGTCTGCTTTAAAACGTGTCTGCATCGCTCCTTACCCGTCAGAAGCTTTGTGCCACAGGCAAAGACACGGGCCGCCGTGGATTTACGATGGCATCCATTATTCACCTGTTTGATCCTCCTCTCAGCAAGGTATGCGTCAGCCTGTTTGATGAACCGCCGACGTTAGTTCTGAACCTTCACAACCTTCACTGGTCTAAAAACGCTCGACAACATTTTTATTCATTTATTTATTTCATTTATATTCTCATATTTTTAAGTTAATACAAAGTTACAACACACAGTGATATAGAGTCCCTAAAGGGGTGAGAAGAAAACAAAAATACTTTTGCAAGATCTTGCAAAACTTTTGCGAGATAATATGCATTAAAAGCAGCACATATGTACGGAAGCTCTTTAGTCAGCTTATCATTTGCCAGTTAGGCCTATTATTAGCCTATTTTGTACAAAATGGATGACCTCAAAGCCTTGTATTTAATCAATTGTTCTATTTTATTGTATTTGTATGAATGCATCAATAAATAAAAAATGAACAGTATTTTCCAAATTGGCAATCTCATTATTTATCTTATTTTTTTAAATATGAAATGTACTCGTATTGGTACTCGGTAAGTACCCCAAAGTGAGTACTCGTACTCGTACTCAAGCTGAAAAAATGGTAGGCTATTGTCTCAACCCTAGTACATTGTATACTGTACATGCAAACACTTGTTCTTGAAACGTACAGGCAGTTTTGCATACTTCCGGGTAGGAGACGAGTGGAGGAAAGGAGTGGAGGAAAGGTGGTGAGCAGTGAAGAATATTGGGACAGCACCCATGGGTTCCCTCGCCAGATTTCCAAAGCTTTTTTCCCATATAGTTTTTGATTTATGCCGTAAATAATATTTGTGGTTAATATAATCCTATTTCGTTAAGAACGTTTCGTTATCTCAAGATCTCGACAAAATTATCTCGTTATCTCGGGAAAACAACATTTGTTCTCTCGAGATAATGATCTAAATAACTTGAGATTAATTTAAAAATTAACTTCCGTGCCCCGGAAACGAATCTTTGTGTTTTAATCTAATGTTGCTGATTCCATCTTGATTACGTATTAATAGTTACATATTAATTAATGTCTCGACACAAACCACAATGTCAGGTACATTGTACACTGTACATGCAAATACTTGTACTCGAAAAGTTCAGGCAGTTTTGCATACTTCCGGGTATAGGAGAGGAGTGGGAGTGGAGGAAAGGAGGTGGGGAGTGAGGAATATTGGGACGCACCCCATCTTTCTGAGACCCCAGCACACACCGAAGGTCACAGTTCAGGAGCTGCATTAGAAACATAATCTCACAGTTACATTTGATTGATCAAATGTCACAATCAAACTATATAAATATCTTCTCAGTCATAAACCAGTTTGAGGCCAATACAATAATTTATCCTGATAATGAAGGCTTGCCACCTGGAACACACCTGGATCTATTTTGTGAAAAATATTGGGACGTGCGGTAAGAAACTAAGAGACATCCAGTGAAACAATTTGTAATAAACCACCAATTCGTTCAGTGTAACAGTAGCCTATATCATACACTGTAAAAAGAAAATACCATAAAAACGCCAACATTGCTGCCAGTATTTTCACCGTTTTCTTACAGTATAACCATTCCAAACACGCAAAATCTCTCATTTAATATATGGCTGTTTGCGGCTCGAGTAATTTACATAATAAATCTTGATCACCCGCAAAGTGTGAAATGATAACACGTGCAAATACTTTGGCTGCGCCCGCAAAATAACACCTCTTATTTGGGAACTTAGTAAATCGACCCCATAGTATTTACACCTTCAAAGACCATACATTTTAGAAAAGAGATATTTTTTTGTTAAATCTGACAAAAAAGAGGCATATTTTGTTTTAAATGTGGGGAAAATGCATTGTAAAATAATAGCGTTCATTGACCCATTCGCCACCCCATACACGTTGGAGAGAAAAAAATCATTAAAAAATTGGCTTGTCCGTCTCGTATTATGACTTTGTTCTGCAGGAGTTTGATCTGGGTAGAACTGTAATTCACAGATGGGGATATTTAACATAATGTTAAACGGGCCTTTGAACCGTGGGTAAGGGTGGAGGAGGGACATTTGTTGTTACAACATTGTTGTAGAAGGAAAGAACCTCCCTTTTCAATGCCTAATACCTGGAGTGCACTGACTGTGCAAGCATTTTTTTCAAACTTTGCTACGGTTTACCTTGCCTGTTGTGAACCAGTATCCTTGTGGTGTGCAGATATCTTTATCCCATTTCAGTGGGGGTGACAGACCTGTAAGCACAAGCAGCAAGTAATGTGTGGAACCATCATATCACTAGCCATAGCAACAGCACTCTGCAAACAGATGTTCAATCCAGCACCGTTTCATTTCATGAAATAATTTAAAAAAATTCTCATCTTGACCAGACAACTGTATCCGTATGCGATTATATGTCTTGCAATATGAAGCACGCGATACATATAAACCCATTTTGCTGTTGACAAATCTTTGTTGACGCCAGTTGGAAAAATAGCTTATGTGACATTCTGCACCATTTTTCTGCTGCACAATTTTCCACTCTGTCTGTAAAATAAAGCAGACTGAATTAAAGCAACATAATTAAGGTTGAATCTTCCCAGGAAGATGTGCAGGAAGTACAATACAATTGTAAAAGTGCCTTAAAATAATCCACTAATTAAGTCTTCTTCACAGTATCACCTCCCCTCCCTCCCCCCCTCTTTCTTTTTTTATGGTCATAACATTTACCAGGAATCTGGAACACAGTCACCACTCTGAGCAGAACGAAGACGTGTTAGGAATGTCAAAGCAGATTTTGTGCTGTGAACGGGGCTAATTTAGCAATCTGATGAAAAATGGAACTGAACGCGATAAGGCTGCTGCCCCTCCTGCGACCAGAGGCCCCCTCAGACTGGGCTACATCCCAGTGCCGTGGCAACAAAGCTAATGTAGACTGGAGGACCTCTGTGGTCATTTGGCCATGAGACGCAACGGGTGTCTGTCGAGTGTTTGTGTGCTCTGTGGCAGGTCTCCAGCTATTCCCTGTAAACTGTTAATAACATTTAATACTACCGATTTCCATTGCCTGCAAAGGGAATGATTCTCTGCGGGCCAGCATGGAAAAACAATCATAAAAAAGGCAAATGATATCTTCTTAAATCACAGGAGCAGGAGGAGAGAGGGTTTGTTGAGTACTGCAGTATTTTCAGACCCGGGCTTTCAAACAGCATACATCATTGCAATGTGTGTGTGTGTGTGTGTGTGTTTTTAGCAAATTATTTTTTGCAAATGCACAGTGTATAAAAATACATTGGGCCTCTACAACACAAACAAATATGATGGTAATGAATGCATATCTTGGCCAAAGGCTTGTAATGGACCTTCAGCATGTTGCCAGTCTCTTATTCATATACAAGACACGTGGTCTCGGTCTGAGCAAACGCATCATAACTGTCGCACTTAGAGAGTTTTTGCATTGTATGTCATGTTCAACTATTTGTTTTCATTAGAGTTTGAGTGGTGTGGGGTGGCCAAATCCCCTCTATGTTTTCTTCAGACCGATCAAACTATATGTTATGTACACATTTAAAACATTTATTTTTTATGTGTATTTGCTATCCTTTGGTCTTTGATGACTACTTTACTCTGAGTACTACCACTCCTGTGACTCCCTCTACTACTCCTACTACGACTGCCCTGCAAATATTATGACTAATACTACGACTGACTTAGTGCTGCACCTCAACAGCATCCGGTTACAGTTTGAAAAGCAGACCCCCGGAACACGTTCGGATCCTCCTGCTGCCAGCTGCAAAGCCCTGGGTGATGGGGAGGGAGTGTGGCTGACTAACAAACTCCAGAGCTGCTGTATAGCTGGGGACCTCGAGTCTTTGGTGTCACTGATTAAGAGATCCGGCTGATCGTGCTCCGGGGTTCGATGTGGCCGGTCACCTTTTCAGGCACCTGTAATTTGCAACGCCGTCCCCACCGGCACCAGTAAGCTTGCTCGCCGTTTAAAAAAAAGAAAAAAAAGAAAAGAAGCCTGCTCACAATTTCCCACACCGAACCTTGTTTAACCCTGAACCCTTTAGTTACCTCGGCAACGGCGGGACACAAGGCTCCCGTTAGCATGTGAGGAATGACGATGGCCTGTCGTCCTCCTGACAGGGTCCTTCTGTGGGTCTGTGTGAATGATCAATCCTTAAGACAGTGTGGATTATTAAGGCGACCCTTGTTTATACCAATGGCTCCCCAGAGCACCCTGACGTTAATAGCTTTTTTCTTCTTTTTTTTTTTGGCAGGGGAGTTGGGTCTGAGCTCCTGTTTCTCAGCACTGCGTTCGGTTATACACGGAGGCAATACAAGCTCTTCTGAATCTAGCCCAGGGGATGAGCAGTACACGTCTGCCCAGTTATTGAGTTCCTCCTGCACTGGCCTTCACATACTATTAATTGCTTCTTGTTTTTTTTATTCTCCAGCTTCAGTCTTGGTGTTAGACGCACTCAGTCTCGCTGCAATTTGTCGAGATTGATTGTGCCCGAATCTTCAATTTACATGTTTATGAAGGTTTTTGATTTTGCAGGATTTATTTTTTATGATTTGTTGATCACAAGAACATGGTAGAGGGTATTGTGGGAGGAGGGGCAAGGTATATAGCATTTATGGAAGTGGTCATGTAATCAGAAGGTGGAACACTTGAGTCCTGGACAATAACTTATATAAATAACCTGGACATAAGTATATAACATTATATGTAACCTCTAGTAGGGCAAATGCACAATATAGAGTTTTCTGACTAGTTTTCTTTGAAGTGTTTGAGCTTATGGGAAAAATAATGATAACTCTGATTAAAGCAACAGTGGCAACTATAATCTTTTGAATTGATTAATTAAGAAGGCTTGTGGAAGCATAAAGCATTCTGAAATAGAGTTTTCAGGGTCTACGGGTTCAACCTTAATTATATTAAATGTCTTTATTTTAGGTCTGATGAGCTCTGGCAGTCGTTTATTGCCATAATTAAAAGATAGCATTGTAGGTAACATTCAGTGAACTTGTTCTCCCACAGGGAAACTAAAGCCCGCCACTGTCATAAATAAAAGCGGTTGTCACCGTATCTGTTTTTCTTACTGTTATTCCAAACTAATCACAGATGACATCATTTTGTTACCTTTATTTTGCAGTATGCGAATGCCTGCTGTTTAGACTGACATTATTAGCTGCCTGCCGTTCAGCCCCAAAAAAAAAACAAATGAAAGAGAAAAATTTTTAAAAAAAATGAAATAACTGAACTTCAGTCATAAGTTTTAGAGATGCGCCATCCTAACCCAGGGATTATCTTCGAACATCAAGACAGCGGGTGTCACAAATCGGTATGATCGCATCGACAAACTCCAAACTGACTCTTAAATATAGATTTCAGGAAGGTTAATGGCTCCATAGCACTTTTCTTTCCATCAACTTTGATTGGGAGACTGTCCTTGTTATCTATTTTTAGAAATGTCACCTGCTGACAGATAAAATGGAAGCTGTGGCAGAATGCGGTTAGTGAAATGAAAGGGGCTGGCATGTGTTTGTCAATGCCTGCTGTTTGAAGGAGCAACAAAGAAACATCGAATAAAGACCATTGCTTTATATGCTATATACAGTGCCCTCCATAATGTTTGGGACAAATACATATTTGTTTGATCTGTCATCAAACAATTAACACGTGGATAAAGTGCAAATTCTCAGCTTTTATTAAAGGTTATTGTTGTACATTGTTTTCACCATATAAAAAAATTACAACCCTTTTTAAATTGTTTGTTGATCCACCAGGTTACTGTTCGATTTACCTATCAACTAATTCGGCAATTTAATCTATTGTAATTTTTAATAATAATTATTAAATTAAATCTATTGAATATAATTAATTGTAGGTTGAGTGAGGGGTTTCAGCACGCGATACCGCTTGTGTTCCATATTCAGAGTGCGTTTTAACAAGGACATTAGGTGCTGGAACTGCTGGATTCAGAATATATACGCATTTTTACTTAATCCTCACTTCCCCGAAACAAAGGATATGCGACAAAGTGCTAAACGTGACTACTTTCATTTCATACCTTCATTACATCAAGTCCCAGACATTATGGTGGTGGGCAATGTATGTGTGCTGTGATTTATACATGGTGAAAGCAAAATACGCTTTGATTAAAGCTGATAATCTGCACTTCAACCACATGTGAATCATTTGACAACAAAACTAAAAGTGTAGGATACAGAGCCAAATCAAGAAAAAATAATGTCTTTATCCAAAACATTATGGAGGGCACTGTATATGCAATAGTCAGCGTGGAACCAAATTAAAAGCTGTGTAAAGACTCATATGAGAACTTGCACAATATGTTCGTCATTAATTTTCTCAATGAAGCTATCCTGACAAGTTAAGCTATATTTCAGTTATGCAACCGACTGGGCTTTTATGTACCAATACAAAAGCTGGGTGTTACACGAATGAACTTGGAAATTAATTTGTGTGATTGTATTTCTCGCTTGAAACAAAGAGAGCTATGCGAATGAGCTCAAGCATGCATCCCAGTGTCTTACCAGGATGGGCCTTTGAGCAGACTCAATTCACTTCTTTTGGGGGCCAAAATGAACAGCAATTCACATTTCTGTGTCCTACAGAGTACCGTGCAAATGCTGAATGTGTGTGCATCAGCAAGCCTCCGAGCATCTGTTAGAGCAACGGAAAGGCGCTGAAAGGCACAGCGCTTTTGTTTCCAGTCTCTCGCTGGTGTAGCCCTACCTGCAGGATGGCACAGATTCAACTCAAGCCAAACTCCCTCTCCTCTGTAGCACCAGATGTGGTGGGATGTAAGGCCTCATAAATATGGAAGCCTTCTGTATTGTGTCTCTCAGCATTTTCGTTTTGTCTCGGGGGTTAGGGAGTCCCAGCAGTAAGACCTAAGAGCTCAGCATTGGTTTTATTGTAGGAAAGATGGAGAGAGTTCAGCTGGTGTGCTTGCTGTGCCTTGTTTGTCATAACTGAATGGAGCAGGTCTGACAATTGTTACAGTTTTTTTCCCTTTCACCACCAATTCAGACTCCTATTGGCAGACTCCTCCACCTATAGAAATCACATAGGCTATCATTGCAATGTAAACACAATGTCATAGCAATGTGATTAGCAGCAGGTTCATTTGAACAGCAGATAATGCAATGACTTAATTAACCACTAGTGAGACAAAATGGGGTCTGGTTTAACCCATTAATTAAACCAAAAACAAAGGAATGTAAGCTGTGGACCCAGCCCTGCGGGTGAACACACACACAACCAATTCACTGGAAACTGGACCCAGTACTCATACCATCGGCATGCAGTCAAAATACTAGCGAGTCAATTGTGTAATTGCCGAGAGAATGTCAGACAAAATGCTGTTTGGCTACTTCTTTAGTACGCTAGATAGATCAAACTGAGCAGTTTTTGATTGGGATGGCTGGTAAGCCATCTGTCAAGTTGTGGGTTGGCGGGGCATACCCCATACATATACAGAAATTTTACATTTTCAGGGTTTCCTACAGAAATAACCGCAATGACCACAGACTCTCAGTACAAACTTCTGTACCTTCTGACCTCATCTAAACACACTGGCTAGCCACTGTAGAATGCTTATGAAAGCAAGCAATGGACACACAAATGCACTCCGTAATGTGTAAACTACTTTGTGGTTACGGTATATTGCAGCAAGTTAACAATCATCTTTCTGCTTTTTATTCTGTGGTTTCTATTCCATCAGGATAATTATACATGTTTACATGCCCCGTCCATACCATAAAGGCTTTCCACATACGCACGGACAATTTCACAACTTATTTATATTGTGAAGCATTCAAGAACTGATCGTTGTACTGACATTGAACAGCAAGCTGCGGAGCTCATCTGAGCTCTTCACTGCGGTTGTAAGTATTTACATAGGATCTTTTAATGAAAAGCTGTTACCATGGCACTGCCTCGCAGATGATATAATCACCATTGTTTCCTGTTAACTGCACTGACATCATTAAAATCCAGAACATCATTGAGCTTCTTTACATTCGAGAATGGCTGTCACTGTCACTCTAGATCAGGACAACAATAGCGTAACTCCATTTTGGGCTGTTTATAAAACCATTTCCTCGTTTCCTCTATAAATTGCTCACCATAATCACATTACCATGTTTAAATTATCCTGCTGTTTTGTGCCTTTATTGTTAAAATCATATGATTGAAGTATTAATTGTAGCCTACACATGAACGGAAGCACCCTGGCATTTACCTTAGTCAATCGAAAAACTACATCAACGTCCAAGTTAATAACTAAGTACAACTCGTCCTCGGTCAGGAGGAGCGCATGACTTTTCAACCTGAAATAGCCTACATCTCGTTTCACTCCAGCCCGCAAATTATGAATTGGCCTATAACATTTATTTATTTATTTAATTTTTCACCATGCAATTCACTGGCTGAAATCAGAAAAATGCATGACTCCTTATTGCTGCAGCAAGGCAGTGCATGTGGGATATGTCCTGAAAATCGTCCCCGATGAAGATTTTGCTCTACCCCCTTTTTAGGCAAGATGCCAGTTTTTTTTCAATGCATCCTCTGGGTATAGGGGGCAGGACAGCTGGCCCTATGTGGTATTTTGGGGGTGTTAGTTATGCAAATAGGGAATTCACATGAGCGCGGGTTTATTTAAGAACAGGCAAACTTACACTGGCATGTAAGAAGATTTCTGCAGGTTAAGAGCGCTTTGTGAATCTGACATGTACGAACATCTCTCAATGCATGAGGCCCTTTATGTTATAAACTTCATAACATTTTGTTGGGTGAAATTATACATTTAAATTTTACACACAGCACTAACAGTTCAGACTTAATTAATTGTTTAATCCCTCTTAATAAATGCAGCATTCAAAAGTAGCTTCAGTAATCAAATATCAAATACATAAAATCCTTCAAGAAGCACAGACCTCTTGGTTTCTTTTAAAATATTATGAACTGAAGCTGCTGAATTAACATGACATTGTTTACGATATTCTTAGATATCATGCGATACATTACTCAGTCAAGAATCACACAATGGTGAATCTTAATCTTCCTTCCATTTCCCAGAGTTTTTTTAACTCTCAAAGAAATTGAAAAAAATAATTATTGTTTTGATTCTTCTTGCACAATATATTTTTCATGCCTGAAAGAAAGAAAGAGAGAGAGAGAGTGTAGATGGAACAGGAGAGCAGAGTTGGAGTGGGATAGGTAGGTGCATAAGAAGAGAGGTTACTGGGGGTGGTGTAGCCGAAGGCCCAGTGTGCCAGAGCCAGGCTTTTGAAGTGGGGGTGAAGGGTAGTGATTACCCTTCGTGTCAAATGGAGTATTTGTGTCTGAATTATTATTACTGTTTGGAAGTTTGCCAAATAAAAGTAACACATTGTAACAAAGGTTGTTATTATTATTATTATTATTATTATTATTATTATTATTATTATTATTAGTAGTAGTAGTAGTTGTAGTATTTAAAATTTCCTGCTAAAATTGAGGCTGCTAGTAGCTCATCCTGTTAAAGATAAATGACCCCTGCTGATCCACCTGGAATTCACTTCGGCTCACGGCAGTGTGAAAAAAGTAGTGGTTTGATGTCAGATGTTTCATAGGAGAGTAGTGTCTGTGCTCCCCTGAATTTATAGCAGAGATTGTGCATGACTGGTAAATAAAAGAAAACAAATCACACTCTTTCTCTCACTCAGACTCTCACTTATGTACAAATCCTCATCTAATATTAAATGAAAAATAAATAATAAAATAAATAAAAAAAATTCTGAAAGCAATGTTTTTGTCATCTGGCCTAAATTCCCAGCAGACATTGGGGAGAACGCAGAGAACATGGCTCGGTGTGTTGTTTCGTAATAACCAGTTGAGCATAAAATGCCCAACACTGAAATAAAATGATGGGACCTCCCGTTAAATCTGAAATGTTTCACATGTGAAGTCGTGTGGAAGGATTAATCAAAGCTACAAGCACATAGATTAGATTAGATTAGATTCAACTTTATTGTCATTATCCATGTACAGGTACAAGAACAACGAAATGCAGTTTAGCATCTAACCAGAGTGCAAAGAGGCAGTAAAGTGCATTGTGTATATATATAATATGGTACATTATAAACATTGTGTACAGGAGTATAGATGTGGATATATAAATAATCTCAATAGTATAAATAAACATGAATAAATAAACATGAATAGACAGTAGTAAGGGCCATCAATGACAGTATTTGTAAGAAAATATAAGGGTATATATGAAATCTACAGAAAAACTGAGTATGAATAAAGTATCTACAGAGAAGTACTATGAGTGTATATGAGATATCTATCTAAAATAAAGTCTATACAGTATGATACAGGATGATTAGTATGGGCATTATTGTACAGCGGTATATTTAACAGTAAAAGTCTCTGGGGGAGTGACTGGGGTGGTCCGGGGGTAGGGCGGGGGGTTGGTATCCGGGGGGGGAGGGGGTCACCGAGGTGCAGAGTTTAGCAGGGTGACAGCTGAGGGGTAGAAGCTGTTTTTGAGCCTGCTGGTTCTGGAGAGGAGGGTCCTGTAGCGCCTCCCAGAGGGGAGGAGGGCAAACAGTCTGTGTTTGGGGTGGTAGGAGTCCTTGACTATGCTGCGTGCCTTCCGCAGACACCTTTTGTACTGTACTGTCTCGATCGATGGGAGAGTGGTATTAGTGATGCGTTGGGCGATTTTCACCACCCTCTGCAGCGCTTTCCGGTCAGAGACAGTACAGTTTCCATACCAGACTGTGATGGAGCTGGTGAGGATGCTTTCTATGGCACACCGGTAGAAGTTCACCAGGATCTGAGGAGACAGATGGGCTTTCCTCAGTCTCCTCAGGAAGAAGAGACGCTGGTGAGCCTTCTTGACCAGGGCCGAGGTGTTGAGGGCCCAGGCGAGATCCTCAGAGATGTGGATACCCAGGAACTTGAAGCTGGAGACACGCTCAACCTCCGTCCCGTCGATAAGGATGGGGCTGTGCGTGCCTGCTTTGGTCTTCCTGAAGTCCACAATGATCTCTTTGGTCTTCTTGGTGTTGAGGGCCAGGTTGTTGTCAGCACACCACTCCGCCAGGTGCTGGACCTCCTCCCTGTAGGCCGTCTCATCGTTGTTCTTGACGAGGCCTACCACCGTTGTGTCGTCTGCAAACTTGATGATGGAGTTGGAGCCATGTACAGGAGTGCAGTCGTGGGTGAAGAGGGAGTAGAGGAGGGGGCTCAGCACACAGCCCTGTGGGACGCCGGTGTTCAGGGTGATGGTTGAGGAGGTCAGACTGTCTAGTCGCACATGTTGGGGTCTGTTGGTGAGGAAGTCAAGTAACCAGTTGCAGAGGGAAGGGTTGATGCCAAGGTCGCCGAGTTTGGAGATCAGTTTGGAGGGGATTATGGTGTTGAATGCTGAGCTAAAGTCAATGAACAGCATTCTCACATAGGTGTTACCACCCTCCAGGTGGGAGAGCGCGGAGTGAAGCACTGAGGAGATGGTGTCCTCCGTACTCCTGTTCTCCCGGTAGGCAAATTTACAGTCTAAAGTAAACAAGTCCACTGTTTAAAAAGTAAGAAATTAAATTAAAAAAATGTAAAAAAACAATTGCCAATTTGGCTTTGTCAAAATCCAAAAATGGAATTATGAAAATTAGCATGTATTGAATTGCCTGTGCATCAGGGAGACTTTATGAAGCTGAACGATGAGCAATGCAGTCCGCTAGTGAAGATTACAGGCAAGGATAACAGTTGTTGCTTTGTGCCCTCCTGTTTCTTGTCTCCACGAGCGAGACGGTACAACTTGGCAGATGCCTGGGCAATGGTCCTTCTCTGAGTTCATGCGGTGGTCTGGCAAATGATGGAAAGGCAGGCCAACCCGGTCCCAGCATGTGACGGCGCTCTCTGACAGAAGGTTCCGGGGGAGGGCAGGTGTACATGACACACATGCTCGTGAGGGGCTGTCCACAGCCAGTGGACACTCACCCATGTCAGCACTCACACAGGGCATAACCGGATAAATATGCTTTTTTTAAAAGTTAGAAACAGTAATGTACAAAGCTTAATTTTTATTTATTATTATTTGCAATCCATTTATACAGGTGGATTAATGAAATAATACATAATTTCAAAAAAACTTGAACGTTAATAAAATATATTTTTTAATTAATCCCATTTTCAAAATCCCAAATTATTAAAAAAAAAACTAGATAAATAAGTGTATTCAGACTGTTGGCTTTAAGTTGATTGTGAATATACTCAACAAAACCCCAGAAATAAGTATATCATCCAGGGATTTTAAATTCACTACATTTATGGGAAAAAAACAGCCTACTTAACAACTTTCTTATCCTTATCAACGAACATACTCAAGAGTATGGAAGGGCGCTGATTAGGACACAGCCAATTAAATGCATGTGTAGGGAGCTGAAGAGGAGAGCCCACAAGTGAGGAGCAAGGACTCTGAAGGACCTGGAGTTCATTGCTATCAATAATCAAATCAAATCAATATTTATTTATATAACGCATTTCACAACTAGTTGTCACAATGCGCTTCACAGAAAAAACCCAGCCTAAACCCCCACAAGAGCAAGCCAGAGGCAACAGTGACAAGGAAAAACTCCCTAAGGTAACTAGGAAGAAACCTTGGGAGGAACCAGACTCAAGGGGGAAACCCATTCTCCTCAGGTCGGCTCAGGGTCTAGCTCTTAATGACCAGCATGGTCAAAACTGACTGCCAATATCCATGATAATAGAAATTGCAGCAGCTAGATGACAGTCCAGGTGTGGCGGCAATGATGGTGGGAAACCGGGTGCCGATGGCGGCAGGATCAGCTGGCAGCGGTGGTGGGGAGGGAGGGGCAAGCGGCGACGGACAGGAAGCTGGACAGCAACTCTCGAGATGCGGGGCATGAGCCCCGCCGGCGGAATGTAGAAGAAGAGAGAGAGAACAGTTGGGGGGGGGGGGGGGGGGTTGGACAAGTACCCCCGCCAGGAGTAACTTATGGCTGCATAGCTATGAAGACAGGGTTTGAGAACCCATCCAGTCACGAGAGAGTAAACAATCCTATCCACCCCAGGAAGAGCCAGCCCAGGAAGATGGGGTCACAGCTGTTGACAGGTGACAGTAAGGAAAGGATGTCACTCCGCATTACTTTACGACAAAAAGGCTTCTCTGGTCCTGTCTCCGGACTACAACTCATTATAAGCCTGATCATAAAGGTGCGTTTTTAATCTAGACTTAAATATTGAGACTATGTGTTATCTTGGCACAGAGTACTAAATACAGGGATGCCAATAATTGTGAAACACATAAGAATGATTTTGCATTAAAGATTTGTTTTCAATGATCAATGGTATCACAATTAAACAATATCATTTTCAAATTTTACTGAGCATAGATGACCTTTCATAAATAATAAACAATAAACTAAAATACATTTAATCATTCACTTATTGCTCATATTAATTGAGGTTGGAAAAAATTCTGGTGGACACTGTGTGTATATATATATACCAGAAGAAATTTGAAAAACAAATAAAAAAATGTTTAGATGAGAAAGAGAAATGGCCACTCATTCTAGGAAGAGGGACAAAGGACACGCCTTGTGGCACAATGTGTCAGAATTCCATAGCCACAGGGACAGCGAGTAACTGAAATACTGTTATATTATTTCTGAATTGCATGATTATTTTTGTTGTTATTACTATTCCATTTTGTTATTATAACCATATCTACCTACCTGTTCCATTTTAATGTATTGGTATTTATTTAAAATACTCTTATTTCACCTGCTTTGGCAACATTGTAACGAATGCAGTCATGCCAAAAAAGCATTATTGAATTGAAAAATGTAATTGCGAGAGAGAGAGCAATAAAGGTCAAATCAAGCATCAAGCATCAAGTTATAGGTTGCTGTTTGAGATTCAGATGAAAATTATGGGTTACTTTCCTCCGTAAATGAAACATTTGTGTTTTCTTTTGGTATATTTTTCTACAAAATAAATGTAAGTATCACACTAAAGTCTGGTATTCTTGTGATCCACTTGCAAAATGAAATATTGAAAAGAACAAAAACCAAAAATGACATGTGAGAAATGAGATTTCCCATGCCAGGGTAGAAACTACATTTCCAGACAACAAGCACAGTGAAAAGCAATCAGGAATAGTCGCTTTGTTGCAATGCATTGGAAAGATCTGCCTTCATAAATTATCATCACAGATTGTCGCAGCTGTGCACAGACATGCATTCTCCTCCTCGATATTTCCGTGGGTCTTCCCACTAAAATAACTATTACAAAAACTACTACTACTAATAATAATACAATTAATCAAAACACTTTAAGGGCCAGATTCAGAGTTGAGATAAGCACGCGCAAATGGGACTTACTATTTGTGATTCAGACATTTGACTTATCCGCGGTTTTAAGCGTGTCTCCAGTTGATACGCGGCATTACGCGCGCGGGGTGGAGATTTGGAGAAAATGAGGCGTGTCTGCAAGTTGTTCAAGATACACGTATTCAGAGTTTTGTTATATTGGGTGGTTTTTTATCTCCCTCTTTTATCTAATTATTCACATTAATTGGCTCTGGTGTAGTTTGTTTTAAAATCTGACAACACTATGTCTTCAAAGCATAGACTACAAAAATGGTTCAGAGCTGCAGACAGCGTTTTTCAACGTGAGCAAATATATATTATATATTATACATAGGCTATTGAGAGAAATGACTGACAGAGAAAGCTAGCTCGCTAGCACAATCTGTCAACTTGCTTTGGTACACCCACTGATTTAGCCTAGTTCCAAGTCAACCAGGTTCCAACACTCCATGTAAGCTATTCAGAGTTACTGACACCATTTCTTATGAGCAAGTAGAGACGTCAATTTCTCAAATATTGAAAGATATGGTGGGCGGATAGATTGTATATTGCTGTGAGCAATCTCTATAGTGAGCTTGTATACGAGAAAGCTAGCTAAATTACCATGTTCAATGTAGCGTACAATGTTTGCTGGCATCCAATGCAAATCTAAATCTAAAACTGATAGTTTGATAGTTTTCTCTATCCGTCGTTTCTCTCAATATGTGAGGAATTGGCTTCACAATGAAAGTATTTGCTCACATTGAGAAACACTGTCTGCAGCTCTGAACCACTTTTCTACGGTCGATGCTCTACGTTGGAACTAGGGTGGGAACGAGGCAAACAAGTTGATGGACAGATTGTGCTCGTTGGGAAATCTATATGAAAATATATAAGTAAATAGGGAAATCATTTGGGAAATATATATGGAAATAAATAAATGTATTTAATAACTTAAATTAATTGCACATACATTTACATTTCTACATTAATTCCCAGATTTATTTTTAAATATAAAATGTATTTATTAATTCATCATTTTGGCACTCCCGGTGTTCCATAATGCACTTCACAATAAAAATAATAAAATATATTATAAAATGTATTTTTCATAGGTAAAAGCGAGGGTATAATTGAAAAATGTCACGTGTTTGAACTGTCATTGGGGTATTCCACAGAATAGGGTAATAAATACTAAATGCCGCCTCACCATAAGTTTTTGTCCTGGTTTTAGGAACAACTAAAAGACAGGAGCTAGAGGGTCTGAGGGATCTACCTTGAATGCAACCTAAAAGCAGGTCAGAAATATACTCGGGTGCAATGCCACATAAGGACTTAAAAACCAGTAAAATAATCTTAAAATCTATTCTAGAACTGATTGGAAGCTATTTAAAACCCTAGTCGCAGCATTCCGCTACTCACTTATTGTAACCGACTAAATGCCTTTTTGGGTAAGACCAGAAAGGACAGAGTTACAAGAGTCCAACCTGCTAAAGATTAAACTGTGCATAAGCCACTCTGTATCAGCTTGAACTAGCACTAGAAGACCATGGTGATGATTGCTGACTGTATCTCCAGCTAGCACAAAACAGGTTGTTGGGAAAAGCAATGTTGTTGTAATTGGGAGCGTCACATTTTTCTAAGTATGTGTTTGTAGCCTGACAAAAATCATGAGGACACAACACTTCCCAGAGCCTAAAGACATTTTGAAATAAAACATTTAAAGGTGTTATTTGTCTAGCTGTAATAGGAATGGAAATGTTTGGCTCTTAAGAATTACCTGAATTATCTCAAAAATATTTCCTAAATCCTAAAAAAGATCAGTGAATTCATATTTTACAAAAACAGGGGATTTTTGGAAATTGGATATAAACTAAGACACGTCAAAGAAAAAAATAAGATCATCATGATTCCCACAGAGCACTGTGTGTGATCTACAGAGCTGTTGCTTATCAATTTCAGCCAAGTAAACTGATGATTTACGGCAGCCTATAAAAGGATAATAAGAATAAACAAATGCAACCTTCAGCGGGATGCAAATGATCGGGCAGGCACAAAGAACAACATCATCCAACCGTGTATCTGCCACTGTTCATTTGCTCAGATCGCCATCCTGAAAACAGGACCTCAGCATTCATCAGCACATTGCCATTAACATTCATGTTCAGTCCAGGCCATGCAAGACAAGTTTCCGGAAAGAAATGATTCTACAGATTTTAAATTTTTTCCAATTTCACAGGAAACTATCTGTTTACTGAGGTAGCAATGTTGTTTTTTTTCCACTGCAGAATTCTGAATATTGACAGTATGTTGAAAAGTGTGACCCCGACAGTCCACCCAATTGGCTAATAGGATGTAAATGAGGTAAACACAGGTAAAACCGTGTATGTACTCTCTCACAGCATCCATTAACAATAACTTTTTGGCCCCTGCAGCTGAAAATCCCCTGATGAAATTTTTTTTAATTAGCCCTTGGATTTAATAACATTTCAGCGACCTAAACATGACTCACTCCTTGAACTGAGCCAATTTTAGCATGTTAGTAGGCTACTTGACAAAACTAAATCAATACATATGCTAGCTAGTTGGTTTATGGAAATTTCACATTAATGTTTTCTGTCTTTATTTCTAAAAGTTAACCCTATATGTAAAACATATTTGGACCCATATGATGCATGCTAGCTGTTTGATTGGGCTATTTGGCTATAACAAGGCTGGCGAGAAGACAAGCCATAGACTGGCATAATTAATAATGCCAAACAAGGTATGTTTTCTGGCAGAAATTAACAGCATACAAAATATATGGGTGTTTTCCAGGACCTACAGCTTGATGGCAGCTAGTGTACACATTCATCTGGTTTTCTGTCATCTTTTTTCACCTCCATTATAAAACCAACACCTTTTCTGTACTTTGCTTTTCTAATAATTTCTGAAGATCTTTATACTTGTTCTGCAGCACACATTTTAGGTATCTAGTTCAGTTAGTTGTTGACATAATATTAAATTATTAAGTCTCATCAAAGCACAGCAAGCACTAATGATTTACAGGAGGATAGACAAAATGTTAACTTGTACAATTACTGCAGCACAATATTGTGGTCGGTCGATTATTAACAACAGCAACTTTGTAAATTGGATGTCATTTTACAAATGTGAATTCGATGCCTGGCCACTGTAAAACAAAATTAAATTAAATTCATACATGCATACACAGTAAAATATTCAGGGCTCTATTTTTGCAGTCAAAGTGCAATTGTAAATCTCAGGGCAGTGGCAAATTAAGAAATATACCACGAGATGTGAGACAATAGTGCATCTGCAGCACAGCTGCAAAAGAGGCTGGTTTGAGAAGAGTAAATTGCATGTGGGTGTGGTGGGAGTTTGAGTTGTTATCCAGATTTCAGTTTTCTAATGAACTTTAACTTGATGCTCATAGAGCCATACAGCCTAGAAATATAAGCCACACTCCACTGGATTTGCTCAGGGGTTGAGTTGGCCAAATACCAGGGCCTAGGAAAACACATATACAATGAGCACCATAATTCATTGGATAGTGACACATTTTTTGTTATTTTGGTTCTGTCATCAAGGGTCTGAGGTATCAAACGAGCCTCAAACCATCACTTTGCTGTCATATATACAGTAGATATTAATGGATCACTTTATGGGTTGTTTCTCCTGATAATTTTTCCTATTTAACTCTATGGAAAAATAAGTCAGGAGAATAAACCCTTCAAGTTATCCATCCATATCTACTGCATATCTGGCAGCAGAGTGATGGTTTAAGGCTTGTTTGATATGTCAGACCCTTGATGATTTTGAGCCGTTTAGCCAACCATGTGTTCCATCCTATTCCAGTGTAATTTACAGCTAAATCGAGTCCAACCCCCCAATTCCCATCAAGATCCATTCAAATGCAGAGGTTATATTATCGCTTGTAGGAGTACCAGCAATTAAGATATCAAGAGTCTTTTGATATTGTTGGGTCACAGACATCAGGAAGTCATGGCATGCAAAAGATATTCGACCAAATATTTAAAATTATTACTTTATTCTACATTATGTTAAACTGTTCAATGTTTTTTGATGCCTGAAAATGGGGGGGGGGGACTATGTACAAAATATTAAATAATTTCTAAATGGTTCATCCGATATGGAGGAAAATACCCTCAAATTAAAGCTGACAGGCTGTACCTCAACCTAATTGTATTTTTTCATACTCAAAGTGTTAGAGTACAGAACCAAAATAACATTTATTTTTATTTTGAATGAATTCTGGTGCTCGCTGTATATTCAATGCATATATTCTCCATCATATCATAATGGTCCATTTTGTCCATAATTGTCCACCCCATGCCGATGAAATACGGTCCCATTCCCCTCAGTAAACACGTTTCAGGGAGGGTACATGACATACTATAATTAAGATGTGAACTTTCCCTTATGGCTTCATCAGGCACGATACTAAATGCCTCTAAAGCCATGGCTTGCATCAAATTAAAATGACAGGTTTACATTCGAGAGCATATTATATACAGTGCACTATAAAAAGAGTGTTGGGTTCCCATTTGAATTGGTCACAGCGGCGCAGATGTTAGTCGTATGCAATCATCAATTGCTATGGTACAAAGAGTGACAGCGTGTAAACTCATGTCCGTTAGTCTGCCTGCTATCTTGGTTGCATCTTGCCAACCTGCTTGTGGACACATAGCACTGATATACAGCCTTTTCAGTGGAAAAGCAGCAGTGAGAGGATACAAAACCACTTGTACTGCTGCCACCGCATTGTACAGAAGGTCCTGTGGTCTCATCTGTCTGCTCGTCTGTTTGTCTCTCTGTGGGTCCATTAATAGGTTAGCTCAAAATGCAATGGACGGATTTTGGAGAACAAAAAAAGAACTATTAAAAAGAACAGCTGAGGTTGCTGCTTTTTTCCCCAATCCACAGTAATCTGCCCTGGACAAGAGCATTTCATAGATAAATGAAAAAATGAAAAGCTTCGCCTGATGATAATGGTGCTATTTTTAAGGCTTATCTTCTTTATGTGTTTTATCAGACTAAAATGCAGCGCTAAAATAAATCTCTTCCCCCAAGAAATTTGGGAGGTGAGGGTAAACATGCAAACCACTCTGATAAGAGCCCGCATCAGTTAAGGGCAAGACTAAACCACGGGTCACATAAACGGGTTTTAGTTGGCAGGTGGATAAGTAAGTTATTTTTTTGTAAATTTCTGAGAAAAACTACAGTGAAAATTACAAGTTGCAGTTGCTGGGAGATTCCGGGCAGATTGCTTGTTTTTTTTTTATACTCTGAGTCATACTCATAGGTTTGCGGGAGAAGGGAAGACTATGTGGTGCAGCAGTGTGACTGTGCGGACCTAAATGACATCATAGCAGACCCACAATATACGTTCACCTAGGCAGTTTGCGCAACAGTCATTTTTAGTGTCCGCGCAGACCTGTCCGCTGAACTTGTCATTTCACCTACAAGCATACCTTGTGTTATGGGAAATGTAGTCTACAATGGGGGGTCGGTACGCTCGACTATGAAAAAGACAAAAGTCCGCGGACAATCCAGCGGTCTGTCTGTCCGCGTACATGTCTGCTCTCTGTTTGAAACACTCTGTAAGCACCTTACGTGGTCCAGCCGTGTATCTGTGTGGTGTTTCCCATGGTCTGTATTCTGTAACCCTGCCTGTGTCAGGGTGAGCTGTGGTTGGCATGCTTACAGGGCAGTGCATAAATATCTATTGTATTGCCATGGTTTTTGGTCAGTTGCATTTTTCTGATCTTATCAGGAAAGGATGTCTTTTCTGGTTACTCAAGCAACTGCTATCTGCCGACAGCAACTGCTATCTGTCTACAACAACTGAGCACAAAATTGACTCTCCTGAAATTGACTTTCACACTGAATGTGACACACAGCTGGTGGACTGAAGATTGAAAATAAAAATGAGGGGCTGGCAGAACGCACTTTGGAGGAGAGTGCACACATTTATATTATATGGAGATAAAATGTGAATCAATATTAATATAATATAAATAAACCAAAGGTATGCTTACCTGGGATGTCCCGTCTAGTTGTAAAATATGACTCATCATTACAGCTTTGGGGATTTTCAGACTGCTACTGAATTAACATTTTGAAGAAAAGGGAAAACTGCATTTATTCAATGGAGAACCAGAACTTCATTTTCAATTATATAATACTACTGCCAATACCTGAACTCTGTGACTGGACTAAATATCTCCAAACCTCACACTTAAATTGCACACATGCACTCACTTCACTGATCACCTCACTGACCTTCAGACATACCATAAAGTAAACAAATAGTCCCAACTATACATTTTATATATTTAAAAGGATTTTTCTCACATTCAATCCATCTCATTAGAACAGCAGGACTACAGCTATATAATGGCACAAATAACAGTTATAATACTACTTTCTATAGTGCGCTCTGTTACTTCAGGCTTAATAAGTAGCACTATTGATTTACTTTAAAGTGCACTTTTTTTCTGTTATTATCATGTGTTTTCTGATCAAACGGTATTTCAGTAGTGGAGTGTTCCTGCTGTGTGCTGTGCAGTTGAGCTGTACAAAACTGAACTGTGAGCGAGGGAACAATGAAAGTGAAATCTCCTTTCCACCACTTTTATAGAACTGCTGACAATGACTTCTAATGGGACCTGAGATTGTGCAGGATCGGGATTTTATTTAGTAATGCGAAGGTTAGTGAAACAGTCGCTGGAGCCACAGCCCAACCCCCCTGGAATTGCACTGCAGTACAGCTGAAAGCCGCTGCTACAGTTCCATTGTATTCATTTATTTAAAATATTGTACAAAGTTTTTCAGGTTAGTATTTTGTCGTTATCGGAAACCTGGATAACATTTGTTAATATAACGTCCGTATTGCGTTGTTGCATATTGCTCCGGTACACAGAGGCTGACGTATCCAGATTCAAAGACGGTGGGGTTGACCTTCCAATGAAAAGTGAAAATTCACTCCGATTCCATTCTTTTGTCTGTAATTTTGACGGACAACATCATAGAACCAGCGGAAAGTTGCAATCGAAAACTAAAACGTTCCAATAAAATACAGAATTTCAGTTACGCTATTTTTTTTCTCTTTTGGGTCATTGCAGTTCACACTAATTTTCCTTAGATTGTCTTTAAGCAAACAGTGATATTAAATACCTGGACTGAGCTGCAACCTTCAGTTGGCAGTAGAACCCAGCCAACTTATTATTTTCAGGTGGGTGATTAATCAAAGTATTATTTTACATAAAAGCAGAGGAGGAGTCACATCTGGCAAAGAAGGTAAAGGATTTACAGACCGATATTAGATAGATTAATTGAAAGAAAGTGTCTGGATCATTTTCGATCTGACAGAGAGTCAATTTTGTACTTGTGTACAGAGAGAAATAAGAACTTGCCCAATATGAATAACTTCTTCATAGACTCTATCCATATTTATAGTGGGTGCCGAAGTGAAAGGGATTTTATGGACTTGACATAGGCTATGTATGTTCAGGGTTTCATCGCTAACAATGGAAATGAACATTTTGTTTGTGACATTTATTAATTTACGTGAAATTAATTTGACATTGGATGGATTTATTCATTGTTATTATACATAATTTTTTTATTTTATTTTTTTTTTACAATATTCCTGCTGAAAATGGAACACTTGTTATAATATAAAAGCAATGCCAGTTCCTAAGAATTGTTTTGGACATTATTGAGGGCTAAGTTGAGCTGTGTTGTTCAAGCTGTGGTGTCTTCATCTCATTGGATTAGCAATAGGATATCACACCTAACTCACACAATGTAAAAATGCTATAGCTACTTCTACCATCCTGATAATACACTGCTCAAAGAAATGAAGGGAACACTTAATCAACACAGTATAACACAAAGTCAATTAAACTTCTGGGATATCGATCTGTCCAGTTAGGAAGCGTAAATGATGATTGTGAATCAATTTCACCTGCTTTGGCGCAAATGAAAGTGACAACAGATGGACAGGAGAGGCAACAGCAAGACAACCCCCAAAAAGTAAATGGTTTTGCAGGTGGTGGCCACAGACCATTTCTCTCTCCTTATCCTTCCTGACTGATTTTTCTCTAGTTTTGCATTTTGCTAGTGCCCTTGTCACTACTGGTAGCATGAGGCGGTACTTGCAGCCCATTCAGGTTGCACAGGTAGTCCAGCTCCTCCAGGATGGCACATCCAAACGTGGCGTCGCAAGAAGGTTTGCTGTGTCTCCCAGCACAGTCTCAAGAGCGTGGAGGAGATACCGGGAGACGGGCCATTACACGAGGAGAGCTGGACAGGGTCGTAGAAGGGCAACAACCCAGCGGCAGGACCGGTATCTGCTCCTTTGTGCAAGGAGGAACAGGAGGAGCACTGCCAGAGCCCTGTAAAATGACCTCCAGCGGGCTACTCCTGTACATGTTTCTGACCAAACTGTCAGAAACAGACTCTATGAGGGTGGCATGAGGGCCAGACGTCCTGTAGTGGGACCTGTGCTCACAGCCCAGCACCATGCAGCTCGATTGGCATTTGCCAGAGAACACCAGAATTGGCAGGTTCGCCATTGGCGCCCCGTTATCTTCACAGATGAGAGCAGGTTCACACTGAGCACATGTGACAGACTGGAGACGCCGTGGCGAATGTTATGCTGCCTGCAACATCGTCCGGCATGACCGGTTTGGTTTAATTGACTTGGTGTTATACTGTGATGATTAAGTGTTCCCTTAATTTTTTTGGGCAGTAGTATGATGGAATTAATTAATTAATTTACTATTATAACTGTCATAACAGGTTCCAAATAAAGACCATGCTGTACAAAAGAAGGCTGACTAATAGTTATTTGTGTGCTGTGAACCTGTTACGTGAGACCGCACCAAAACTGAGACATGAAATCAAGATTTATCCATCCATCCATCCCTGTTCTAATTTGCTTACTCCTGTTCAGAGTCACAGGAGGGTGGAGCCTATTGCAGCATACATTGGGGGAAAAAGGCAGGAATACACCCTGGACAGGTCACCAATCCATTGCGGGGCCCACACACCGAACCTAACCTGCATGCCGTTGGACTGTGGGAGGAAACTGGAGTACGTGGGCACGGAGAGAACATGCGAACTTCACACAGAATGGCCCTCAGGCAGTGTCCGTACCCTCTTGCTGTGAGGCTACAGCGCTCACTGCACCACCGAGCCGCCCAAAATCAAGATGAAACAAAGGCATTTTTGTGGTTACGGAAACGGCTCTCTCTCTCTCTCTCTCTCTCTCTCTCTCTCTCTCTCTCTGTATTAGGGAGACTGTGAGAGAGCGAGCGAGAGAGAGAAATGGACAGAGAGAGAGATGATCTGATGTTGATGATGGTTGTTGTTTTTGTTATCACAGTCATATAGATATAGAGGTTATCCTGTTTAATTTACATTCATGTTCTGCTGTATTT
Source organism: Ilyophis sp. 1 JC-2022 (assembly GCA_022702515.1). Lineage (NCBI taxonomy): Eukaryota > Metazoa > Chordata > Actinopteri > Anguilliformes > Synaphobranchidae > Ilyophis > Ilyophis sp. 1 JC-2022. Next base: position 14,608,165 of record CM040398.1, on the reverse strand, counting down.
GTATATTTCTGTATGTATGCTGTAGCAATACTTATAATTGTATTGCATGCCAATAAAACATTTATAATTTGAGAGACATTTGCAGTTGGAACTTTTTATCTTTGACTTTGAACTTTGTATGCCATCTGCATAGTTACAAACTAGGATATATTTGCAATTAAAACATAGATTTGATAATACCAGGATAATCTCCTTTGTTTAAGCTGACACATTTTGTGGATGTAAATGGTGTCCTCTACAAACAGTTTCCATAGTAACTCAGCAGTAATGCATAATTGATATCTGCTAACAAAACCATGCTATTCTCTATGTATTTATTTATTTGTTTGTTTGTTGTTCCTGAGCACCATACATGTTAGACCCATAGGTTGCCAGTCCTGGACCCTGGGCTTAACAGCTGTAGACTGTTGGTGTCCACTGTTCTCAGTGCTTAATTGATATATAATTACAGAAGTTGATTGCACAGTTAACTCACCTCACCTATTTCCACAGATATATAATGGTTGGTGATGCTCAGGGAGAAATCTACATCTCCACCATTTTCACTGTAGTTTTTTTCAAATAATATATATATTTTTTTTTACAAAATACTATAGTGTGTCTGCTCTGATCAATGCCAATAAGATTAGATGCTTTTCTGGAACAAAGTTAGTTAGTTCTGCACAACAAATCTGGCATAGATTCATGTCAGCTTACTGCCACGTGCCATTTATTTATTTATATTGTGTTTGGATCTATTTGTATCCATCAAACGATGCAATATATATATGAAAAAGCAGTAGCACAATGAATATGACTCACTGATTCTCACTCACCTGGTTGGCACATTAACTCCCAGGCAGAGCCCCACGGCTGCTTCCTTCAGAGTCAAAATGTCCACGAAGGTCCACATCGTATCTATCCACAGGGTACCTTTAGGAATATACTGAAGCAACCATTCTGAAGGAATCTATGAATCAGGCATGGCAGGACCATTTTAAAGCTATAACAGGCAAAGTGTTATAGGATATGAGCTGGCATAATAATATGTTGGAAAACATTCATTCAGGTCAACAAATGAGTCTTCTCCCTCACGTAAACAGCAGTTCTTCCGAACCTTTGAAGGAGTGATTCATTGTTAACAGGGACAGCCTCCAAACATCAACATCCAGCGTGTTAAGTACACAGACATGTTGCCTTAGTGTCTTTGAGAAAAATAAAACACACGCTGAAATAAAGCTACAGTTAAGACTCAAAAGTGGGTTTTTATAATTGTAATAATTGTACCAAGTAAAATGAACCAAGTTTATTTATTTTATCGTCTTATTTTTAAGACAAGACGGTATTCGCGTCCAGGTTAAACAATTTTGAAATGGGTAAATTGCATTGCTTTTTACTGTAAGGTGAACATTTGATGGGTGTTTTACCCAAGATGAAATCGTATGAGCATCTGTGCATTGCATGACGCATGCTGGTGCCATCCTCTGTGTATCGATCTTGTTATAATTACATTCCAAACCACCGCCCTCCAGGACCAATTAGCCATGACAGGTGACATTGCTGAGGCTTGTAGTACACGGAGTTGCCTTTCTCCATGTTAATTAAACACAACGACTGGTCTTGGATAAGAAATTTCCACTTCTAAATAAAGGGAATGTACCACTTAATTTAGCAATCTCAAGCAATTAGCCCAAAAGAAAGACTTTGATAAAACCACTAAAAGATCATTGCAAACTCAAATTATATCTTTGCAGCACTAGCACTGAATGAAGCTGTCAATTTACAAATGTACAAAAAGAGGGAACTTTCTTTCAGGTAACCCAACCAGTGCCCCCTGCTTCCATCTCCATGGAAACTAAGACAAGCACTTCTCTCTTTCTAACCGCCACACCACTGAACTGAAATTTCCTGAGGTGTGTACCAATCAGATGAGTGACAGCAAACTGGTTCAGGCTCGTAATTTTGGTCCTGTTCTACAAACGTAAATTTGGTCCTGTCTTCTATATGTCCCCCAGTGTCTGATCAGCTTGACTTTCAGTGAACTCTGACAGTTGTTCAGTATGACTGGCAGCCTCTGCGATTGTGAAACCAGGACACAAGTTAACACTAGGTTTGTCTTCCCATGCCAGGCATATACCGACATCTCTGCTATAAGCCTGCAAAATGTAAAGTTCAGAGCCAAAAACCCACCCGCTTTTCAGCATGTAACAAATATTTAACTCAATTGAAGATGTGCATGGTGAGAGCAGTGATTCAAACATAGCATATCAGACAGAGGGAGGGTAGTGCTTAAATAGTGAGAAGAAGTGTCTGATCTGACCACCGTTTAAGGTGGTGTCTCTGTCCCTGTCATGACTATTGCTACTACAGTAAGTGCTGTTCCCAGATAAAGCCAGCATGTCTCTAGAACTTTCAGACTAGAGCTGACTATCTGGGTTCAGATAAATATGACTCGCATGGATCATTTCGCCTCATTCACCAATCACTCAACGAACAAATTTGTTCTTAAGACTTTCTTTAAAACGTTTTGACAACCATTTCGGGATTAATTGATGTTTGCGTTCTGAGCTTCTGTTCTACCAAAGAAAAAATCCCAATTAAGAAAACATTGGTGAATGGCAGAATGTTCATAAAAACATGTTTTTTTTTCTTAGGAACAAATTGTTCATAGAATGGTTAGTGATTGAGGTCCAATGTGATTTGGTTATTTGCAGCCATGTTAATAATGGCTACAGTATAAGGTAGGGCAATACCACTGTGGCCCTTTGACCATTATGAAACAATAAAAAATTGCGCCACGGATGGATTTAAGAATGTGGATGTAAGAATGTGTCTATAGTTTCCATCACATAGTGCTCATGTATTGTTCTAAAAACAAAATGGAAAATGTGTGCAAAAAATGTCTACAATTTTTATTATTGATTTTTTTTTTTTAAATCTGGCCCTCTTGAAAAATGATTTGAAGAACCCTGGTGTAAGGTAATTCTGTGTTATAATGTGATCATTGTTCTCTTGGCTCCAGTTTCACTTCACTGTGATATACAGAAATGATGTTGTTCATAAGGATACTGTTGGACACTGTATGTTTACTAATACAAATCTTTGTTTTAGTGCTGCTTTTCAGCTTGATGCCAAGTTATTGTAAATCTGGCTGTTTTGCACCAATGGCGTAGTTGTTCTTGCGGCCCTTGTCGAGTATGTGCCACGCCAAAGTAGCTTTGTGAGTCACTCTGGATACAAGCACCGGTCAGATAAAGGAATAATACCAGTAATAAGTACAGACACTGGTACTTCTACTGAAGACTAGCTGTGGTGACACACTGGAGGGCTGAAGGGGACACAAACATGGGCGTTCATGTCCTTGGCCGATGCAAAGCTCACAGATGGCCTTCATCAGCCATTGTAACATCACCAGAACAAACCAAAGCACTGCTTACACATTGGAATATACAAAGGCTTGGGTTCATTCACCATACATCCTTAACTTTAACTACTCTCAGTTAAATGCAACTGTTTGTTGTCGTTGTTGCTGCTGCTCTTGCATTGCTGTTGCTCTTGCTGTTGCTCTTGCTGCTGCTGCCAAAACAGTTAATGGGCAGTCAAACACCGTAAAAAAGCAAATTCTGTTTGTGACATTTCATTTGATGTTTGATACCTGCATTTATTTTTCAGTCAAAGTTCATGACAAATGTCATGATAAAAATGCTGGTATAGTTGAGACACGAAGGCAAACACCGTACGTAGCCTATCGGTCCTTAAACCTCATTTCCCTCAACGTAAATGAGCTTTAAAGTTGCATCTGCAAACCAGTCTGCGACCGTTTTATTGTGTTTTCACAGCAGATGGCTTTAACAGATTACCCAGGGTGCCACATGTGACTTTCCAACTGTGTTCTTAACAATAAAAATGCTATTTATTTGTTAACCAAGAGCAGGTGTCGGTGAACTCCCATCTCTCTCTCCACTGTAAACATCTTCTGTTCGTTCGTTAAAAAAAAAAACGTGATCACGCTGCGTTTCCATCCCTTGCCTGGGTTTGCGGTGGGGATCGCTTGCAGACGCTTGCGTACAGACACTTGCGAGGACTGGGAAGGGAATGAGTGTAAAAGAAGCAGATTGCTGACGGAACAGAGAAAATATGCTGAGGGCCATGTGTGAGCCTCTGGGCAAGAATGCTGTCAGGAGAAATCAAGGCCACTCCTTTCATACACATCAGCGGCTCGGAGCTTTCATTCTTCAATGAACGTACAGGTAAGAACACTGTACAATAGACGGGCCACACAGATATTCCCCCCTTGTACACTATAGAGAGCATGGTTAATAATTTTGAAAGCGTTTTTGTATTTTATTTTTTTGGTGTGAGTGTGGGGCTGAAGTCACATGATCTACATGGAAATTTGTCATTTGTTCTTGGGGTGAGGGGGTGAGGGGGTGGGCAGTTAAACAGATACTAATACGTGGGGGTGGGAGTAGGTAGAGGGAAAGCTTGGTAGGTTTTTAAGTTGTGACCTTGGAGCCCTGGTGCTCATCAAAGCCCACTTGTATGTATCCATGCTTGAAGGAATAGTCTAAAGGCAGGACAGGACACACATGCAGGCGCACACACACTGACCCCACAGGAAAAAAAGGCAGCTGGACCAGCACATTAGCGCTGACAAGACAACAACAGAAGACTTGTAAGACATATGATCTTCATAACATGACTCCCACTGACCGCGTCCACGCTTCGCAGCTCAGGGTCCGTACCCCATCACACACATCGTAATTCCCAGAGTGTTCCCAACATTAGTGCTGACTGATCCATTGTGATTCCCCCCTTCCCGGAAACAAGAGACATTATTTCACGAGCCCCGCAGAGCCGTTGAGCAGCAGCAGGCATGATTTTGGCGCTTGAGCGATACAAGCGCCTGTGTGCCACGCTGTGCTTCAGACCGGCAGGTCCGTGGATCTGGGAGCCATTCGGCGGGTTAGCCGCGCGTTAGCGAGCTGCATCCCCGTGGGGAAATCATGCGGATGGAGGCAGACGGCGGCCCGGTGGCGTGTAGGTTGTCAGCTTCCGTGTGCGATGCATCTTGCGCTGGAGATTGAACACATAAATTAAGCCCATGGGACAGAGTGGAGAGAGTAGCCACGCACGGATGGAGGGAGAGGGGGAGGGGCAAGGCCTGAGGGGGTGGGACAGTTAAGGGCAAATAAGATTTGCGAGCATACACTCAGATGAAGCCCATCATGTTAAGCTTCTTTGAATTACACAAACAGGCAAGCTGTTGAAACAAGTCTCTTTATCAGGTGATGTCTAGACAAGGCAGTACATGCCTATTAATAAAGATAGCAAGATATACTTGTCTCACATAATATTAGTTGCCTTTTTTACATGGTTAATGGACTTTTAAGGCAATCTACACCTTCCCCATTTTTATTTCACTGAATAGCTCATTTAATTGACTCATGTGGTGGCTGTCTGATTAGCTTGGTCACCGACTCTGCTCTGGCGCGTGTCATTGTCCAGGTCATTGGTGCTTCATTGTGTTTGTAATATTGACCTTTGTACAAAGCCTCTGCCAAATAAATAAAAGTGAAATATTTAAACGATGTGAATAAAATGACCACATATTTAAAAAGAAGGGGGTAGGTATTTGAGGAAAAATATGTATGTGTATATATACATATATATATATATATATATATATTTGATGAAAAGCTAGAGTGTGGGAGTTTACAACATATCCCACAGACTAGTGTTGTTATCATTATTGTTCTGAGCTGAGCGTGTTACTACACACATCACATGGTGTGAGTCATTAATCACACTGAGGCCAGAGATTATGGGAGGAGAAAAAACAGCTGACATGAGCTGAATTCTTCATGGAAATCCCACATGACTGTCTCTTTGTGCAAGCCATTCCACGACAGCTGATTTATATAGGAATACTTGTCCATCAAATTCATGAATCAGTCACTATTCAAACACTTCAAACTCAGAATTTCAAAGTGCGATCAATGGGAAACATCAATACGAGAGAGTGACAATCCTATCCACTAGGAAAATGTAAAATAAGAAGACAAAACAACAACAACAAAAAATAAACCTCACGACATAAGTTGACGGTCACTACTTCAATGATCTGTGATGACAAGCTTTTAGCCGTTTATTGATTCGGCACAACGGCTTTTTTGGCCATGAAAAAAATATATATTCCATGGTTGCTTTCACAGTATGTTTTGGGTCAATGGCCTGCTGAAAGGTGAAGGGCCGTCCAATGGGTTTTGATGCATTCGGTTGGATCTGAGCAGATTAGATGTTTCTGCACGTCGCGTAATTCATCCTGCTGCAGCAGTCACATCTTCAATGAAGACAAGTGAGCCGGTTACAGTGGCAGGCCATAACACTACCTCCACCATGTTTCACAGATGAGGAGGTATTGCTTTGAATCATGAGCAGTTACTTTCCTTCAGAGTAACCAGCTGTCCGTTAACACCTTCCTAGTTTTGATTGGCTGAGTTTTGGTATGCCTCACCCATAAATAAACTCACATAGCATCTGTTTAGGTTACTTACTCACTTTAAAAAAAAAAAAATGGAGATCAATGCTGAAAATGTTGCGACTTGTCTGAGTAATTTAGCTGCAGGTAGAAGCATAGACAACAGAGAATTAACGGAATTCTTTATCCTACAATTCATGGACGATGGTAATCATTCGGATTCTTTCCAACAAACACGGCGTCATCATCGGCAGACAACAGAGACATGCTTATCTTAGGAAGTATATTGACGTGCATTAACGATAGCCTAATGAGAAAGGACTCAAACGTCAATTAAGATCCCAAATGAAACTAAAGCACCAGAGAACAACATACACGATTCACAGTACTGTAGCATCTTGGCATTACACTTGACAGGACACTCAATTTCGAGAACCACCTCCAGAAGACCAAAGCCAAGGTTAACACCCGCAATAACATCCTGCGCAAATTAGTCAACTCTAAGTGGGGTGCAGACCCACCAACTGTCCGTGCAACTGCCCTCTGACCATGAAAAGTTCCTAATTGAGAACGAATTCTGGGATTTCAATTGTGGTTGGCACAATTGTGGTTGGAGGCTGTATCTGCCTTAGCTACAGCTCACAGCCAGTGACAGATACTGAAAGATGCTCTAGTGGTTGGGGTGGGGTTAGCCAGCTACTATTGACATCCATTAACTTTGCCAGCCTGAGGTGTGGATCTTTCCAAGCCTTTGAGACCAACATTCAAATAAGCATATCTTCTTCAAATATGTGCATATTGCAGTGTATGATATATCATTTGAAAGCTCAGGAGCTGTACTTTCATAAACTATAAAAAACAGAAAAATGTGTTTGTCACAGCCATGCAACAAAACGAGGCAAAAAAAAATAAAAAACGCCTTGATGGGTGTTCATTTAATAGTGCGTTCTCTTTGCTGTAGCCTCATCCGATACCAGTGCAGTGGACTGGAGGTGTGTTCATCATGCTCAAACAATTCATGGATCCATTGGGCCATCAAGACCCGCCCTCTTAAAGCTGTTCTTTCAATTCTCAAGCAGAATATATATATATATATATATATATATATATATATATATATACAATTGGTGGAACGAGGGGGAGAGAAAGAGGAAGAGACGTGTAGCCATGTTCTGGTTGATTTTGTGCTCTTCTTGTTCCAGTCTGATTCACTGTCTGCCTAGTGGACTCGACATGTCCTTGGACCAGGTATTCTTTCTGAAAAAAAGTGCCCGAATGGCCTATGTGACATGAGATATATAGACAGGCCTGGGAAAAAAAAGAGGCTTGTTTCAAGAAATACCAAGGAAAAGAACATCCAATAAATAGCAGAAGAATGCTGCTCTCTGACCACTACTGCTATCAGTACTAGCCTCAGGCATTCCCAGGCTTAGCTGAAAGCTGAAAGCACACACGCATGCACGCACACATGCATGCACACACACATACACACTTTCTAATAACATCATTAGACAGAAAGTGCTTTTTCACGTCTGAAAGGTGCGATACAATAGCTTTTAGTTTTTTTAAATTTTATTTCAAAGCACACCATGTAATTCTGCCCTTTCCCACAGTACATGAAAGACTGCTGACTTGCTCTGAAATACCATCAGCTGAAGAATTAACCTTGGCTCAGTGTAAGTCAAAACTTTGACCTGCTTTATTAGTAATGAAAGCACAGTAATGAAAGCAAGAAGGCAGGCCCTCTCCCCACCCCCCACATCAGCACCTAAGCCAGTTAAAAAGTTATCAGCACCCAACCCAGTTTCCAATGACCCATTAGCATGTACAGCAGGTCTGACTGTATCTCTAGATTTTTACACTTTACTGTGGTACTGTATTAGAACGCAGCTGTGCACTTTTGAACCATTCTAACATGCAACCAATATTATCCAAGCCTCTTATTATATGTATTAGTAGCTCTTGTTTAATTTTTTATTTTTTTTATTTTTTATTTTTTAAATTATTTTTTTCCTGTTCATGTTAAACGATGTTAACGTATTAGTAGTGTTCATATATTTATTAACATTTACTTACACAGGAAGGTCAGCAGAGACCCTAATTCTCACTTACAGTGATACAACAAAGTGGTTACTGAAGGCAAGGGACTATGCAACCAATCCGCTGTCACAGGATGGATAGGGCACCATTCCAATAGCCCATGTCTCTAGCAAAAGGTAAATCTGTAGAGCCCTTGTCTAGACTCCAAGAGTGAAATGTAACTGACCAACCACAGACGCAAATACAGCACATACTGCTTCCCACTGCTGTAACAGTACGTGACCAACGGGCAGACGTTTTTTTAAATAAAACAAATGCAATGAAACACAAAAGGTCCTGTTCGATAGATACAAAGGGTTTGAAGCAGTGTCCCATAATAATCAATTGGCACTTTCATTGGAGCGGAGAAATTTCTCCAGAGGAGAAATGTTTGGATGTTTCGCAACAGCTCTAATGTATTAAATGCCAACGTTGTGAAGAGAAAATAGGGTAGAACTGTGTCCATTTGCCATGCATATAGCAATGGTGCTGGTTCAATCTAACAGCAGTATGCTTGTCCTGATGAATCCTTTGACTGGTGAATTATTTTCTTTCTTTCTTTTTCAGCAAGGAATGTGTCATTCCTTGAATAAATACTTTGCTTTCTGTAACAGACAAAAATTTTATGGAGAGACCCCTCAACCGTGAGACAAGACCAGCTATTATGCCCCATTTTCTTGATTACATTTGCATTGCATTTTTGCCTATTTATGCATGAGAGTTGCTGGATAGTTAAAGCTTTCAAAATGACCCGAGCAGGTGTTCATGTTCAATTTCCCTTTTCAAGTGGCTAAAATTTCAATAACAAAGGCTTTAACAATTCCACCACAGAGAGGGATTATGGGTAAGGGTCCTGATACAGATGGCCATCTTGCGCAGGGGATCGCTGTACATTGCGCAGTCTTATACATTTGATATCGGATTAGCGCTAACCCTGTGAGCTCCCGAAGCTAATGTATTTACTAAAGAGGTGCTGTTATCCAAGCAGCCTTGCACAGTTCACTTTTTTGCACATTCTGCATGTGTACTGAAACATCATGACTTATGTTAAAGTATGATAACTGTACCCCACCTGCCAATCAAATTTGCATCCTTACGGTTGCATGCCTACTTATCTTATATACAACACTGGAACATCCGTGTGGAGCACAAACCATGTATAGCTGTGTGACTGTGCGTGCGTTTGTACACAAAGGAATGGTGGTTTGCATTTGCACATCCATATTTAGAAATTCTGTCACTTGCTGAAATTGGGTTTGTTTATCACAGAGATATGAATGCTGATCAACAGTGGGTCCATTGCACAATTGCATGGTCCAAGTTTGTTCAGCAGAACCCTTTGTAGACATAGTGAAGGCAGGCATTCGATTTGTTATCCTTTCAGAGTAAACAATCTAAATTGGCCCATCATCCTTAGAAGAAAGGCTCAAAGACAAACACTCCCCAACTGAGGCATACATTTTTTCCAGAAAAAAAAAAAAAACATTTGTGGAGTGCAACTAAATCTGACACATGGCTACATCTTTCCATAAAATAAATAAATAAATAAATAAATTCATTTTTGATTGCTCTTGATGTGATTGAATTCCAATGAACTTATTTTGCCATGTTGAAGTTGCGCAATCATCGCACACATTTAATTAGGATCATTTTCCAAAGGACGTAGCCTTCTTATAAAAACTTTACACACAATTGTTTCTGCATTAAGTCATACTTCATTCCGTTGTTTATATGTGAACACATTCTAAATACGGATCTGCGAGTTTGAATTTCCCTGCAGGAAGAATATTCTCCTGATGGTTTCTCATTAGCTTCATGAAAGATCCACATCATGGTTTTCAATGGCAAAGAGAGGGGAGAATTAACACATCACAATGTAAATCAATTTGAAGAAAGATTAATAGCTGGAGAATGACACGTCATAAATTTGGCCAGCTGTATTTGGTTTCAGCATTATGAAACGTGACTGTTCTTTAAAAGCTCCATTCGATTACCATGCCTTAGGATGGTTGGAAGCTTACATAACTTCTTGGCCTCATTGACCATGGGACTTTATGTTCCAATAGGAAAAAATAGTACATCACCCTTACAGTAAAAGCTTGAACTGTTCATTTCAGTCATGCATTTTTTTCAGGAAACCCACATGCCCTAGATTGTCGATGGTCAGCCAGACCTTTAAACACAAGCCTCAGAGGAGAACGGAACACTCTTCATCATCTTAACATCACAGTGCAATGAAAACAAATTAAAAAACGTATATAGTCTTGATGCGGACTCCTTTCACCTCATTGCATTAAAAAAAATATATATTATTTTCTTATTTGGACATATGTGGCCAAAACAAATTGAAATGTAATGTGGAGACATTGAACATCTGACACTGTGTGAGAAATCAGAAATGAGATGTGGTACAATATCCCAACAACATAACAGATAGTGATTCATCCAGGTTATAAATGTCTGTGCATCAGCCATGCCATGTTGTATGGCTTGTGAAATAATAGTTTTGAAGGTCAAGCACAATATCTCAGCAGGGAGAGTCAATGGGGTGGGGCATTATCCACCTCTTCCAATAGATCACAAACTAACTATACACTACCTATGGACAGCCTTTCCTTTGTTTTTAAGCAGTGTAAATGTCAATCTATAATAATTATTATAATTATTATTATTATTATAAATAAATAAATTGCTATTGGACAATCCTGCTGTAAGTACCTAGATCGCACCAAATTAAAGATGGCTGAAGACAAAAGGCCACCATGCCCCATAGCCCTGAAACTATATGCAGTACTGACGTAGATATCAGCATTATATTCCTCAAACACTTTTCTTTGAAACTACATCTAATAGGTTACTCAAAGTGTAACAGAGAAGAATCAAATTCATAATATACATTTAGAAAGTGCAATCAAATTGTAGCATGTGTCCTTTGTAAGTTAAATAAACCTGTGTAAAATCCAAAGAATTGTTAGAGATTTAGGGTAAACACAAATAGAACAGTATAGGCCATATTCCATAAATTGCCTACCATTCTATATGGACACCACCATCTTGTGTGATTGATAATCCTTCGCTGGTGCATTGAGAATGAAGGTCTACAGTTCATATCACCAATAATATTCAAAATAGTACACCGTATCTTTACACCTTTTATATTTTCTGAAATCACAGATTATAGTACATATTTACAGTTCAAGTGGGTTTTTTTACAGTCATCTTTTTAAATAACTGTCCAGCGGAATCCTTGCAAATGTACTTATTTAAACTGTGGTTGGTCTTTCATCCGTCTCCAGTTCCACAAAACCGTTATCCGTGACCATGCATACTCGATTTTAAATAACGTGATTCGAGCAATATGCAGATCCATGAAGAGAAACCCTATTTTAAAAACTCAAGTCTTTATTTTAACGAGTGGAGATACAACAGCGACCTCATGAGCTTGCGTTTACCACATTTATGCTGCGCCATACAAGCAATGAAGAGTCGAATTTCGTGACATTTCTTGCTTCTTTCCAATCGACAAATGTCCCCTTGTTTTATCTTAATGAAGTCACAGCGCTGAATTGTTGTTCATTTTCCCACTCTGCCTTGAATGAGTTAGACGGCTTTACAAAAGCTCACAGTAGGCTAATGAATTCGAATAAAATAAAATTTGTGGGTGAATGTGTCTGAAAAGGCATTATAGTCAGTATTCACGCTGTACATTGATAAAATGGTTAACCTATGCAATACCGAAACAATTTTCCCCAGTTTAAAACAGTTTTAATTTTGAAAAGAAAAGAAAATGGCATTATAAAACCCTCAAATGTTTTGGTAAGCCAGGTATACCTATGAACACAATATCACGAACCATTTTACAACATGACTTCAGCAGCAAAAGCACGAGAGCGACGTTAATTGGTCATGCTTATCCGCATCTGATTCTCTGAATGTTTACAATTGCCACACTGCAAGGAGAAAACATTACGAATAGATCTGGTCAGATATGTAAAATCCGCACCAATTATAATTAATCATGTAATCCATTAACAAACAAATAAAAAAAACACATCCATATACGGTTCCCTGCCCCCGCAACGCCCCCCCCCCCCCCCACAACCCTTTTTTTTTTGTCTTTTGTCTTTTTTTAATAGCTTAAAACAAATACAAACCCTTACTGCGTTTTCGCAAAAAATAGAGAAATGGCACTTTGAATATATTCATGTATAATTTTATATATATATATATATTTATATTTATAACATTAAAGAAGGGGTCGAATATGCTTCTTTGTAAATATGATATGGATCCCAGTGATGTGTTGAGACCATGCGAATCATGCAGGTATGGTAGTCATTTATATACATTACATTCATGCGCTCGTGCAGATTTTCCAATCGAGTCTTCTTTCTCAGATGTTACGTCTGATTGCGGCAAATATCTGTACTGGAGAAGGTCTATAGCTATATATACATATATTTCAGTTGATTCAGTAGCAGACACTCACTGACAAAACAGTCAACTGAAGCAAACAAAAATAGGCTACATCCGACAAAGCGAATAAGAAGCTTTTAACATTTGTCTCCAATTGTCAATGGAACAGTAGTACACGGTAGGGTTCTAATTCTCCAGTTCGTATATATTTTTATTTCTTTAATTTTGTTTCATTCTTCTCATTAGGTTACTGGTCAGATAGTGCGTGGGTACCACAGTCATACTCTCTGTGGGAACCGTCTGCATGGTATTGTCCACTGTGCCAGTACGATGAGTCGCATACTGTTTGTAAGGAATTTATCTCTGATGCTGATGAGTTGCCGTCTCTTCGCTTTGATCTCTTACGATTCCGCAAGATAAACACAAGCATCCCAACCACAGTGAACGCAGATGTGACAAAAACCAAGAGCAATCCTGGGACCAAAACAGAGATGGATACTCTGCTTGGCTCAAGATACGAGTTCGAACGAGTCCCCGCGTCTGCGGTAAAAGTACTGTTTTTAGACGTGGATGTAGGGGAGATTTTGTCATAGAGTTGGGGACACATGAGATCATTAGCGAGGAAACGGACATCCTTTTTCCAGAACTCCTCAGGGGACTCGCATTTGAGATCACTCACGATAACATCTGATCCTAGTTTCTCTGTCCAGTGTTTGAAAGGTACAATGTTGCATGTGCAATCCCACGGATTACCATGCAAATCGATTTGAATAATAGACATGAGTTGATCTAAGACACCGGTCACCGGCAGAAAGGTGAAGTAATTGTTGTGCAGGCTGATTCGTGACAAGGAGACTCCAATAAAAACATCCACCGGCAAAGATTTTAACAAATTATTGTTGAGGAACAGAACCCTCAGACTGGGCATTGGGTTGAAAGTGCCTGCCATCACGAGCTGTATGTCGTTATATTCCAAACTGAGATATTCCAAGTTTTGCAGTCCAACAAACATTTCCATAGTGAGAGTATCCAGGTAGTTCTTATCAATGTACAACCATCTTAACTGGGTGAGGTTTTGAAAAGTGCTATTTTCTATCAATTTGATATTGTTTCCCCCCAAATCAAGAAGGTTGAGATTTTGATGCCCGAGGAAGTGGTTCTTTTTTATCGTGTGGATGTTGTTGTCTCTCAGATTTAGTTCGTGCACATTAAGGGGTTTGGGTTTCAGACCGTATAGGTTGTCTATTTTCTTACCCTCGCAGTTAACCCTCAACCCTTGTCTGAGCTCGAGCAGTTCGCAGCTGCAAGGGAGCGGACACGAGGCATTGTACGGTTGCTCGCCTTTCCCGTTTAGAGTGGTCATAACCGTGGGTTTGGTTTTCAGCTGCCAGTTTTCGCGTGATTTGGAACGTCCCTTGTGTCCGGATTCTGGTGTTGGAGACTCCAACGGTTTATTTACTTTAGAAGTCGTTGGAACGGGTCCAAGATCGGAGATCTGGTCCTGGGTGGGAGGCGCATCCAAACTGGAGTCAACCCCGTTCTTTGAAGGACACAGATCAATTTCTGATGTCTCGTTTAAATCGTTCCCCTGCAGCCGCGTCGGGGCCTCGCAAATGACCCTCCCGATCAAAGCATTCTGCGGGATATTCTCAAGCCATTCCTTCAGGGAAACGAGGTCGCAATTGCAGTCCCACGGGTTATCGTCCAATAAAACCTCCACTATCCCCGGTATTTGCTCGAGAATCCCTTCATAAGGCAATGTTTTAATTCTGTTCCCACGGAGGTCGAGATGGGTTATTGGAACGTGTTGAAACACATTATTCGGAAGGGCGCTGATGAGGTTATCATTTAAAATTAAAACTTCAAGTTTATTCAAGTCCCTGAAGACAGATGGGTCAATGTCTCTTAGTAGATTAAAGTCAGCCTGTAGATATTCCAGGTCGTCCAATCCCAAAAACGTACTCTTTTTGAAAGACCGTATTTTATTGTTGTTTATGTGTAGTCGTTTAACAAGCTGCAGTCCGAGGAAAGCTCCCGGAACAATGTCGTGCAGACCGTTGTTTTCCAAATGTAAGCTAACGGCATTGTAAAAGTTTGCAAACTCATTGGGGAACAGTCTGGACAAGGAATTTCCGTGGAGTAATAAGTGATAAAACTGAGAGCTTGGACCAGTCAAATGACGGAGATTAGAAAAGCTTCTTTTTTCGCAGTCAATGTGCAAATCGCCTTCTATTTCATTGCAGGAGCAGATCTGCTCTTTACAAATGTCCCTTGTAACATTTCCAGTAGCAACACAGAGAGCTGCCTTCAGCAACACAATCCAAAGCAGCATTTTCAATACGAACAATTCATCCCCGATTTCAAGACATGAATGCAATTAACGAATGTTTTTTTTCCCCAAGGATGTTAAAAATAAATAATTCATCCGTCTAAAAAACAAGACGACAGTCATTAATTACATTCGTTCTCATCTTGCCAGCTATGTCCAGACATGTTCTGTCAGTTCAAAATGCTCCCAAAATGCATCATACAGAACGAATCCCTTTGTTGGGAACCCCATTACGCTTTTGAAAAGAAAGAAAAACAATAAAACGCAACATCGCCCTGCACATTTTAGTCTCAGTTCGGTAATGACTGACCTTGCAAATTTTAAAAATCCGCGATGTTCTTGCCGTGGCGACGTTTTCAGTGGGTGCTGTTCTTTCTCCCCTGGTGCTGAAATCACGCCCCGGACCAAGATTTACCGCTGATCACTATGCAATATGAAAAAAAAAATCCGCAATCCTTGCATCTTTTCCTTTCTTTCTCAGTTTCCCCTGTTCCCCTTTTGTGTGTGTTTTTTTCTTTTAATTACAGAGGGCTAACAAGAGGCTCTGTTCATTCCAGCTTGCTGCTAGCTGGAAGATCTGACACCCTCTGCTGAACTGCAATGGCAAAAATCCATCTGCTGGGAAAATGCTGAAGAAAAAAATCAATCCACATGCAGAGCAAGCGTTAAAAATGTACACATTAAAAGATGCCGATCTGGTTGGTGATGCTTTCTTTAAAGTTGTTACTTTAGAACGGATATTATTATATTTTATCGCGTTTTACATAGACGTCCAGATGCAGCGTTCATATATGTGTATTTTAGCGCTTGCGTACGCGCTGGTTATGTTAAACTGAGATGCATAATGAACTTGATGTCATAGCGATAGTCCAGTTTGAAATTAAATATTATGTTCACCGGATATCTGGAGATGATTGTTTCCACGATTAAGAATTTTTGCTTGTAGCTTGCGCCAGTCGTGGATTACAGGTGTTGCGTCCAGTGTAGCTATCACTTTTTGAAGCAGGGAACTGCAGTTGAATGCGGTGAAATAACTAAAGGCTACACCATCTTCAAAAAACCAACCTGGGAAAGAATCTGACTCTGGTTGAAGTTGCAACAAAACAAGTATCCTATAGCCTATGCTACAATATACGTCACGCCTTTCTAAAACGAGTAGATTTTGTGGAATAGATGCCGCCGAAATGCTATCGCAGACCTGTAAAATGATGCGTTGTCTCAATTCATTTCGTAGTTCCAGTAGCGTTCTGTTTGAGCTGCGTGATTTTCAGGATCCAGTGTTCCCATAATACTTGTATAGAGGTGTTTATAGGTGCCTATACAACTGTGAATTAGATTTATTAACAGAATTTGAGAACCGATTTTGGAACACAAATTGCCATATCAATATTTAGCATCTGCACACCGAAGTAAATTGTCCATAACAAAACCGTATCAATTTAATTTAATTACATCGTGCGCAACTAGCATCAGCAACTGTTTTCAGATATTACAGTTAGTAAATCGTCATTTAACATTATCTTCAAGAGTTTTATCAATTTGTTAAATCAAAAAATGTTAATCTCATGGAATTGATCTATATAACGGAAAACAATTGGAGGTATTTTTTAAATATATTTTATTTTTGTTGTATCCTAGTACTGCAAGTGGTAAGTATGGGGGTGTGCACTCTTGAAGCACATTAAAGAAGCGGCTTCTTCAGCTATTGTTGATTGCAGTGACGATACACTAGGCTTCTTGCAGTGAAGATACAGTGTAGCGATGATATCATTCCCACTCCAAGTGTTAGAAATACGATGGCGTATAATGAGTGATTACATCTCAATTATTGTGCGATTGAATGTTCCAGGTTCAGGAGACTTAATAAATCAGAAATTGTATATGTGCTTACAAAGTTCTGTCTATTGCCTCCGTATAAGATCTGTACAGCATAGCTACCGTCTGTGCCTGTCCTAAATTTACCATGTAGATCGAACCGGGTATTAGCATCTGTTCAGAAAACTAATAACATTTTGCTTTAGAAGTTGGGATGCATAATACTTTGAAGTATCTCTTTAATAAATTATGACGTCATGACGACACTGACGTATGTGCATGCCTTTTGTGTCCTAAAATGATGTATGTTAGATTCATGCTGTATGCTAAATACTTGGATGCTGAGTAGGCACGGAAACCAACACGGACTGTTTGATGGAGTTCCACCACAATCTGATTGGTCTATTTATGGAAGAGTATTAAACACCAAGGGGAATATCCAAGGTGGATCTTCAAACCATTGATCCTGTCAAGAGCAGATTGGTTCCGCTTTTGTCTTGATCATGCATCTTAGAGCAAAATTGTGCTGCCGAGCCAAAATGACCCAGGGGTAAAGAATGCAAGAACACATGGCTACACTGCTCCAACTACTTACCTTTATTTTTATGTAGCACAACTATTTCACTACCAGATACCAACAGGTTGGTAGATCTCATGGCTACTTTTTAGATCTGGTAAAAGTGGTATCTAGCTGGTTTAATGTGTCTGACTTGTTTTAGTGATTTTTAATGTTATTTTATTAGCATTTTTATTATTATTTACAAGCTTGCTACCTACATGTGTTTGAACTTATATCTCTATAAATAGTGAACAAGAAAATATTTTATTATCTTCAAATGCGCGAATGATAGAGGTTGCAGGAAACGCCTCGTGGCAAGCCTACACGTTCAAATGTTTTAGTCTCATCGCATGCTAATTTGTTTCACAGAACAAACCCTTTGTCCATGAACCTGTTGTTGAAACTGAGTAAGATAAGGATGTTTTAATAACATACTGCCATGACTAATGAATAGGATAAATCTGTGTTGCAGTTGCTTAGCCGAGACTAATAATGGTGCCTAGGTATTATTTCTGTGCAGCCGGAATGAGATTCCGTTGCTATGCTCCCAAACTGTGGAAGATTAGACATGCAGAAATGATGGCTTCTCAGATAGAAAATGTTTCCTTCTGACTGTTCTTTTCTGTCACAGAATTTAGCTGACTTAACTGAATTCTCTGTTCTTTAAACTGTTTCGTACCCTGGGACACCTTGATGTGAAGTATCCTCTAGGAAAATACAATTGATTGACTGAGAAAGTCACGTGATGGTTGTACGGGCCACTGCATGGAAAAATGATACACTATTACTAAATGATAGCGTCACGGAGTCAATATTGTTATTGCGTTTCTTCCCACACTTGCTTTGATTTGCTATTTAAATCTAAACAAGATAAGGGGGAAGGCTATTACATTTGCATTATGGGATAACACCATATTTGTGCCGTGCTACATTTAGTGGGTCACAAAATTTGACCAATTTGCTTCTATCTAAGGAAATCCTACTAGTATGTGTATGCCATAGATCCCTGGAATGTGTTGTGCAAAATAATGCCACGTACTGCCTGAGAAAAAAACACAAACAATTGAAGAAAGGGAAGGCAGATAAGCTACCTTTAAACAGATAATGACCCAGAACCTGGTTTTCATTATTAATGAGCTGCCACATTACGTAAGAATCCCCCATCAGCAGTTGATTTATTTTTTACTTAATTGTGTATAATGTGCTGTAAAGCATTAGGTTTGTGCACTTTTGCAACAGAGCAGACAGTGCATGGCTTAAATTAAGTAATGTGTACAGTTATGTTCAGTATTCTTGAGTTCTCATACTTATTGTGTTCCTCAGGCATTTTAATAACAGGAATCATGATGGATTGACTTAAGTTTATATTAAACATAAAACAAATTCCCCATTACTGAAATTACTTAGGGGTCGATTTACTAAGATTCTAAATAAGGGGTGTTATTTTGCACTTTCCAAAGTATTTGCACGTGTTATCATTTCACACTTTATGGGTGATCAACTAAGAGTCATTGTGCAAATTACTCCACCCGCAAACAGCCATATTTAAATGAGAAATGTTGCATGTTTGGAATGGTTACACTGAAAGAAAACGGTGAAAAGACTGGCAGCAATTTTGCCATTTTTTATGGTATGATTTTCTATTTGTCCCTGCAAGCTTATTACCATCCCCCTAGTGGTAGGATGGCTTCCTATCTAAGTCAGGTCTGCACTATCATTGGCTACCTTCCACTGCCCTTGTGAAATCTCACCTCTTCAGACTGTACCTGGAGTAAAACATACACAGCAAAAACATTTAAGACCGTTTGGTGTTTATATGAGACCGTGGTCTCATATGAACACCCTAGGGTGTTAAATATACACCAGGGGCCACATGTATAAAACTCTGAGTAAAATGCGTAAAAGAAGTTCGTACATACGGTATCCATTGTGTGCAGAGGTACGCAGATTCTCACAGCAGGTGTTATATTATAAATCTGAATTTCTGCATGGAAACTAGCTTACGCGGCTTTCTGAGGGCATTTTTCTGCTCAGCGCTGTTTATACATGTGGCCCCAGCAGTGTTTATACATGCGGCCCCAGCAGTGTTTATACATGTGGCCCCATCAGTGTTTATACATGTGGCCCCAGCAGTGGTTATACATGAGGCCCCCGCAGTGTTTATACATGTGGCCCCAGCAGTGTTTATACATGTGGCCCCAGCAGTGTTTATACATGTGGCCCCATCAGTGTTTATACATGTGGCCCCAGCAGTGGTTATACATGAGGCCCCCGCAGTGTTTATACATGTGGCCCCAGCAGTGTTTATACATGTGGCCCCAGCAGTGTTTATACATGTGGCCCCAGCAGTGTTTATACATGTGGCCCCAGCAGTGTTTATACATGTGGCCCCAGCAGTGGTAGATTTACACAGGATGTTTTGCTGTGCAGTCACTTGGCTTCTGAAGACTCTGCTCTGCAGTATACACCATTCCAGGCTGTTTCTTCCTTAATATTTTAAATCTTAGGCATTTAACAGATGCTTTTATCTGGAGTGACTTACACAGCTTACATCTTTACATACAAGCCACTTATCCAGCTGGAAACCTACCAAAACAACTCAGGTTAAAGATCTTGCTCAAGGGTATAAGAGCAGTTCCACATGTGATCATTGAACCTGCAACCTGAAGTGACCCTTCTCATCCTCCTGTCACCGTGCATTGCCTCCTGAAGACTCACCTCTTCACACTAAACGTGGATCAGTGAAAGAACTCATCACATTCCATTGCCTGCATGTCTAGTAATTGAAGTTTTTTATTAAAAATGTATCTATTTTTATGATGTTATTTGACAGGGACAATGTGCAATAATCATCATGTCTGCAGATACATCTATGTTAAAGTGCCAGTAAGAGTTTGGTTATAAAAAAAAAAAATACAAAAAAATCTATATTTCATCTGCATTCACTGAGCAGGTAAAAAGAGAGAGAAAAAAGAAGCGGGTAAAACCATGTAACGTATTGTAGCGCCGCATTAGCACAACAGAGAAGTGCATGGCAGTGGAGACAAAATAGCAGACACAAAAGGTAGCAGCAACAACAATAACACAATCGCAACACAGATCATTGCATGATACCAGCAACATAAAACAGTAGCACAGTACGTGACATATCATAGCGGCAACATTTAACAACAGCACAGAATGCAACATAACATTATGTAACATAACATGAGAGCAGCAAGGAAGACCGCTTTTACTAGCAGCAACATAACATAATATAGTAGCATTATAGTAGCAGCAAGGAAAACATGATAGCAGCAACATAACACCATCAAACTTAAATGACTTAGTACTAAACTAAACTAGTAATATCCTGGTAGTACAAACTGTTTTTAAAACGATCCCATTAGTACTCAACTGAACCATGAATGTCCTATTAGTACTAAACTCAAATATCAATGTCCTATTAGTAGGCAGGTCAGAGTTCCATAGTTCCTCTGGCCACATCACATCAGATAAGCAGGCTCCTAATGCAGTTTCAGTTGCCTTCTAATGCATAATGAAAGAATAAAGTCAGTCATCAACAAAACAGAAATCAAGAGCCCCACCAGGCATGCTTCTCTTTTTTACCCTCCCTTCTTTAATTGAAAAATCCCACCAGTGGGATTTGATTGTTTCTTCATCTACCCATAAATAAAGGCAGCAAGGACATTAAAAAAACAAATCTGCTTAATCTAATTCCATATGTACCAACAATGGTTTGAGTGACACAGACAACAATTACCCTCCCTCTTCATACAAAAAATAAATTAAAATTGAGACTACGCACAATATTGGACATGACTATTTTCTTGCTCCAGTTAGGTGAATGTAGAAAACCATAAAAAAAGTGGTCCTTAACAACGGCAATTGTTTCTGCGTTCAAATCTGAAATAGCTGACGAGGAGACGAGGATGTAACAAGCAAAGAACTAATCTTAAAGCAACACTGAGTCCTGTGGAATGGCATCATACATGTCTTTGTTAAATGCTGATTATATCTGCGCCCGCCCTTGCAACCCTCACCCAACAAGAATTTGCCATTCGGTTGTTTAATGCATTGCATACATTGCAGCAGTAATGCCCATACCTGGCCCCTGGAGGGCTCCTGACATGCTGAATATGTTATGCAGTGCTGCCCATTCTTGGCCCCTGGAGGGCCCAAGTCCTCAGCACTTTAGTGATGACTACCAGCAGCTGTCACATCACCTGGAAACGCCTCCATTCCACTGCACAGTCACTGCAATGAACTAACTCTATTTATAACCAAGGTCTGAAATGAACACCCGCCACCCACCAAATGCGGATGAAATTATCCTAGTCACCCACCATTTTTAACCCTTTGATGCATATGATCAAGCAGGTGTGATCAGCCTAGAGTGGTCTCTGGAGCGTACAATCAAACTGGTGTGATTAGAACTCTGCAGTAGAATGCTCAGTCTCATATAAGACGTCACAATGCCAGCAGGCCATGATAATTATGATAATGATCACGCTATTCTATCACAAAAGTAATGAAATTACAAGTCTGTACAACACTGTGTCCTCAAATCAGTATTATTTGTATGATATCAGCATTCAAACATCTGCACACTTGACTGCATAGATATACAGTGCCCTCCACTATTATTGGCACCCCTGGTAAAGATGAGTAAAAAAGGGTTATGAAAACTCACCGTTTGGTGAATTAGCTTAATCTCACATTGAAAAAATGAGAAAAATCAAATTTTTAATGGAAGTAAATTTATTATGAGAAAAAAAAATCCCTCATAAATAAATAATACTTTTTTTACAAAACCACGTGTGCCACAATTATTGGCAACCCTGCATTTATATAGATAACAAAGTAATCATTTTAAATATTTGGTCGCATTTCCTTTTCATGCCATGCTTTCCTGACTTATTTTTCCATAGAAAGGTCAATAAATCAGGAATCCTGTTTTGAATGATGTGTGTTAATCTTGACAAAATTACAAAATAATGTATTTTTTTTAAAATTAAGTTATATAAATTCACCAAAAACCTAATTACCTGATAATAGCAAATATACAGTATACAGGTACACACTGGATCCCCGAGGCTCTGGTGAAGAGACGTTGTGTGTTAACGCACAAAAATGAAATAACAAAAAAGCAATTTTCAAGATAAGGAACAACCACAAGCTAAGTGTGAATCATGCCACACTTGCACTTCACCCATGTCCCTCAAAGCTCAGCTGTCATTTCAAATTATTGCAGATCACCATTCAGTATTATTCCACACACACACACGCAGGCAAACAAAGGTGATATTTCAAAATGAAAAGAAAATGCATTAATTGTCCTTTACGTGAAATGCCTTCATATGACAAATGTGCCTAACTTAAATAAATAATACATTTTAGAGTTGTGTGCTTGATTCTAACTCAGTCAAAAATGTTTTTTTTTATTATTTTGTATTTTTCCTTGTGGAAATACTGCTCCCAGTACAGTAGTACAGTGTGTTTTATTTTTCCATTTTACTTTGAATTTTAATTAATATTCATTATGAATCAATTGAACCTTTAGGTCCATAAATCAGGGGTAACCAGTGAGTTGGAATTAACATTTGTATATTCATATGTATTAATTAAATGTTAAATGCAATATTGAAACCCACAAAAGGCTTCTTACACCATACACAGTCAAGCCGGAAAGTCTGCCCACCCCTTTCACCTTCTCCACATTTTATTACATTACAGACATATTCTATAATAGACTGAGTTCATATTTTGTCTCAAAATTCTACACAAAATAGCCCATAATGACAAAGTGAAAACGTGTTTTTAGAAATTTTCGCAAATGTATTAAAAATCGAAAACTGAAATTTCTCGTTTACATAAGTATTCATACCCGTTGCTTTAACATATTTTTAAAAGTTTGTGACCCATCAACATCAAAAGACTCTCAATATCTTATTTCCAGGTACTGTTACAAGTACCTGAAAATAAGATAACGAGAGTCTTTTGATGTTCATTGGTTTCTAAAAACATGTTTTCACTTTGTCATTATGGGCTATTTTGTGTAGAATTTTGCAGCCTTGCAAAGCTTGTGTACACCCCCCCCCCCCTCCCCACACACACACACACACATACACTTTATTTAGACAGGGAGACTGCAGAGACGGTACAAAAAGTGCGTTGGTGGGCAATCGAACCCCTGGTGGCACAGGGAAACGATATTTTATTTTCAGGCATTGTCTGTCCTTTTATATTAATTATTTGGTAAATAAAAAAATAAAAAATAATAAAAAACATGAAATGGTACACCACACATATATACAATATAATATACTACGTGGCGGAAATGTGCGAGGCAGTGCTAAACTAAAACGAATACAGAGGTAGTGGAAAAGCTTCATTTGTCTGGCACAGTTTATTTCCCTTCTGTTTCCTTGCACAGAGGAATGGTGTGTTACTGTTAAATAAACAAAGCAGAAATAATGAATGAAATTAAATATATTAGTAATCTGTACTGGAAGACACAGAAGGGCATTGGATGGCCAAGACCAATGCAACACTTCCTCTTTCCATTTCTTGTTTCTTCTCTTTCCCAGAAAGGATGCATGGCCATTACTGTCCGAGCATGAACAAAATCTTAATTATCAAGTCAAATGATTTAATTCTCGTAGCTGTCGAGAGCAAGAGCACTGCTGTCCGGGAGAATGGGAGCAGAATACCCACGCCATTCCCGACTCATTCAGGTGAATGCGAGCATGAGAACCTTTTGTGTTCGTGATAAACGGAGACCTACCAACATTGCACAATGAATCCACATAGCCATGCCCTGAGCAAGGAGATAATGCATCTATATGATTCATTGCCTTTCTGCCTACAAGACTGGAAGACTTTGTATTTCAGTCCATGTGTTCCAATCAGACCTGAATTTAATCCACTATTACTATACATGTGGTAAAACCTAATAACATATGAGGGGAGAAGACCACTCACCTTCAAACTATAGTCTGCGCTGCAAGATCCAAACTGGAACTAATGACATAGACTGGCGCGAGCGCACAATACGTTATGAAGGTGTATTTACTGTGGCATTAAAACTGCACATTTCTCGTTTCCAACACACTAACCTTTCTTTGAAGCTAAATTAATAGGAACTTGCAGATAATGTGATTTTGCACATTACAATCCAGCCTCCAACCTTTACCCAAATGCTGTAAGTAATAGCAGAGGTTACACAACAATACACACTAGAACTTCAGCCCGACAGTGCTCGCCCCAAGCTACCCAGTACAAATTCCCACACAGCATAACTAGGCTGGAGCTCAGCGAGCATGCTGGAGCTCTGCAGCTTTTTAAACAGCTGTCATGTCAGACGTAAAAAGAATGCATTAATTCCACCTTGTCCCAAAGGCAGTAGTTTCACCGTGTTTCGTACACACCCACCCAATTTTGATGTTTTAGTTGCCCTGTTCAGAGGCAGACGGGAAGATCATTTAACTTCCGCTCCATGAACTCTTTGTGGAGGTAATTGCAAGAAGGGTTTGTGTCTGATGATTTCCTTTCCTCCCTGTTGATTTAAGCCAGCAACAATTAACAAGATATGGACTCCTTAATTATATGTAACCTTTCAGTCCTTGGAGATATCCAATAAGGATCTTGTGACAAATTTTCTCTCATTACAAGATAATCTGAAAATTGCTACGCTAAATGTAGCGATGACCTTGAATGTGCGAGGGTAAATTATTTTTAATCAAGAGGTTCACATATTCCCATTGGAGGCCAATTTACAAAGGCCTAGGAAACTGCACAGGACGAACAAAGGAGGAAACATGGAGGCGTTTCCCCTACGTATTGCATGAGTGATCTCCATGCGGTAAGTATAGGGCAAGTATAGACAGCCTATTTTGGTTCTTTTCTGTTACTTCAGAGGTTCCCCTCCCCCACCCCCCGCCCCACACTCCCTCAACTTAATCAGTGGATTGATTTCTTTCCTTTCTTGGAACATTTGCAAGGTTAAACTTAAATCTCAAAGGCCAGAATTAGATCACACGGAAAATCAAAAGAGGAGGCGGAATAATTATAACGCTGGGAGGTTGCAGTGGCATGGCATAGTGTGCAGTGTGTGTCAAGGAAGAGTGATCCGCCATTTACACAACTCTTCTGAAGTATAAATCAATGCAGTGTTAGGGGTTACTTGATCTTGGGACTCGCTGTTTCCACTGCTGCACTACAAACTTTTCCATCACATTAACTATTTTTTGCTCAATGAACAAGAACAAACACAAATAAAGGAGTAAAGGTCAACCCCACCACTTCATCTCTGAGAAAGCAGGTCTCAGGTTTGAACATTTCTACACCCCAGGCTATTTTTGTTTGAGAAACAAAGTGGACACATTTTCCTAGAACAGGGGCCTCACATTATGGGTCAGAACCCAGAGGTGTGGCCTGAAAGGTGATGAGTGAGTCTGCTGAATCCGTCGTGTTCTAGTTTTATTGGTAAAACTATTCCAGTGACAATCACAAGGTGCTTAAACGGGACACATTTGATCACTTTTTTCAGGATTATATATATATATATTGCTGAGAGGTTTCGTATGGGTTCTATGTCCTTTATGGCAAATGCCCAGAGGCCCTCCCATTTACAGAATCAGTTTACATTCCTGCATATCTGCAGCTTGACAAACTGCACATACACAAGTGAATAATAATAAATAAATTAAATTAAATAAATTAAAATTATATTATAATAAATGGAATGAAATGGAAACCAATATTGTTGATATCTTGCAGGTAGTGTGATTGCCTACAGCCCGTATAAAATGAGTAGCCTACATGGCATGGGTAACTATTTGTGCAGCGTGTGATTTGTTGTTTGCAGGCTGCATCATTATAAGCCCAAACAAGGCTATGCGCGCCACATTCTCCACCATTGCTTCTGCCTCGTCTACATTTTTTTGTGTGAGTGAGAGAGGTAGCGAGAGAGAGAGAGAGTGGAACAAAGTGCTGTCCAGAACAGAATGGGCTTTTGGCTACTAGTGAAAAAAAATGGCTGGGGCGTGGTTTGATACCTGAAGCTCAGCCCCTGTATTATTACTTCATCACGCCCAGATTTCAGCATTTTTCTCATTTCAAAAAAGGGCGGGGGTCTAGCTAAACCAGCATGCTTTGTTACCCTTTTAACTGAATGCCTTTGGTAGCCGGACGTGCTCATCCAAATACCTGCCAGTAGTTTATAGATGATCTCCCTTAGTAATGCGCAAGTTGTTACCCACAGCAGCCGTCTTGCAATTTGCTGCTGCTGCTAACGTTAGCTATAGGTAATGTTAACGTAGTGAAAGTTAAAAGTCATTATTCCAAAATATTGTGTTGTGGCTCGCGGCTGTTTTAAAAATGTTAGCGCATGCAAGCAGATAATAATACACATTATTAGCTAGGACGACTATTTCATGGAGCAACTCGTTAGCAATTAACTTCATTCTTTACATTTTTTTTTGCTTGCTGATTGGCTATGAAGTTCTTACTGTCACGTTATGCGACAAGTATGTACTAGCTAAGATAATGCGTAAGTTGGCGTGGTGCAACCAAAATGAGTAAACAACTAGTTTGAATCTAGCTACAGATTGCGTATTGTTGTGAGGGGAGAAAACAAACAAACAAAATCAAAAGATCACAAGACATTACATGCATTATCTGTCAAGCCATGACTTGATATTCAAACAGAATAGAACTCATTTTGAGCGAAAAGGGAATGTTACGACCATGTGCTACTAGGTCCAGGATACTGACAAACTACAAAAAAAAGAAAAAGAAAAAAAGCACTGCAGCAGTATTGCTCAGGGTGCTCAAGTAACCACTGTTGCTTTCACTTGTCTGTATACATTACACTGACAAACTGTGATCAGATGTGTCTGAGACAAAGGGTGAATGGTTATGTTATCTTAATGGACGTGATGAAATAAAACAGCATTTCTAATGAAGTTTGTGACAGGGAAAAAGTGTACGCGTAGGTAATACACCCTGATTTCTGCCAGCTACATTTTATGTGCTCGGTCTGTGGTTAAAGCCTCCATTTATTAAATTTATCTTTCAAGGCCAGCACTCTCTGTGAGGGGGACAACAGGTTCATTTCTGAACAAAGTTTGGGGGGAATGTAAGTGTACTCACGAACACTTGGTTACTCATATACTTTATCATTTAGGGCAAAACTGGGAGCCATGACAACAATGTTGTTTTTCACCTGTATATGGAGTTGCGGTTTAAAGAGTAGCCCTTCATGTTTGTCTCATTTATTTACTTATTGATTCATTTTTGTGGTTTTGTCAGTCACGTTTATGTTTTGTTTCCTCTCTGTACCACAAATGCTTCCATATGTAATTCTATTTCCATGGAAACAATGCTGTAACCGTGTAGTGACCTCACATTTCAGTCTCTTTGATGGAATATTTTTCTTGCTATAAACCTTCCCTTCTGGCTTAAAGATAAACTATAGCACATTTTCCTTCTTCATATACAATTAAATATTGGATTCATTCAACCCTCTTGTGCCAATCAAAATGTTCAGGAGTTACCATTAGAATAAACCAAAGAGCTTTGTGAATTTCATGTTGCGTTCTCTCAAACAGCATGACAAGGCTTTTCAGCAGCAAATAATGCAAGATAGGCAAGGTGACAAAAGTACACTATAGAAAACAGTTTTATCTAGCCCTCTGACTCCTATTTCAGCATGACCTCTTTGATATGTCTGCACATGTAGCCTGTGTGTGTATTGACAATGCAATTTCATAATCAATTCAGGAAGAAATTGGACTAAAATTCATTCACAAACCATACAGTTTCATTTGCACAGGCAATAGTACATAGACAGAAGAGAGAAGAGATGGTATCGTCCAATTGAACTTATGACTTTGACCTTAAGATTTGACTGCACATAATTAAACACCATCATACTGTAATGCCTGCCTATCCCAATCTTGGCAGTGGTGCCAAAGGAGCGGGGCTGTAAAATAATGTATTTACCAGACGTATTTAAACTAATGTCAGAGATGATCTCAAAATAAAGGGCTCTTCTACTGAAGGGGACTATCAATTAACAGACATGAACATACACTAGATATGCACTGACGTATTGCGCATTATGTTGATATATTCTCTTGAAATTAGGTACAGTTGTCTTGTGAGTCTTGGCCTAGTTTTCCTAAACTGAACATCTCAGTCCTGAGCCTTGGGGCAAAGGTCACCAGCTGTATATAAATAGATAGTGTAACAAGTGGAGTTTGGCTCAGGGGTCTATAAGCCATGCATTTACTTCACTGTGTGTTCAAGGGCCACAGCAGTTAATTACCTTTAGAGGAGACCAAGTGGCACAAAAGTGGAAATTGTTTAATAGCCCTTCAATCAGCGGTTTATTGCTATACATTGTCTCCCCCCCCCCCCCCCAGCATACCCCCTCTGACATCGGATATCTTGCTTCAAGATTCTGAGTAGCTGCCAAGCAAACTCACAAACTCTATAATACATTCTACACACACTGCTATAAAATGGTATAACAACAATGTCTAGTTAATTGGATTTTAAGGTTTATTGACTCACTCTTGTTGCTGACTGTAAACACCTTCTCATACCTTCATCAATTAGAGACGCTGGAGGCACTGCTACAACGATCACGTTTTTCCTCCAAGAGCAAGTTTGAGACAAGCCAGTTCCAAGCCTAAAACCAGCAAATTAACTTTTTTTTAAAGACAAATTAGGGTGGGAGGGGCAGCGGAGGGGTTATGGAAACAGAGTTAAAGGTGTTATATGTAACTTTGTCACAGAGACAAAAAAAAAAATTCTAGCTTGTGTAGTAGTGCATGTTGAATTTTCCAACCCATTCCATAATGTTAGCCTGTCTATACTGGTGTCTATGTAGTGATAGCTAGCCTAGTTGTTGTGTTGTGTAGTTGTTGAAATGGTGGCTTGTGGGTCATATAACCCATTAAAGTGTACCAGTTTGTTGACAGTGTAGGTGTTCCTTTGCTATAATATAGTGCATATATGTATAAATATATTTTTCATTACATGTCCAACATAAGACTCATCACACCACGGTTCTCTCCCTTTGGTGGAGTTAAATAAAAATAAAATAAAAACCAATAATGCACAGGGATATCTTTGTCTTGCTTGTAAATAAATTGTTCAAATAAATTTAATCTGAACAAAAACGTCTTCGACGTAAAAAAAAAGTTACTCACACATAGCCTACAGAGCACTGTCTATAAGTCCTTAATTCCAACTGGCAAAAACTAGGCCTGCCTTTAAAAGTATTGATATCAAAATGTGGCCAAGTTACAACTAACAATATTGCCTATCGTAGCTCACACTAAATACACTTGCTCTATTCCAAAGCAATGCTATCCAAACTTTCCTAAATTATTTAATGCAGCTTGACCCTGTGTTTCTTCTTCTTAGTATTTGAAGAGATTGTGCCTCATGGAACAACATATGATGTCAATTAATGTTCTTAACAGTTGATGAATAATTGCACTCCAGAAAGCATATGGTTATACTTTGTTGGCAAGTTTACTTTAGAAAATGTACAGGTTTTAAAATGTTCACTGCTGCTACAGATTTATTTACAATTCACAAACAGACAAATATCAAGAAACATCATATACAATAGAGAAAGGGGGATGAATAAATAAATGCAGATAAAAATGTATAATATTTTTATCTAGAAAATAGCGTACATATAGCATTTCTACAAACGTATCCAGACATGTTTGTGGGTCTGATGATGGCAAATAGTACAAATTTTTTTTAAATAATAATAGTTATGATATTTGCGAACAGAATTTTGTGAACACAAGGATGTTTATGCTCTGTAGGACCACACAGGTTTTGATATAAATCCAAATAAATAAATAAATAAATGAATAACCCAAAGCAGTAGATACAGACAATTGTTCAAACATGCCCTATAGTGTGTTCATATTTCTGTTCATTTAATTTAATTAATTTCGAAGTGCAACATATCTGTATTTCCACTATAAATTATTCTCATTTTGCAATTTGATGTGGCATAGTTTAATTGACCACATTCTCTTGAGATGGTAAGATGAAAAAACACAGGGCCAAGTTGCATTAAATAATTTTGGAAAGTTTGGATAGCATTGCTTTAGAATAGAGCTAGTTTATTTCGTGTGAGCTATGATAGGCAATATTATTTGTTGTAACTTGGCTACATTTTGATGTCAATACTTTTAAAGGCAGGCCTAGTTTTTGCAAGTTGGAATTAAGAACTTATAAACAGCGCTTTGTAGGCGTGAGTAACTTTGCTTTATTTTACGTTGAAAGCGTTTTTGTTCAGATTTCACTTATTTTTGGGAGCTAACTAATGATGAATAATGTATGAAGATAATGACATCGAGAGAGGCATGCATCAGAATACATGCATTCCAAATAAATGCATGCAGACCAGAGGCGGTCTTACCCATTAGGCAAAGGTCGGCAATTGCCTGGGGCCCCAAGCTGACCCCATACTACAAAGGGCCCCGTTAAATGCCTCATAAACGTTTTTTGTTTTTTTACACCCAGTAATTAATTATGTCTTTCTAAAGATTCATGCGCTAAATGGCATCAGAATGCCTAATTCATGAGTGTCCTTCACCCCCCCCCCCCCCCCCCCTCAGTCCCCACTACATTGGAGTATTCTATGATGAGCTGTCTGCGGAAATGATTCAGTAGCCAATTCATGTTTCAGCTCGGCGCGATTGTTAAAAAGTGAAAATGAAGCGAAGCTACCCAAGCGGTGCTGAGAAAAGAAGGAAGTAGGAGGAAAGTAAAAAGTTTGTGGCAAAACTACCAAAGCTAACTACATTTTTCACGGCGGCTAGTAGTAGTACAGATGCCACTAATGAAGAGCAGAGTCAGTCTGAGACGGCTAGCACTAGCACTAGTGTTGTTAGCATTGCTAATGCTAGCGAAGAGGAGCTAACGTTACTAGGGATGTGCGCGTTTAGTCGACTAGCCCATTAAACGTTGCTACCCTCGCTAGTCGGTTAAACTTACTATTTTATTAATGTACACATTTAAATTACATATTGACATAATTTGCACTGAAATTTCATGTTTTCCTGGTCAAATGTTGCTTTATAAAAAAACGAGAATCCGTTACTAATGTTAACAACGTCGGATTAAAAAAATAATTTAAAAAAACGAAGGAAAAAAACAAAACGCATTAGCCTGTTCGCCCTGCAAGTTAAACCAGCGAGGTGGAAAGAGTAAGTAGGCCTAACGCGTTGTTGAATAGCCCAATAAAACAAATCTAATGTCACGTCGATCAGTCGGCCTAATTGTTATTTTTTTGTGTTCCTATTATTGGTAGCTTTTCTGATGACCGATTATTATTTTGTCCTGTATATGCTATGCGATCGCGTTCACCCAATGAAAATGCCGTTGTAATAATCAGGCACGTTTCCTAAAAATGTTTTCTTACGTTGAATATTGTTTTCAATAAATGTTATTTGTTAACTTTTATTTAGTGAGTTGTCATGTTTTGTAGGATAATGTGCAATGTTCATAATGCAAGGCGCAAAGTGCCACACATTTCAGCGGCATTTAAAATACGATTTGGTTATTGAAGAATGTGATTAACAGTTTCAAATGGCTCTTATAATATACGCAATATTTGAAAAAAAAATTTGCTCAATTTTGACTGTTTTCTGAGTGTTTTCTTACTTTTAGACTAGTCGACTAGTCTAAGTTTAAACTTCCGTTTAAACGTCAGGGAAATTAGTCGTTAGGAACATCCCTAAACGTTACCCATGATGATGATGATACATGCATCACAACTGATCTTTCTTAGATAAATAAGGATTGAAAAGGGGGGAGAGCAAGGGATGTGTGAGGGCCCCATGCCTGTGTTTGCCTTGGGCCCCAAAATGACTAAGTCCGCCACTGATGCAGACATTTGCGTAACCTTAACGCCCTCTACGAATGAGAACATTTCTCATCTTACCGATAGCCCACAATTACATTAAAAGAGCTATGTATGAGCTATGTATTTAATGGCTAATAAAATACAATGAACAGCACCATCTGAGCTATGGATCATGAAGTATGTAAATTACTTAACCTATTATCAAGTCTATATGGAGACATGCATGCACAATAGGCTAGACGCAAACACATTCTAGCTGAAAGAAAGATACAGCATAAATAGTTAGTACAGCCTAAATAGTTTGCATAAGTAAAATATGGAAATACAGTTTTAAAATAGGCCTATTAGCATTATATGGAAATACATGTAACATTAAGCTATTCAACACTGGCTTGCCATATGCATAACTTGGAGCTTCCATGTGTGGGCTACGAGCTGCCGAGTTCATAATCAGCACAGCATAATTCCAGCGCAGTTTTTCTTCCAGGAGTATAACGTTACCTGTGGGAAATCTTGTGGTACTGTCAGGCCAAAATGTGTCCGTGAGCCAAAATGTGTCCGGGCCAGGCATCGGAATGCTTGGAATGTCGTTGCTATGCCAACAGACACGCGAGCATTGTGACGCGATAGCATTGCACTTGCTTTGACCTCAGAATCGCCGGGTGACAAGCTCGCGCTTGCTTTTATCCTACAAAACATGACAACAACTCACTAAATAAAAGTTAACAAATAACATTTATTGAAAACAATATTCAACGTAACAAAACATTTTTAGGAAACGTAATAATAATCGGTATTAATCGGTCATCAGAAAAACTACCAATAGGCCCACAAAAAAATAACAATTAGGCCTACTGTACGACGTGACATTAGATTAGTTTTATTGGGCTATTCAACAACGCGATTGGCCTACTTACTCTTTCCACCTCGCTGGTTTAACTTGCAGTGCGAACAGGCGAATGGGTTTTTTTTTTTAATCCGGCGTTGTTAACATTATTAACGGATGCTCGTTTTTTTATAAAGCAACATTTGACCAGGAAACTACTATGTAGTATTGCTAGCTAGTTAGTTTCAGTAAAATACTATCTACTTCAAAATGAATCACTAGCTAACACAATCTAAAATAGAAAACAATTAACAATATAAAGCTTAGTAGCCTATACAAAGGGAAATTATAAAGGTTATCTGAGTGATAGTGATGGTTATTTGAGTGATGTAGTGATTTATCTCCGTCCAACGATCTCCGGCGATTCTGAGGTCAAAGCAAGTGCAACGCTATCGCGTCACAATGCTCGCGTGTCTGTTGGCATAGCAACGACATTCCAAGCATTCCGATGCCTGGCCCGGACACATTTTGGCTCACGGACACATTTTGGCCTGACAGTACCGGACCATATAGCTAGGTTTAGTTTTGTTTTCTGTACTGCATTGGATGTATACGGCATGTTGATTGGCTTCATTAGCCTAGCTTATACCTGCTTCCTGACTGGCAGCTGACTGATGTTTCTCTGGCAAAACTAACGTTGGCTAACAAGCTTAATTGGACAACGCATATTTCCCAGGAATCTTAACCAGAAAGAAGACAATAGCTAGGCCTACTACTAAGAAAGTAGCCTACCAGAGATTATTATTCTGATTATGATTATAATTAAAAGTGTTTGCAGTAAGATACATTCTCTGCAGAGTAGCGTAGACAAGAGCCATGTTCAGAGACGAGTGTAATTTTTTAAATGACTAACCATGAAACAGATGTGTTTGGGGAATTTATGGTTTATAAATCCGATAACTTAAGGGATTACAGTTTATAGTCAGCTATGATCAATTCTTAATATATTATCATAAATTCTTAATTTTCTTAGTAGGTCTACATCATTTTTATGGTCACATTGTGTTCTGTGCGAAAAGCATAAACTGAACAGAGCTGAAGTGCATGTTTTTTTCATAGATGTTTTTCCCGGTAACCTACTGTAACTGTATGTGCAGTGGTAGCGATAGCCTACCGAACTATGTCGGCTTTTCTGTAATGACCGTCTTTAAAACAAACATTTGTGAAAACATGTAGCCTGGCACACTTATTTATATATATGTTTTACATTAATGCAACAACGTGACCTTAACCAGATGATATTCTGCATTAAAACTTTTTTCTTTGCTTGACAAATGGCCATGGGATACCTGTTCCCTTAACGTTAGCTATTGCATAACTGGCATGGTGTTCAGTGACTGAATTGTTTAAGTAACAGGCTATAAGTGGTCACTTAATATTGTAATGTCTTTGCCTTTGCAATGAAAATATGTTCTTTAATGTGGGGAAAACATTCTTGTATGAGAAAACCATGACATGTGCACACTGTTTTAGTCCAAAATAAAACTACACTTTAGTACCAGGCGGGGATCAAACCCAGATCTCTCACATGGTAAGGCTTGACAATTACCACGACAACAATGCTTCTTGGATACAGTTATGTGATTTAGGCTACAGGCCATTTGTCAGTGTATACGGCAAACGTAACATTTGTTTCCATACCGCGTAACGTTACCTGAAGTAGTGTTATCTGACTTTCACCATTTCGCTGTAGTACAAGTGAAACATTGAACAGTTAATATTGTAAACATGTCTTTTGCCTTTGCAATAAAAATACATTTGTTAATGTGAAAATAACATTTAAATCTAATAAATGAAAAGTATAACAGTTGCACATTGTTTTTGTCGAAAATAAATTTGCACCCTGGTAGGCCACAGTAGCTTCATCGACAACACACAGCTGTATAGCGGTTTTGTTTCTGATTCTGTGATGTGTCCACATTAGTTTGAAGCATTTGTATTGGTCGATAAGCCTGGGATAGCAGGTCTGTGATGTTGCTATCCAATGGGGAGAATTATTTTTTGAGTGTACGGAGGCAGAAAAAATAGGAGAAAAACCGGCAAAATAACCCAAGTTTGGGGCTTTATTGTGTGGATGTAATGAGGTCAGAACATACAGAAGTTAATGTTTTTACGAGCTGACAGTCTGTGGTCATTGTGGTTACTTCTGTAGGAAACCATGAAAAGTTCCAAACTTAGGTATGGGGTATTTCCCACCAAGTTACGGCTTTGTATAGCACTAAGCAGCATTCTGTCCTTCAGAGCATGGGGTGCACAAAGCTGCTTTTTAGCATTGGTCCGGGGATATCGATCCATAGCTACTTTTCGCAACCAAATTAATTAACAACTCATTCTTCAACTGCTGACAATAGCCATGTTTTAATAGGCTACCTAAAAGCTAAATGAAGACGGAAAAGTTACTGAAATTAACTGGCAATTCATCACAAAAAGCATAGTGAAATTAACAGAATTCAAGGCTGTATCAATTAAGCATAATATGGGGAAAAGTGCTCAAAGCTGCATGAAAGAAAACTGAAGGATGAAACCAAACATTAATGTTACACTCATCGTTAGTGCATCTCTTGTTGCTGGGATGTAGCCTAGGCTACTTTATCAATTTCCCAGTGGAAAAATTAGAACACATGAAGTTAATATTTTAATATAGATTGTAGTGCAGTATGATGCACCAAAACAAGATTAAATAAAGTAAGCTTTTACGCGATCATATGAAACAGTCAAATGTGAACAGTAAAAAAATGTTTTAAATAATTTTAATTTTTTAGCATTTATTTTTACAAATACAGTATAGAACATTGGCAACAACCACTTTATTATATAGGATTGAATTAGAATGTAGCCGACACATCCGTTTACAGGAGAGCCAAGTTCGGGTCGCAAATCAGTTTGTGCACCGTTGCTTCAGAGCTCTGTGTAACCTGTTTGAAATGCAATGCTGTTTCTGACGTTTGGACTTTGGTTTCGCTATACAAACCATAGACTCTAGAAAATGGCTACAAACTGATCTATGCTACAAACCAGGCAGCAACTTTTCCTGAAAGCCCAGTGTATAAGCTTCCCCCGTATCGTATGTCATCGCTTTTTGCAATGAATGATGGGATATTCAAGTCCGTGTACTCGTTTGGCGAGTTTGCATCCGATGCATCCTCGATATTTGGAGCAGATAAAGTTAATTTCCAGGATTTTTGAGCGTCCTCCCTTTTTTTGCTTTTTTGGCTTTGGAACAGAACTTGGCCCATTATATGACATCACCCTATTCACAAGAATGTGTTTTTGCAAGTGCCCTTTTGTAGGGACACTTGACAACACGTGCGTCACAAGTCCGTAAGTCCGTACTAGTGCAGACTTGACCGTACTATTCCCGTGTAATTTATAGCTTAATCTAGTCCCACCCCTCCAATTCGCATAGAGATTATTATTTATTTTATACTTTAAGGGCTTCTTCTCCTGACTTTTCCCCCCATAGAGTTCTATAGGCAAATGAGTCAGGAGAAATAACCCTTGCAGTGATCCATCCATCCATCTACTCTATACTCTATCTGGCAACAGAGTGATGGTTTGGGGCTCGTTTGATAGCTCAAACCCTTGATAACTTTTTAGCCATTTAGCCAGCCATGTGTTCCATACTGTACCAGTGTAATTTACAGCTGAATCTAGTCTCACCCCCCAATTCTCATAGATATCAATTCAAATGCAGAGAGGTTATAGTATCGCTTGTAACAATACCTGAAAATAAGATATCGAGAGTTTTTTGATGTTCCTCAACATTTGATATTCTTTCCTCGGGGCAAACGGAGCAGAACATACAGACCTTATAATAACACAGCCAGCATTTATGTGGCTGGAAATGGCTTAATAAACACATGTGTCAACTGGACTGCATTTCAGTTGTAACCTTTCAGAAAATATGTTTTTTCAACTATTTATTTACAACCATGCTGTTACCTTGAGAATAAGAAATATGCACTTCTTGGAAGGTACAAGGAGTGAGCAGAGCTATGAAGGACAGAAGTTTGATCACAGCAATTTGTTCTGTGCACATTCTTCATTGGTTGGAGTAAGTAACATGACAATAAATACACTGTTGCTGGGTTGGACATGTTGAGATCTTGCATACACGTGTGCACTTGCTTTGTATCATAAGAGGAAGTATTTATCTGTGGCATTAAAGTAATTTCTTGGCTTATGAATTGTGCAATGCTACTGTCTGACTTCTGGGTAGTCTGGTCTGGATTAAAAAAACTAGAGCTTTTCTGCATTAATTTGTTTCAGGACCAATAATACAATTGCATTTGGCCCCTGGCTGATTCAATGCCACTGCAGTGAACACAGAACACCTACTGATATTGTGTATCCTCGTCTGAATGAATAATGTGTGTTTTATGATATATTGCAATGGAGAGCATAAAACAGCACACAGCCACCCAGGGGTCCTGATGGCTGAATCTTTTTTTTATTTATAAATCAGTCTTTTATGCATGGCTTGCCGGTGATTTCCTTTGTGAAAAAGTTGATCTCCGTAGCAATTGCATTAACAGCAAAGAAAATAACAGAAATTTTTTACCGCGAGAACACTGGTTTGGATTCAAATGCAGCACTCAGAGACAGACTCTGGAAAAACTCTGCAAGGAGTGTATTTATTAAGGCAAAAAACAGATGATACAACAAACAGGGAGAACTAAGGTGAAGGGCTGGGAACAGGGTTGGCGAACTAGACAGGGCTGGGCAGGAGTCGGGGCAGGAATCTGGCAGGATGGGCTGGAGCGAGGACTGAAAACAAACATTTTAGCATAACAAGCAAACAAATAGACTGGCCGGGAAATCTCGAGACGGATCTGAAATAACGAACTGGCAGTGAGTGAATGAATCAGGGCAGCTTAATGTACTGATAGAACGATTGAAGGGTGTGTGGAATGTATGAAATGAGGGAGAGTGATAGGCTAATGACTTCAGGGAGAAAACAAGGACCAAAACGGGGAACCACACCCAGCCTGCGCAAACACGGAACTAGACAGACAGGGTGAACAGAAAAACACAACATGAGACACGAGGAATGGAAAAAATGAAAGAAACGAAAGGGAGGTGGACTGAAGGGAAATGTAACAAGACAGTGCATAAAACATTTGTGAATTGTAATCAATTGCTGAGTCATGCCCATAGTTTTTTGTATGTTTCAGAAATCAAGAAAGCCATTCATTTCACAAATGTCGAGGGCGAGTCATTCAGCTGAGCCTCATTGTTGAGGACCGGCAAGTGATTCTCACCAAGCAATCTTTAATCATTCTTACGCAACAAAGAGCATTGCTCATTTGTGTATTCAGTCACTTTTCAAATGCTCAGCCATGTACCCTCAGTTTAAAACTGCCCACTGCCGATCTGCACAGCTAGAATAACATTACTGCCACAACACATTTCTTTCAACCCTCACAGTTGCCATAATGTTATATGCCAGGTCTGGATTCATGAAATATCACAATGATTGGCATAGACGAGCTGCTTAAAGGCACGCTGAACTTTGTTAGAACATAATATTGTACAGCTACCTGGCCCTGATATGAGTCTTAATATTCACGCTCATCTTCATGACTTGCTCCAGTGGTCAGCAACTGGCCAACGGAGAATGACGGTTTTTCTTTCTCCAGTCACTCCCATTGCATGGTGAAACGGGTCTCAAAAGCACAAGCAATGCGGATTATGCCGATATATAAAATCACGACAATCAGAACCGAACATGCAATCCATACCAAAACTGGAAACAAACCTATGCCCCTGTGCAGTTCTACACAATGTACATTGTGAGGGCGATGGGTGATGAGGACCAAACGCGACCGTGAGGGGTTCTCCACAGACGTGGAAAAAAACGCTAATAGGGGGAAAGGAGAACTAAAAAAAGGAAGAATAAACTTACCGGCAAATAAATAGCAAACAAAAAACGACCAAGGAAACGTGGGCAAAAAGCTTGCAGACTCGAGCAATCAGAGGAGAAGGAAACAGGAGTTGCCTCTAGCTCGATTAAAGAGCGAGAAATAAAGAGGCAATCGGAAACGAAGAAAAAAATAGCGACCCAGAGAAATGGGCGAAAGGCTCGCAGACTCGAGCGGAAAAGAAAGAGAGAAAATAACAGATACCTCTAAGCTCAAAATATCAAAGAGCTAAAAATAAAGAGGTAAACAGAACGAGGCAAACTAAGGACACTAAGGAGGGACAGATAACCACAGAAGGGACTTAGTGAAAAAAGAAAATAAATCTTAATAAGAACCTCGTAACACAATAAAGGCAAGTCCCACGTGTCTCTAGCAATATAGCCAAAAGGAAAAGCGGTCACCTTAGTCCTATACCTGTGTACCTGGCTAAGTGTGAGTGAAATAGTAACACAGAAGCACAGAGCACCGGAGGAATGGTGCTGAAATAGCGCGGAGCGCACTTGCAACAGGTAAGGAATTAGTCCCAAAGAGGGAGAAGAATGACAGGAGCACCTGACAAGAGGGACCAAAACGAAAGAAAACCATGACAGGACAAGGAGCGCTCCCCAAACGGTTCTTCAGAACCCACCTGCGAAAGTCCTCTATAAGTCTAGGATCCAAAATGTATCTGGACGGCACCCAGCAGCGTTCCTCAGGGCCATAGCCCTCCGAATCAACGAGGTACTGCTTCCCTCTGCCCACACATTAAAAGGGGCCACAAAGCGCGGAGGCGGTTTGCGAGACTCCACTCGCAAAGGAAGGTCCCGCGTGGATAGCCAAACCCGTCGCCCAACACGGTAGGCAGCCGGGCGGCGATGCCTATCAGCCCTTTCTGTCTCACTGAAGTGCAAATGAGTGACGCACAAACTATGCTCCAGCGGGTAACGGTTCTTAACCGTGATGTCATTAAGCCCCTATAATCTATACAGGGTCTCAAGCTGGCAAAGTCGAGGGTCATATAAAGCCGTTTGCCAAAGCCTCCTCTAGATATTTTAAATTTTTTTGTTCTGATGGTTTGACGTATAATATCTCTGCCGTCCAATCACTGATTTTTTTTGTTGAAAAATGCTAGTTATCTGATGACAAAATAAGCTACAATTGCATATAATTGGTTCCTGAGCTTAGTGTGCGGGGATTTATTTCTAGACCGCTAGATAAAACCGCACGTCAACCGCGTAAATCTCCATTTGCCTCACCGCGGGTGGAGCTGACCACATCGGACAGAAGACTATCATCTGCAGACTTTCTCAGATTATCATTTAAAATTTTAACAAAAACATGAACATTCATGTAAAGCTCTAACGTTAGCTTCAAGAAGCCACTGTGTTATTCTTCCCCCAGCTCGTTTCGAGATGAAATTGTGAAAAAGTCTGTCATACAATGAATAATAAGTGAAGTGATAACGTTAGATATTTTTCCTATTTAGTGTAGACTTTGATAACTAAATAATAGATAACTAAAGCTAAAACCAGTAACGTTCGTCTAACAGCGAGCTCTGTTTCTCGGCACGAACAGCCATTTCATTGTTTTCCTAACTTGTAACATTAGCTATTAGTCTTATCAATAGCAAGTACTAACTATCTAGCTAGTGTTTTAACATAACGTTATGTTTAAATTTGAAGATAACTTATTGTTGTTGATCAGTCATGTCAAAAATGAATGGAGAAGGGAACTAAACAGCAAACATTTACTAACGTCAGCTTCAAGTTTTATTTTCTGATTCACGTTTCTGACATGAGCAAGATTAGCCTGTTTAGACACATATGACAAAAATACATCATTCAGTTGGGCCAATATCACTGATGATTTAGGTCTGTTCATTCAAAACAATATTTTACATTGATGGACATTATGCTAAGTAGTATAACATTGTGTTATTGTTTTTTATCTAACGTTATTCTGGAGCATAAAATGTTTTCTGTAAAATGTTATTCTCACTATACAGCCCTTTAATGACTCATAAATGGTTTTATATGTTATGGATTAATGAAATGGCAACTGATAATATTATGTATCTATTACAGCGATGGATGGACATTATGTTTGTGTCCAGAATAGTTATTTTATCTATTCCTGACATAAGCATAAAGCGTTTGCTGTAAGATGTTATTATCGCAAGTATACAGCCCTTTAATTTTACGGGCATCTAAACTTATATTTGCCATGGGTTTTATCTTGTTTTTATTTGTTTGGCAATGTTATCCATGTACTTAGTTCATCCATTTACTATGTTAAACATTTGTTAACTTTTTTTTTTAAATAAAGTGTGTGTTTCATTGAACACAAAAATTGTATATTTCAGTGTATGTGTCTTTCAATTTTGCTATATATATATATATATATATATATATATATATATATTCTCAAGTGGCCCATTAGGATTATGGATAAGTGGTAATGTGAAATGTCAATGAACCTAACATTCTAATTTTTTTTTTTGCCCTTTCCCATACATCACTAAGAGGTTATAACTTTTGAGCAGTAAATGGTAAATCTCTTCTGATTTGTACTCTATATCACTTACAAAATAGTGAAGATACCACACAGTTTGTCTCCCTCGATTTTGAACATGAAGTGTTTAAAAACCTAGGTTTCTAATGGACAATAGCCATTTAGAAAGTTTTTTATTATTATTTATTTTGTGAATTGTTTTAATAATTGATGATATTGTGTTAAAGTAAGCATATTATTGGATATTATCTTTAGGGGTGTGACATAATATGATCACACCACAAACAGTTTTGCATAAGCATGTCATATTTTCAATGAACCTAACATTCTAAAGCATTTTTTTGCCTTTTCTTACCCATCACTGAAGTGGTTATAACTTTTGAGCAGTAGAAGATACATCTATTCTGATTCTGCAGTATCTTCCCTTCGGCATCGACCCCTCAAATTTCAAAGTCAGCCCAACTGGAAGCCATCTTGATTTTGAAGCCATCATTGCAACCTGGCTTTGGCCCAGATAGCTAGGTAGATAACCCAAATGCAAGTTTCCTTGCATTTAGTTTCCTAAATTCTGAATTATATTCCTAAATTCTACCCATGCATTACAAATAGACAATTTAAATAATTATTATCTATAACAACTCATTTAAATTCGATAAATTTGTTGATGGATCTGTCCATCAGTAAACTGGTGGAATAATAAAAGCTATATTAGACTTTAAGATTAAATAAACAAGATATGGAATAACCAATATAAATTCACAATAACCATTATAAATTCACCCTCGCATATTAATGTAGGATCACACATATTACTAACTATAAAAATAATTCATTAAACAGTACAATTTGAAATTATCAGCAAGAGTGAGACCAGTAAGCCAGACCTTTCAACATCCTCTTCTCCAAGACCCAAATAACTCAAACTTGTGTCTTGACTTATTTCACATACACAATGCAATAAGATTTATTAATTTGTTTAAAAAAATTGGATGGACAAAAAAAATTGATTTAGTTTATAAAAGAACTGAATTTCATTAGATTTATGTATGGTAAGGTTTTTTTTAAAAACATGCTGTAATTTTAGGGCAGTCTAGTGTAATTTGAAGTACAGTAATATGCTATAATGTTTCTTCCAATTTCAAAAAATGTACTGCTTCCTGTTTTTGATACAAAACCAAAGCTGTTTTCACATGAATTCCATTCCGACATGAATTATATATGAATAAATATTGCATATGAGAAATATTTCTTGAAGCCTATTTAATGCTATCTTTCATCTATGCATGCATTACATTTTATCAAAGAAAATAATTCACAATCCGGTACTGTTCATCTGGTGCTTAGCTGTCAGGTTTGTGACTCTTGATTTTCTCAAACGTCTGAAATTGAATTTTTTCCTCAGAAACGTATCATTGTATCATGAACACATCTATAATTCAATATCACTTCAATCTGAGGAGTGACAATGGTTAATGAATACAATTAATTATAAAATGTTTCCATTAATTTTTCTGTGACATTAGATCTCTTTATTTGCATACTGACAGTGACTTAATTTTACATTTCATGAAAACATGATCTGGTTAGGCTCCGAAGTGGCTCAATCAGTAAAAACAGTGTGCACACGCACAGGTTGTAACAGGCTTGAATTTTGGTGAGTGCTATATAATTTCCTGACTATAACCAACTTAATTTGCCAAAAAGGATTATCCAAATCCAAAAAGCATTTCACATCAAGGTTTTTTACGTCTCTTTCAATGTATATCAAGCTCTGTATGTGGTCGTCGTTGTCAAATTCAACATCAAGACAGTTGTCTGTCTCGACGTCAAACTCAATGTTCCGATGTGTGTTGAACTTGACGTGTCTTAACGTGTGTCAATGTTAAACTTGGTGTCTGCCTCGATGTTTGTCAAACTCGTGGCTCTATTTTCCGGCCAGCACATGGCGTGTGGCTAGCCGTTGCACTGGCAAAGTGGCATTTTCGTCATGAATTTTGACTGGCCTGTTTGGTAATTTAGTGACTCACCG
Organism: Ilyophis sp. 1 JC-2022; assembly: GCA_022702515.1. NCBI lineage: Eukaryota > Metazoa > Chordata > Actinopteri > Anguilliformes > Synaphobranchidae > Ilyophis > Ilyophis sp. 1 JC-2022. The sequence continues at coordinate 14,564,273 of CM040398.1, read as the reverse complement.
TGCACCAAAGTGGGAGGAGAGGAGCTGTTGGAGGGTGTGTCATTGAAGATGGTTTCTGTGTTGCATGCCATATCATTCGCTGACAATAACCAATTCACACCAGCAAGACACAACCTTGTCTCACCAGTGGTAGGGCAATCCCAAAAGGCTCAAAGCAAAGTCTTTCTGAAACACCTTTTTATTTTTACTTAAATTGACTAAAAGGATTATCCAAAACCAAAAAGCATTTCATTGCAAAGCTTTAGATGCTGCTCTCGATGTGTGTCGAACTTCACGTCTGTCTCAATGTGTATCTTTGTGATGTGTGTCTATAGCATCTTTCACAATCTCAAAATACGTTTAGTGAAGAATGGTGGTGGGGAGACATCTCAACCACTGCCAATTGCAGACCCCACTCAGGTGATGCCGAGAAGCTGTTTTGCACCAGAGCACTCAGACTTCAGCTGAAGTGGAGACGGAATTAAGCCAATTAAGTGGTAATTAGAGGGCTGAATTGAGAGCCTGTTAGGGGATGTTGCCAGGACACCAGGGAGCCCCCTGAATTTTTCAAGTAAGTTTCATAGGATATTTTAATGACCATGTTGAGGCCAGCTGTGTGTGACATGTACCCCTTCGCCACTGTATCTCAGCTGGTGTACCATGCAATGAAAAGCAGCAGCTGGCAGCTGGCAGCTACTGCTTCAGAGTAGTGAGAGAGCTTTTTTTCTTTCATTGGAGGAAGACATTGCAGTGTTCGGACAGCCCGGAAAATGTAATTAGGCATTCCATATTTAGATGGAGGAAAAAATGGTGATATAGGTTATATTAAAAGCATAGTGGTCCTGTGACCTTTAAAATTATGTTTGAATTTAATAAAAAGTTAAAGGTATAAATCTGCTATGAGTGGCAGAAGTGCTGGAAATGCTGTATTGTGGGATATGTAGTTGTATAAGTATATTACTACTCGTCCCTGTGCACAAACCAGGGGCCTCATTTATAAAACTTTAAAAACTTAAGATACTGTTGACTGCCGACTGTCAACAATATCATGATTTATAAAACCGTTCATACACTCACCTGCTCTTTCAATCAACTTGAGATTGTACATACTTGCACGAGTCTTGTATCCCACCCCAATTAAGTCCAAAAATTTTAAATCCAAAGAAGAGAAACTTATTGAAGTGTGAAATCGAGACGCTCATTATGGAGGGAGAGGCCAGATGGGCTGTAATGTTTTGTGCCAATAATAATAATAATAATAATAATAATAACTTGCATTTATATAGCGCTTTTCTCACACTCAAAGCACGTTACAGTTATGAGGGGGAAACTCTCTTCAAGCACCACCAATGCTAATGCGTCACCGTTCTGGTACAATCAATAAAATACAATTAGTCGAGTGGTAGCATGTCACAGCAGCTGTGAATGCTGCCTGCTCAGAAGGACAAACGATATTGGAAATGAGAAAGAAGTGGTCGGATATTAAAATGGATGCAAAGAAGCGCATTCCTGCGCAACGGGAAAGTGCCAGTGCCACTGGAGGGGGGGTCAGGGAACACTGGAGCGGACTCGCCTTGACCAGCATCTGGCCTCGATAATTGGGGACACAGCTTCATCAGTGGAGTTGTTCCAGAGACGGAGAGAGGGATGAAGCCGCTGAGGGTGAACCACGTAAACGGGCCATTACCTTCTTCAATGTAAACACACTTAATACTTGTCATTCATCCTCATCATTTTATGCATGGATTCAGAAAAATACTCCCTGGAGACTCCTTTTTATTTATTTATTTATTTTTCAGACTCATGGTGTTTGTATCGGGTTGCAACCGGTGGTGAGGAAATGATGGAAGATGACGCTGTTCGTGACCCCAGCGTCTCGTGTGCCACGTGCCTCCAGCGACGGACGTGTCGTCACAGATGCTGTGCTAGACACAAATTTACATGATGCAGTCAATTGACAATGTTGCCACATAATTGAGACAGAAAAGGCCATTTTGGCAGAAATCACCCTTAGTTTGGCAGAACCTGCTAAAATAAAAAATGGCGATCTCTTGACAGCTTACTGTAATTATACACAGGGACATTGGTGGACTCTGGCTTTCTGATTGTGGGACTCGTCACCTGCTGGGACCTTGGACCAGCTGACGAGCTGACATCACTTAATGGAATAGGGACTGGCCTTTCCCTTGTTACCGTTAAGTATTGAAACGCATTTAATTTAGCACTGACATCAATTAATAGACTAGCATAGAATGTGTAATACCCATTTGAGGTAATTTTACTGCTGGTTTCTATTGTTGTATTTTGTTTTGCTATGCGTGTGTTGGTCGGGAATAGCCAATTTTCCTGACCTTATTGTTTTACACTGTTAAAAGTGTATCTTTATGAGACTGATGATACAAACTAACCACATAATATAGTTTAGCATGTCATTAACCCGTAACACAAACTTTAACCTTCATTAATGGACTGTTAGCTTCTATATTGAGCCATCACATAATTATCCTTTCCTCTGATTAAGATTAAGTCAGAGAATATTATCCCTCATATTATACAAATTATTGTTTCTATTATTTCTATGTTCATAATTGTGAGTACAAAAATTTCAATTTTTCCATTACACAACATTTTTTTGTCTGTCGTGTCTACGCTATTTCACTACCATTTGACATATTGTAATATAGAATAATAATGAACTTAATTAAACTATATTACTGAAAACAAAAACCCAACTAAACATTCAATCCATTCATCAGCGCTGCATCGCATCCCACATCGGCGCATCGTCCGCGCATTGCATTGGCGCATCGCATGGCATTGTGGCTGCATGCCGCCGCATGCTGCTGCATTGGTGGCACTGGGTGTCTGTTGTTGGGCTGCGGCGGTGGCGGCTTGGCATTGCTGGCGCATCTGGGTGCATCGCATGCGCATTGGCTTTTGGCTTGTCATCTGGCATGCATTGGCTTGTCGCATGCATGCGCATTGGCTTGTCTGGTGCATCATGCTGCTGGGTCATCATCAGCATCGGGCATCCGCGTTGGCGTCATCCGCATGCGCATCCGCGGGGTGGGGCGTTTGGTTGTCTGGGTCCGGCGCGCGGGGCCGCATTGTGGCAGCATTCTTGTCGCATGCATCCGCATGCGGCTGCATCGTGGCAGCATTGGCTTGTCTGGGTCATCTGCATACGGCCGCATTGGCATTGGTGGGTGGGCATCATGCGTCATCCGCATGCGGCATGGGGTGGTTGTCACTGCGGCTGCATCGGCACTGGGTTGGCTTGGCTGGGCTTGTCTGGGTCATCCGCATGCGGCTGCATCGCAGCAGCATGCATGGGTGCATGTCATCCGCATACGGCCATTGGCACTTGGCTTGGTCTGGTGCATCCGCACCGCATTGCTGGGTGCATTGTGGTCATGCTGCATGTGCTGCATCTGGGCAGCATGCTGCATTGGGTGTCATGGTCATCGCCCGCATGGGCGTGTGGTCATCGCTGCTGCATGCATGCTGCTGCATCGTGGCCGCATTGGCTTGTCTGGGTGGTTGGGGGGTTGGGGGGGGTCAGTCTCATGTCAGGCAATAGTGGGCAAGAATGCAACACAACTAACTACCCAATTCACACAATCATACATATATAAAAAAAAATTTTTTTTTTTTTTTAAAAAAAAAAACTTTCACTAAAACAACAAACAACACTTCAGTTGTATGTGGTGTTCCGCCATGGCATATTATTATTATTTTTTTATTTTATAAATTTAATGATGGCCTGATGAAATGAACTGAGTGAAAACACATTTTTGGTGCATACACACTTTTCATGTGCGCCAATACTGTCTTCCCTCACTACTTTGCCATCGGTGTTGCCAATTCCCACAGTCTCCAAAATGTGCACGCGCATGGATCGTAGGTTGTGTAAATGTGTGCATGTTTTGACGTGAAGTTTGTTTTTATTAATCCCAAATCCATGGGGAAAGTGGCATAGGCCTACGGATATTTTTCATGTGTCGCACCTTTTATATATGCGGTCCCTGATCTGGGAATAATATGTCATTAATCCAATGGAGACAAAGTAAATAAAAATAATTTAATTGCATAATCACAAACATACACAAAATACCAGTGTGCTCAGAGATCTGTGAGTACAAACCATGGTTACCTAACTAAAAATACCAGTGTTGGGTTCTCGCAACACATATTTTGTTTTGATCATATTCACTTTATTAAATTAATCGCCTCAGCAGGAGAAGGCAGATGGTTTGGCAGTCATGCCATCACTGTAAAAGTCCCAAAATGTTGCCACTTTTCTTTTTAAACTTAACTTCCTTAGTTTTATTTACATAATGTTTCTTACTTTAATTGTCGCACTGTGCTATTGGTTGACTCGGTTATTTAATATTGTATCACTGATGATAAATTTTGCCCTTTTATTAGGGTCATTTCATAGCCTAATTGAAGTTCAGTCAGCCAACCCACGATTGAATGAAGCACAATGTTATTGAGATTTAAGGTAAAGGCAACTTTGGTCTCAAGGCTCTGCCTCTTATCGCTTCCTGTTTGCGTTACATTTTTTTGTAAAAGTCAGCCAAGACGATAACAGGGAGTAACCCACCGACCACCCATTGAGACAATATGAGACACAGAGCCCACCCCATATGCAAAAGGTCTGTAAAGAGCATATATTATCATACTTGCAAAGTTTTATAAAAATCATGTGTTTTTTATATTATATTATATATTATATATTTTAATTTGACACATACAATTCTGATACAATCTCAATGTTTTTTATAGGGAGTACCATGTATGTTCGGAAACTATTTAATTTTAGTCTGAAATGTATATGCTAGTTCTATACCACATATGTATATATTTATAAGTCTTGTATATGGCATATGTGATTTTTATAGGATTTTTACAGACCTTTTGACTCCACATTAATGCCCATGATTTTGGAATGAGATGTTGGATGAGCAGGTGTCCATATATACTTTTGGCTATGTTGTGTATGTTGAGCAGGGACTGGGTTCCCTTTACCCTCACATGAATTCAATCACACACATGCGTGTGACTTATCTTCCAAGGCTTTGATTCAATAAACATTTGTCCTTACTATTATTATTATTTAGAATTTGTCATCTATGTGTTCTGGTGCCAGGAAGGGAGTTTGGGTGCCGCCCTCTGCTGGATGGCACCACCATTACACTCAGGCAGAGGAACCAGCTGCAGCACATTTTAATTTAGCCCAGGTGCTCAGACTTGGGCCTCAATTAGCCTGCCTTTAAAAAGGCCTGGTTCCCAGGCCAGGGTGTTTCTTCGTTTGAATTTTAAGCAGAGTGTTTTGGTTTAGTTTGTTTGTGGTGCACTTTGGCTCCAATTGCACCTCTTTCTCATGATTTTTTCAGTTTTGTGCCACTGCGCACCAATAAATTCTATTCGTTAACCCCTTTTCTGTTGTTTTCCTGTTTGTTCATCACATGGTAAAGCAACCATCTCCAGTGCTGTGCTACAGTGTGTTGGAGGACAAAATTCAGGATCTGGCACTGAAAGGCATGAGCCAATTGGACACGTTTCCATCAGCTCCTTTCCCCCCCTGTGGGTAGCTCTTGATCTCCCTCTCAAGACTTCATGGTTTCATGCTCACAATGCGGATGTCTTCCAATTTCACAACCCTTTTTCTTTCTTCCACACATCACATATTCCATGTTTCTTATCAGGGGTTTGGACTCTTTGTAATTTTCTCAAGTCTGCAGGGATTGGTTACATCATGGAAATAGGGAGGAGAAAAAAAAGCAAGATTTCCACGCAGGTGATTTTTCCCAATTTGAGGGAAAGACTTCCCAGCTGGAAGCCAATAGAGGCTTTATAGTAGCATGATCAAAAATGGTGGCTGAATACACAGAAAAGGGGCTTTCGGTGTTTGGCATCCATATACTGAAATCAGCATCAATAGGCCAGAGTTGCTCTTCATTGTTTTTCTTTGGATTTTCAAGCCAAAAAGGGGTGTTAATGGGATCAATCAGTGTCAACATCCAAAAGTAGTCACATTTTTCACTTTGCATATCCATGGAGGAGAAAGTGGCAGGTACTTTAGTTACTGCTTGGTAGCAGAGAAGTGACAATAAGGAAAGGTAATAACAAATTTTGCATTAATAAATGGAGTAAAACATTTTTGAATTTAATCTGAATGTGCAAAGTGCCTCTTTTATTTTCTGAATTACAAATGATACTTACACTTTTCCAGTCAGTATTTTCCTTGTGAACTTCTATGCTCTATCAGTACATTTTCAAAGCCGAAATGAGTTCTCGACAGCTATGTTAAAAAAAAACGAAAAACTGAAATTGCTGCTTGCATAAGTAATCAAACCCCAGGGCCACCTTATTCTGAAATAACAGCTTTAAGTATTTTGGGGTAAGTATCTACCAGTTTTGCACACTGTTTTGGAGTGCTTTTGTGCTCATTCTTCTTGGCAGATTTTTTCCAGGTTAATCAGTTTGGCTGGATGATGATTGTGGACCACAATTGTGACCCACCGTGGTAAAACGTCCACAATGTCAGAAAATATGTTTTTGGGAGTTATTTAAATTTTTATCAAAATCCATGTTCTGGGGGGCATACTACAAAGCAGGATGACTTTACTTCAGTCCATGTTCCAGATTTGGGAGGATTCCAGGTTTTCAGGTTATCCAGCTAACTCCGTAACCCTGCTTTATCGTATACCCCCCAGGTCTTTGAAATGATACTTGTCGAGTGTTGCTACTCATTGAGTTAGTTCTGAGAAAAAAAGATCTTTGAAGTTTTGGAACTTTTTCCCGACACATTTAATGAAAACCAACAATAGGCATGCATTTGTAAAAGCAGAAGCGAAGTAAAATTGCCACATTAATAGTGATATACTATAGAAGTAGGAGTGATTCAGTGCTGAACAAGGTAAATGTACAAACATGAATATTCATATTTAGATGAAATATTAATGAAATAAAACAATAAACTTCAGACTGTAAAACATTTCCCAGGGATAGATAAGCAATACTAATCGTGAAATATGCGAGTAAATAGGGCAGCAGTGTGGTATAATGGTTAAGGAACTGGGTTTGTAACCGAAAGGTTGCAGGTTCGATTCCCAGGTCGGACACTGCCGTTGTACCCTTGCGCAAGGTACTTCACCTGCATTTGCTCATATAATATCCCCTGCTGTAAATGGATACTATATATATAAAAAAAAAAAAAAATGCTGTGTAAGTCGCTCTGGATAAGAGCGTCTGCTAAATGCCTATAATGTAATGTAATGTAATGTGAGTAAGATACAATAGCAGCACTTGTATGGCTGTTCACATGTATGCAAAACTACCCCTTTAGTCATTGTCATTATGCATAGTCCTGTCATTAAGCGTCTTCATTTTGAAGCATCGTGTCCTCTACCAATGTCAGCAATTATATCCTCCCAGTCTGATTCTGTATCTTTCTTGTTGTGAGACTCGGTTTACAAAGTACAAGAAGAGGAGAAATGAGAATGTTCTGTGCTTTATTAACAAGTGTGGTAATTGAACATGGTAGCGTTTTGTCACACAACAACTTAGATTATTATTTTAGATTTTTTTTTGTTCAAATTGCACCTTGAGGCCTTTCACGTATTATTATGACACATGGGTCATCTGCTATGAAGCATGCACGTAATTCTAAGTGAACACATAGGCTCCCTTTTGGATCTTGGAGGATTCATGCCTTTTTAGATACATTTTAGCATGTTTACAGATTGCGTTTGAATGAAACATTTTAGTGAAATGTAGTTTGTATCTAAAATGATTATGTTAAACTAGATTTTGATATGTAGGCCAATTTTCAGTGTATTTTGGCTTGACACTGTGCCACTGTGGAACATTCAACTTTTTGTTCTTGAGCCACTCCACTGTTATGTTGGCCTTATGCTTGCGATCCTTGTCCTGCTAAAAGGCAAAGTTTCACCCAAGCTTCAGTTTTTTAGCAGACTGAAGTAGGTTCTTTTACAAATTTTCCAGTATTTTGCTTCATCCTCTCTTCCTTCAATTTCGAACAAGATGCCCAGTCCATGCTGATGAGAATCATCCCAACATCATGTTGCTGCCAGCACCATACTGCACTGTACTGATGGAGTTTCTTGAGGCATGGGCAGTTTTTGGTTTGTGCCACACATAGTGTGAATTTTGACCAAAATAATCTAGGTTTAGCTGGGTGACTTGGCTTTTTCTCATCACCCTCCTATACTGGCCAGTTTTATGCAGAGCTCTAGATATTGTTGACTGAAGCACCATTGGTCTACATTCAGTTCTAAAGTTACTGATGGCCTCTTTTGTGGCTTCCCTCACAAGTCTTCTTTGCTTGGATGCTGAATTTTAAAGGACAGCCTTTTCTAGGCCTGGGTGTTGTGATGCAGTTTGCATTTTTTGACTGATCCAACATTGCTCACTGGGATATTCACACACTTGTGTATTATTTTGTACTCATTTCCTATTTTATGCATTTATACTACTTTATCTAACTTCCGAATAATGCTCTTTCTGGTATACATTTTCACACCATTCCACAATTTTCACCAATGTACCAATGGAACATTGGCTAATGTTCCTTAAACCGAGTGGGATTTTATCCAGAAATTGTGACAGCTACTTTAATGGTTCACAGGTAGAGGCTAATGGCAAAGCAATTGTGTCCGTATTACACACACGCACGCATATCGCTGTGAGTGGGGGTATTGTAATCACTCGTGTCTGTCTTTCCAGAGCGAGAAATAAAAAAGCTAGTGAGCAAATCTGGTTTTTAATGAGTTGACAGATAATAAATAATTTGCAGGTAAATGTAACGTCAGTGTCGCCCATGATAGCTTTCGCACCAGCGAGCAAAATAACAAAAAGAGAGACAACGAGTATCTGATTGGACCGAGCAGTGTACATTTGTCGAAAAGCCGGGGACCCTGTTGTCTTATTTGCAGTGAGTGTATTGCGAATCATGATAGCATAGGTGTCATTTACGCTGGGGATGCTGGGGATATGTCCCCACCACTTTTTGAAATGGGCTGGTGGAAGTCCTATATGATAGGAAATTGTAGTGGTTTGTGGCTGTTTATTTTATTTTCTGCTGCAGTTCTCGTCCTGCTTTCACAATTGTGAATCAATCCGATTTTTTCCACGTTCCGTTTCGGTGTTTGCCGTCCTTATTATTGTTTTCACCTGTGCTTCGACCTGCGGGGTATTTAAGTTTCTCACTTCCGCTTCCCCGGTGCTTGTTTGTCTTTCAACATTGCATTCGAGCCAGGTATAGCCAGGTTACTAGCGAACTCCTGATATTAAATATTGTTTATGTTCACGTGGGACTTGCAATTAGCTTTTACTCAGGTATAGGATTGTTTCCTCCTGTTAGCGTTCTGCGCTATTTAATTTGTTATTATGTAGCTCAACTTAAAGTGTAGTGCACATTCTTGAGTTGTGTGTTATTAATTTACTGGTGTAAACGCAGCAGCATCTGTGTTATTTTGCATCGTGGCGACGCGGCCTTCTACTTGTCTTTTAAAAATATATACTGTATAGGCTATAGTCAGGGATGGAAGAGGGGTGTTACTGTAGGGGGGGTGGAACTGGGCCCCTATATCACTAACAACAAAACGCCGGGAAAACATGTGGTGAATAAAATAAGTTTGAATGAGCAGGAGATAATAGTATCCTAATGTACGTTGGTCGATGCAACCAGCAACTACAAATAACTTTGAAAGGTACGACACCAATTACAATTATGACTATAAATGTAGCAAGGTGGCATTAAATGGCTATATCTAATCTAAATAAAAGGACTATTGCAGGATGTAGTCTAGTCTAAATTAAAGCACTGTGGATATTGCCGCTGAAATTACATAGACTCTGTGGAATGCTTTGATAAATGTGTGTGTTTGTGTTAAAACGGTATTTTGTAATCTTTTGCCACCCGTCTGTGCATGCGTATTCAGTGTGACATCACAATAAATTCATCTATAAACTTTATTTCAGCGGCCTCGGACAAAAAAAACATTCAGTCAGCTATCCGTCAGCTAGTCACCATCATAAGTCAACACTAACGACCAACCAGAGTCTAGTGTTGATTCTCTGTTAAGTAAAACAACACGATTATAACTTTGTTGTGTGAAGTAAAATCACACATTGGTTCTTATTTGGATACATTATGTATTGTGGGTATAAACAGATTTCAAATATAACTGTAAACCCTTAGTTTGGTAGAAACATTGCAGCAATTTCTCCATTATAGCCTAAAGCTGGGGTCCTCAATCTTATCCAGAAAGGGCCAGAAGTAGTTACATGCCTGATTTTACTCATCAAACACTTGTTTTTGCTAAGTACCCTGATGAGTAGAATCAGGTGTGTTGCTGCTTAGTTGGAACAAGCCTGCACCCACACCGGCTCTTACTGGATAAGATTGAGGCCCCCTGGCCTGAGGTGCAGTACACTGGATGGCATATTGTTTGCTGCAACTTTGCCAATAGAAGTAAGTGGCTACATCTGTTCGATATCTTTGAGTTCAGAGCTTTGCCCACTCACGCGGGTGTCGTCATCTCTCCGAGTGCCATTCTTGTTATTGAAATTGCAGTTATTTCCATCTGTGTAAACCTGAAGCTTCCAGAGAAAAAAAAAACTTAAACTACTTATCATGAATATATTTCCTAACATAAAACCAAGGTTACCTTTCAGTAATACATTTTTAGTTTCAATGATTTTAAGTAAAAGATCACATAGATTTAATTTACAATGAAATTTCAATGTATCATTTGTTATTCAATAAAATGCGACAATTGGTCAAGGGTGAATACTTTTGCAAGGCACTGTAAATTAAATCTGTAGCCATTTAGTCAACTAAACTGATGCAAATTTTAACATGAAATAAAATTAATTATGAAAATTATGATAAGAGTAATTGCTACAAAAGTAATTAGTTATAACAAGAATATCACACGTAAATTTGTGAAATCATGTCGTGGTGGAAGGCTGTGATTGTACAGATTCAAGTCAGGGGAAAGGAAAAAAAAAAAATAAACTCAATTGATTCCCATGCTTTTGCAGTTTTTACCTGTGAAGGTGGAATATAACATGGACACCGTTTCTTCGTACACAATTTAGATTTTGATCGTGAGGGGTGGGTTATATCCTTGAAACACTCATGCACTGAAGCCCACATATTCCTTTGCAAACAGAAATCAAATCTGGCTTATTTTTGTTGCCACGTTTGGAGCTCTAAACAAACGGAACACTTATACATGCAAACCTATTGATCAGAACCTTCTGTGCTGTAGCCTTTTCCGGTTACACAATTTTACAATTAATTTTGAATTTGGTTATTAATTTTTGGTGCACAGTGACTTTATTTTTGAAGTTGTGAAAATGGCAAAATAAGAAATTTGACTTCAGGTCAGATGGTGAATGATTATGTGCATTTGAAATGTGTTTTAATGGGCAGAGAGTGGCAGTGGATTCATTGGGTTGAGTGTTGTATATCACTCGTCCTCCAACACGTTCCTCATGAGGACACATTTGTCATGCATCCAAGAGGACAAGTAAAGACCCAAGGTTAGAACCGAGCGCCTCCTTACCTTCAAAAATGTGACACATGCACTTTAATTGGCTGGCTACTCAGTGATGTGTCAACAGTTCACAATTCCCTGAATGACCACACACTGTGTGTGGGGGCAGAAAACCTTCAGATTTAAAGAGCTAACAAAAGTCTGTCTGGACATCACCTTCTGGCAGAATGTGTCGATGTAAGTATAAATAAACCAGTTTAATCACCCACCAAATTAACATTGTCCATCTGTATCAGTGAATATACGGTTGCATTTGGCAAGCAGTAGAATATTTGTAGATCCGTATATTCCATGCATGTACTTATTTGTTTTGCTATTACAGTAGTCCTACCACAGCCTATTATGCTGGAGTCGTCTGACATACAGCCTAGTGACTGGTTGTAGTACTCCTGTCATAATCTGCAGACTGCACCAGCAGGCCAGGATGCAAGAAGTCCCGTGTTACCCGATCACACGGAGGGCTGGGTATTGCCAGGTGTCTCCATGCAATACTTATCCTGACACATTGGAATGTTCATTTTGAGAAAGGAGAATATCGTTTTTAAAACCAAATCATGTCATTGAGGGAAACAATTGTATTCAACACTTTATTGCGAAAAAAACTAAAAGTAATAAAGTAACCAAACAAAAGCCTTTGGAGTCCAATCGACTCCAATGCAATACATTTTAAACAAATTTTAAAAACGGTTGTGAATGTTTTTTTTTCTTCCCCTGCTTAAACATTTGCACTGAAAACAGTGGATGATACAAATGTGCAGGTTTCATTTTTACAAAGATAACATATTAATAAGGTAGTCATTGTAAATATGTGGTTCAGCACGTGGCAAGTTATAATAAATCTCATACTGATATTTTGAGTACAGTCCCAATTGCCTGCATTGTTTACTTCAGTTGTGAACTGCTGGGGCCACATGTATAAAACTCTGAGTAAAAGAATGCGTAGAAGAACGCTGACGGTGAAAGTCGGAAATCAGCTTAAAAAAAGTTTTGCATTTTCTATTTTCTGCCTTTCTGTCACGGTGTCGCCATATCACACAGACTCCAAACATTGCGTACATATGGTGTCCATCGTGTGCAGAGGTACGCAGATTCTCACAGCATGTGTTATATTATACATCTGAATTTCTGCCTGGAAACCCGCTTACGCGGCTTTCTGAGGGCATTTCTCTGCTCAGCACTGTTTATACATGTGGCGCCTGGTGTGCAGTACCTTGTTTAGCCATTAAAGTTTAACTCTGGTCAAACATTAAAATTTTATGTTACATGATATGTATGGAGCACTTACATGCACAGCTGAGCATTCTGAGCTATGTCTTGTTAGAATACAGCACTCCACCTCAAATGGATGACACAAGCCCTACCATTGTAAGCATCCCTTGCCCATGCATCTGGATCTGCCATTGAGACTAGGGACTGAAAATTCTGCCTCCTGTCAAATGACAATTGTTTCTGTCGTACTGTGCAGATTACTTTATTACAATAATGCTCAGTGTAGTGAGGTTTGGTCCGTTTTATTCAGTTAAGTTCAACACTAAATTAGAATTATATACGTCAGTAGAGCCCAACTTAGTAAAATGACGTAGACACGCCAATGGTTAGGTTAAATGTGCTACAATTATGAATAACAGAAACAATACTTTGTATAAATAATAATAATATAATAATACTTTGTATATGACGTCACGTGGTGCTGTAATGGCGACATGTTGTCCAGCTGTCTCATGTTCGTGTTTGTTCATTTGAATGTATTTTGTTGTGAGGCTTTTGTCTTTTGTTTTGTTCATGCGCTGTGTGTCTGTTGTGGTATGAGGAAGCAGGCTACAGATTTTTCAGGGCACTCCTGCTGCTTGTTTTGATAATATTGACGAATTGTCTTGTCGGGATCATTTTGTTTGTGGTCGTCACCATGGAGACTCATTCGCAACATATGCTCGGGCACGTCCGTTGGATCTGCAGCAGCAAAGTTTACCATCGCTCTTCACCAGAGTTCAAGATGTCGGGAATGATCCGGGAGTGCAGGCAATTTCCAAAAGGCAACCAGGGAAGGGAAGGGGAAGATAATGCAGGGGAGGAGCAGGGCGACGACTGGGAAGGCTGACGCAGTTCGGTGCTCCGTTTCAACAGTGTACAGAGACCAGACCACTGCATGTATGGAGGAAAGTCGTGGAGGCGTGTGTTGTGTGTTGGACTGCTTCATGACAATGGAAGCATTGGAAGGACAGTGGGGGCTATTTTTAATCATGGCTGTATTCCACTTTAATTCACTTAATTAGTTTGATTAATGCAATGATTCTATTGAATGCCTTTATTTGATATTTTTGTTTGTGTGTTGTGGGTCTGCCCCACTGTCTGACTTTTTTGTTGATTGCTGGTGGCTACAACTGAAGTTCCCTAAAGGGAAAAATAAAAGTTATTCTATGACTTAATCAGAGGAAATTTAAATTATGTGATTGCTGAATATAGAAGCTAACAGTCCATTCACGAGAGTTAGTTTGTGTTATGGGTTAGTGATACGCTAAAATATATTTTGTGGTTAGCTTGTTTTATCAGTCTCATAAATATAACATTTTAACAGTGTAAAACTGGTTATTTTATCGTTTTCGCTCCCGGTTCTTTATTTTTTTTTTTTTTTTTTTTTTTTGTGACATTAGATAATTGAACCCGCTTGTAGTTTTTGTGCTTTGTAGGTAATGCAAGTAGTTAGCGATCTGTTTTGTTTGACTTGTATCTAGTATTAAAGCCAACCAACCAAACGTGTTTTTGTGTTAAGTTTTAAGTAGCTAGTCTGAGTGAATATATAGAGTGTTCACCTCCTACTACACAGAGTGCTACTACTGCGTTTGTTGTTTTTCTTTTTGTCGGATCGGTTTAAGTATCTTTTTTACATTCGGTTTAGCTGTGTGCATTATTAATTGAACCGCTTTTTAGTCATTGTGTGTCTGTGGGAAAAAACATACCTTTTTCTCACTCACCTGGCCCTATACTTATCTAGAAACCTCATGGCATGTGTTTGTGTTCTTTGTGAACTGTGTATCCATTTATATAATATAGAATAGAATTGTAGTAGAGCTTATTACCCAGTTTTCACTGTACAACTGCATTCAGTTTTCATTACTAGGGATAGCTGCTACTGGGAAGAATGTTGTTTTTCTATCTGTGTCTGTAGTTTACTCGATGACCTTTCTGTATGCACTTACTGTATGTCGCTTTGGATAAAAGCGTCTGCTAAATGACTGTAATGTAATGTAATGTATTAAGGTCAGGGAATTTGGCTATTCCCGACCAACACACGCATAGCAAAACTACAATATAAATCAGCAGTAAAATTACCTCAAATAGTCTATTAATTGATGTCAGTGCTAAATAAATTCAATACTGAACGGTAACAAAGCGAGGCCAGTCCCGATTCCGTAAGTGATGTCGGCTCGTCAGCTGGTCCAAGGTCCCGGCAGGTGCGTAGACTCCTGGGAGACTTCTTCACCGTAGTCGGGTAGCAACGGGGTTCCAGTCAGGGCGACGTGGACGTGCACAGATCTCCACTTGGGTCCGTGCCGCAAGGGAGCTAGAGGAACAGTCTGAAGAAACGTGTCCTCAAAACATTTGTTGAGAATAAAACCAGCTTGGTTTATTTCGTGGACGGTGGCAGGCCAACTCTGTCTCGGTGATCAGGCGAGATGCAGGTTGGGATACGCGATGAAGTCCGTCCGGTTTTCATTGGTGCGTCTGGTAGGCTACGACAGCGTCTTTACCATCAGAGCTACGTCGGTAGAGTTCGACAGGTTTTTATGGTCAAAAGTCACTGACGCGACCGAACCCGTTCCTTTGATCCCAATTGGTAGATGGCTTTATGGCACCCATGCATTTGATTGGCTTATTTCCTTGGAACCATCAATAAAACACAGATGGATCAGCCATTTTCAATCACCTCAGGGTGTGCGTGTGTGTTAAATTGGGGTCCCCCCTCCTTCTCAAAATAGGGGGGTGTTCCTGCCCAACCCGGTGCCTGATCGATCAAGCAGTCTGTTGTGAATGAGACTCAGCAGAGGGCTCATGATCACAAAGCCAGAGTCCCAATATGTCTCTGTGTATATGATTACATCAGCGTCATAATGCCGCCGCATACAGTGCAGTATCAGTTTGAAAGGTATTGTGGGGAAAGCACCGCTGTGACGACATGCACCAAGAGTGGCATGGCACTCATGAATGTCCCTGCTTTTTTTTGCCAATGTCAACTCTTACACTCACTTTTTTTTTTTTGTCTGGAATATATATAGCGTTTGGTGGATGTGTTTCCATGGAAACAGCAGAGGAGATTATTTTTCATAATATCCTACACTCCCTGTACATGCACACAGCCAGTGTCCTTTCTTTAATATAAAAGACGCGCACACATGCATACAGATTATATATGGTGTTCAAAGAAAAAAATAAACCGAATGAACTGAAACATTTGCCAGATAAAATACTTAAAAATGACAACATTCTGTTACTTTTAATATTTGATATGCAGTGGTATGGTCTAAGATAGATCATACCCAGCCAATTCTACAGTATATATGGCTTAGGAAAACCACATTCTCCAGAGACGAATGTGTTAATGCTGAGATATAAAGTGTTTCTTTAAATCCATTTTGGTGTTGTAACCTTTTGATACTGGTTTTACTTAATCCCAAAATCCAAACGTGGATTACAAAACCAATAGACCACACACAGAAAGGTTTGACTATTTTGTGACAACATCCTGTCGCTAAGCCTCTTACACATATCGGATGGGAAAATGCATTTAAATATATGAATGAGTCATTCAAAATAAAAATAAATAAATCAAAATACCACCCCTTCTTTTTTGGGATTGGGGAATAGAGAAAAAGACGTGCATCTTAAAGCAATGACTCATGCCTTATTTCTGTTGCACACCACTTCCCTATTGTGGAGCCATCAAACCCCTACTAGAACAATGGGGAACATGGCAGAACATGTGTACGGCTGATAATATTTGCTGTGACCATTTTTGCATGACTATTGTTCATTTTTTACTCGCGCGTAGTGTATCAAAGTCCATGCCATGCAGCGTTCCTTGAATATAAAACATGGCAATTATCACCTTAGTTACACACATATTTTTTGTAAGACCTGTCCCTAATCATAGTAAGCTGAGAGCACAATTTTATAATTTAAATGCATTAAACCTTAAAACCTATTTCACAAAATGGCTTAAGGCCGAAAAGTAGACATCCTCATCCGTTTTTTGCAAGAAGAATTCACTTAATGATTTTTTTTTTTTTTTCCCCATCAACTTTCACATATTTTACCAGTACAGTATTCAAATGATGGCATGCCCAAACATGCCTCACGGATTATTATAAAATGTTTCAAATGCTTTGAGGGAACATGGCATTCAAGGTGAACTGTAGTAAAACGAGAGATGGAACGCATCCAAGGTCTTCATTCCAGGGAACTCTTCTGAGGTGTGTAACATACTGTACATTAAAGCCTCATCAGAGGGAAATGATTGGTTAATAGGAATGTTGTACGAGGAACATGTCCTACTTGGGTAAATCATGTTATCCGTATTGCATTGCAAATCCACGGCCATCCTGTTCAAGGACTGTCAAGACAAAGCTAGTTAGTACCCATGCAAAGCAGTGTTTAGCATAGGTTAGGCATACATGTCACTTACTGACCTGATTGGAAACACCTTTGAAGTACATGACACTTTGCCATTTTGAATTGATTGCATGATGTAACCTTTAGGTGAGAAATAACTACAAGGTGTATGTCTCGTTCAGGTGTCCAGCTGAGAACTTGAGTACTTTCTTTGATGCCTTAGGGCAATGTAGGCTAACAGAGGCCAACATCAAGAGAGGTAATGACATTTTGCACCCTATCCATGAGGATGCTGATGATATCACAAAAGGGCGTCAATGCCAAAATTGAACTCACAGCACCGTGTGCACGGACACACGCACAAAGCGAGGGTGGAGAGGGATGGAAGGAGACACATGGAATGGGGGTAGAGACATAGAGAAGTGGAACAGGGGTAGACATAGAGAGAAGTGAAACAGGGGTAGAGACATAGAGAGAAGTGGAACAGGGGTAGAGACATAGAGAGAAGTGGAACAGGGGTAGAGACATAGAGAGAAGTGGAACGGGGGTAGAGACATAGAGAGAAGTGGAACGGGGGTAGAGACATAGAGAGAAGTGGAACAGGGGTAGAGACATAGAGAGAAGTGGAACGGGGGTAGAGACATAGAGAGAAGTGGAACAGAGGTAGAGACATAGAGAAGTGGAACGGGGGTAGAGACATAGAGATAAGTGAAACAGGGGTAGAGACAGAGAGAGAAGTGAAACAGGGGTAGAGACATAGAGAGAAGTGGAACAGGGGTAGAGACATAGAGAAAAGTGGAACGTGGCTAGAGACATAGAGAGAAGTGGAACGGGGGTAGAGACATAGAGAGAAGTGAAACAGGGGTAGAGACATAGAGAGAAGTGGAACAGGGGTAGAGACATAGAGAGAAGTGGAACAGGGGTAGAGACATAGAGAGAAGTGGAACAGGGGTAGAGACATAGAGAGAAGTGGAACGGGGGTAGAGACATAGAGAGAAGTGGAACAGGGGTAGAGACATAGAGAGAAGTGGAACGGGGGTAGAGACATAGAGAGAAGTGGAACAGAGGTAGAGACATAGAGAAGTGGAACGGGGGTAGAGACATAGAGATAAGTGAAACAGGGGTAGAGACAGAGAGAGAAGTGAAACAGGGGTAGAGACATAGAGAGAAGTGGAACAGGGGTAGAGACATAGAGAGAAGTGGAACAGGGGTAGAGACATAGAGAGAAGTGGAACAGGGGTAGAGACATAGAGAAGTGGAACAGGGGTAGAGACATAGAGAGAAGTGGAACGGGGGTAGAGACATAGAGAGAAGTGGAACAGGGGTAGAGACATAGAGAGAAGTGGAACGTGGCTAGAGACATAGAGAGAAGTGGAACGGGGGTAGAGACATAGAGAGAAGTGGAACGGGGGTAGAGACATAGAGAGAAGTGGAACAGGGGTAGAGACATAGAGAGAAGTGGAACAGGGGTAGAGACATAGAGAGAAGTGGAACGGGGGTAGAGACATAGAGAGAAGTGGAACGGGGGTAGAGACATAGAGAGAAGTGGAACGTGGCTAGAGACATAGAGAGAAGTGGAACGGGGGTAGAGACATAGAGAGAAGTGGAACAGGGGTAGAGACATAGAGAGAAGTGGAACGGGGGTAGAGACATAGAGAGAAGTGGAACGGGGGTAGAGACATAGAGAGAAGTGGAACAGGGGTAGAGACATAGAGAAGTGGAACGTGGCTAGAGACATAGAGAGAAGTGGAACGGGGGTAGAGACATAGAGAGAAGGGAGAGCAAAAGATGATTGAAATCTAAAAATAGGTGTAAGCTCTCATGACCATAACTTGTGGTGTATTTTTTTCTTCAAAATTGTAATTTCCTAATGTCCAGTCTTTCCATGCTTCAGTTAATGATTCATTCTAGATTTCCCAACATCATTGCATTTGCCTTATACATTTGAAAGAGTATCTGTCCATAGTATTACATTTAGCATGAGGTAATACACTGAACAAAAACATTATAGTAATACATCTCCTTTCTCAAAGTAAACTGAAGGCAAGCTGAAACAATTCAATTAATTGAGTAAACCTCAAGTCTATAAAAGGTCATCTGCAAAAGCGGACAGAGCACTGATTTGATTCCGATATGTTTTCCAATATAGCAGAAGATCCCAATTTTGACAGAATATGAATTCCACGTAAAGGCTACTGGTTTTCGTAATTGTCAAAAATTCTTGGCATTTTAAGTTCATACATATTGGGTTCACTCAGCCTATAAAACAGTTGGGACCATTGTCATCGTGACGGGGTCTGTGACCGGTGACCACACTACCTGTTTAATGCAAGGTCTGTGTTCACGGCAAATAATGTGTCCAAATTGTATCCCCTCCCTCACCTAGTGGCTATTCAATTTGAATAAGTCGAAAGGTGGACAGAGATGGTACCCCTTGATAAATGCTGAACTTTCATTGCAGTAAGACCTGCACATGGCCATTGGTGATAAGAACACATCAATATTACAAGTCATAGTTTCTTATTACTTTGAACATGCTATTGAGTCCCACAGAGGATTGTCATTTGATGCATAGTTTGACAGGGTCTTTCTCTTTAAATATTTTATTTTGTTTAGTTTTTTTTTTTCTCCAATTTGGAATTAGTCTCACTTACTGCTATTCCACCCCATAATCTGCACACTCTGAGCTCTGCAGCTCATTGCAGCCAGTACAAAACTACAGGCAAGAGTTGACACTGACAATTGGAGTGTCTCGTGGTAACTTGTAACCTGTGTGCACCTGGTACTTTGTTGGAACCAACATAGCAGTAATCCAAGTAACCCCGGATGACAAACACACCCAACCCTAAGTCCAAAAAGGCCGCCCTGGAACATATGGCTGATGACATTACCGCAGTAATGGCAAGTCTGTAATAATATGGCCGAGCCTGTGTCCACGGTAAACATATTTGCCAACAGTCATTCAGGAGCAATAGAGAACTGGACAGAGCTCATTTGTATTGCCCCTATAGGCTGTTCACTTTGTATCACAAGACAATATTGATAAACATAATACCAATTAAACACAGATACAAAATCCATTAATATAAATTCAATTCCCATAGTAGCATATTAAGGTCATAGCTGATTCTGCTATTAGCTCACACCCTGAGCAAGCACAATATGCATGGGCGTAGGATTATGGGGGGACACACCCCCCCCCAATGTTTGGAGGGAGTTGAATTGTCCCCCCCAACCATAACTGATCCCTCTCCCATGTAAAGCTTACATTCAATAAAGGCTGCAACAACGGTACAAAATTATTTAAAATTATGCGGAAAGATATGTAACGCCCGTAAACATAGTATGAATTATTGACCCACCCCCTCGCTACTTCAAATGGTTTATCTCATGGCCACGACAAGTTTGAGTTTATGAAAGCACAAATGGGATATGTAGTCACAATTAGTAATAACTAATAACAATTAGTGGTGATTGTTCAAGCCGACAATAGTATGAACTTCAATTCCCATAACCCAGTGTTTTAGCCAGTGTTTTGTGTAACGTTATGGATATGTTGTAATCAGGTTGGTTGTAATGGAGAAGTCAGACCGCAAAAAAAGACGAGAAACTTCACGGAGTAAGAAATCGAGACGCTCATTACGGGGGTAGAGCAGATGGTTTGTGTGGTACATAGGCGGCCTTTGCTACGTTTCATTCGTTTCACCTGAAACAGTCTTCTCAACTGAAAATCGAATCAAAATCCCCACAGTGAATAAAAGAACCGCCAACCCAGTAGTTTCCCCATTCAGCTAGGCTACTGTTGGCGCTGTTTATAACTTAAGCTATTTCAGTGATGACACTATCTTGTTCTACTCCTTAATTTTTCTACAGTCTATGCCTTATATATACCTAAAAAAGTATATGTTTTTTCATAACAACAAGCAATGTAGCTATTACAGCCGCGAGTGCGATAACGTTAGGTAGCACTGTGGAAATGTCGACGTTGCTGGACAATTGAATAGAAAATCTCTCCGAAAACGGTTGTAGCTTCTTAAAGGTAGGCTATTTGCTTCCTTAAAATGTTTATTTTATTGCCCTGCAGTGCAACTTGAGAAGCTGATGTATTCGCAAGCGACGACACTGTAAGAATCCTGCATCGGAATTATGAAGCTTTTCTTAAAGTTGTAGCCTAATTTACAATTTCAGAGACATGGGAATACCATAATTGGGATGTTAACAACTACCACTAGGGCAGTGGTTCTGAAACTCTGTTCTGGGGCCACGTGCATATGCTGGTTTTCGTTCCAACCACAATTGCAATCCCAGAATTTTAACAAGGTGTTAATTTTTCTTAATTGGGTGTTCTGAAGCCACATTCTGTTAGCAATAGCTATGCATGTCATAAAAAAGTCCAATATCCACATTCAATGAATTTGGAGCCGATTGATTCACCTCAGTCTTTAAATTGATCAGTTAAAAAATTGTTACCTTGCATTATTGTTTGCAAAATAGCACTGTAAGCACAATGTGAATATCATGATATGCATAACTATTTCTGACATAATTTGTCTTAAGAGGGAAAATAATCCTTCTAAACATGAAAAACACCTAATTAAAAAACTTGTTAAAATTTTGGGATTGCAATTGTGGTTGGAACGAAAACCAGCATACACAGAGGCGACCTCCAGGACCGAGTTTGAGAGCCACAGAGTTTAAAATGTTATAAACGTATCTTATCCACTAATGTACTGATTAGCCTACCATGGCTTTAGCATCTAAAAATTAGTTTTAAAAGGCTCAAATTTTTGTAATAAGTGTAATAAACAATGTAGGCGATGTAGGCTAGGCTACACTAGGCTACACTAGGCTACAACGTGCATAGCTTTGTTCATGGGAATGGTTGAGGACCTAGGTCCATTAGGTATGGTTCGCTACTGTTGGATGGTGTATTATTAGTGTCCCCACCATAGTTTGTGGTTCCCCCCAATGTTCAAATGAAACCTACACCCCTGACAATATGGTATTAAGGTTCCAATAAAACATGGCTACGGTTAGTTTATGTACAAAACAAATGACTGGACATTCCCAAAACATGTGGATTCACTTTTGAAAGTCATACACAAAAGTTATTTTGCCAGTCCCATCTGGAAGTGATATCATGGGGTAGAGAGAGTGGATGGGTGGATGAGTTTGTGTCTCGGGTCTCTTGATAACGGGAATGTATTGTGCCCAACCTCTGCATGTCTGCTGAATTACTAAATGAGTGTACTTCCCTGTCCAAGAACAGACTGAATCTTTCAGATGTTTAATACAACAATTGCTGATATTAGAAGCTGCATGCCTTTGTCAACTGGTCTGATCTAAAGTGAATTAAAGAGCTGTATTGTTACAGTAGTGCTGAATATACAGGCATGCATAATAGATCATAAGCAAATCATCATAAAAAAGAGCAAAAATCAGAAGGCAAATAAACCCGAAGCCATAGAAAAAACAAAGGGAGTAAATATTCAAGCACTTCAATATTTAAAAAATAATTGATTATATAAAATAGGATGTAAGCTGACAAAGTCCTATGTCCTTAAATAATTGTTTTGTTTCTTTGCCTGAAGCTGGGGACACATTTCACAATTTTTCCAATTGTGAGCGACAATGAGCAGCATGCATTTAACAACGGTTATATGCCAATTTCCAGTCTCTTCTGTCGCACACACTACGACGGCTGTCTGTGAGCACAAATATGAAGACGGAAAATAGATGGACGCTGTTCTCTTGCAAGAACGTAATTTTTTTGTGGTACACCTGCACTCACGAGAATGCATTTTTTTTCCACCTAATATTTCAAAACCCAATTGACATTGTACAGAGGCTCATTTGCCACAGATCCACAAGTCGCTCCTCTTTTTTAGCACTCCGGAAAACACGTTTATTCGGCTCAGCCATTGCGCACGTTGGATCTTGGCTTTACTTTCGTGTCTTCCCACCTCTGTCGCAAAGTCAATTTTCATTGGCTATTGAAAATTCCCATTGCGATTGAGTCTTTGACTAGCACAAACCATAGGATTCAGCATTGCCAGATGTACGATAATTTTGTCCTTTGTATGATGTACGATCAATAATACCAAAAAGTGCAAAATGTATGATAATTTTGTCATTTCATATATTTGATATATAAAGTTACAAAGTTGCCCCTGGCTGCTGATTTAGGATTAGTTTTGCTTTTTACTGTAAAATGGTTAAAGTTCAAATTAGGGATGGAAATCTGATCCTAGATCTGAATGTAGTGGTGGGGAGTCGACCCCGCAAGAGTCGACTCCTCGACTCTTTCACTCTCAAGAGTCGCAGTCGACTCCCATCCATTGATTCAAAGAGTCGAGTTGAGGCAGAGTCGACTCCATGATTATTTAATTTTAAACGGAAATTGGTAATAAAATGCGTAGTCACTGAACACAAATGTAAGCTTGACCTTTCTAAAAGCGTAATATAATATCTGCGCATTAAGACCCTCCCCCCTTCTAATGTGATAGGTGGTTCAAAGGGGATTGTTGGACGGGTCACACATAGTTGCATTTTGATTGGTTACTTGTTACGTGACAAGTGAGCTAGAATGAAAAATTTGAAAATCTGTGGTTTAAATACAGATGCAAAGTAGTAGTGATGGGCAGTTCGGCTCTTTTTTCTGAGTCGGCTCTTTCCGTACCATTCGGTTTGAAGAGTCGGAGTTGCAAGTTTTTGGTACTTCAGGTTACTACAGTACCGTTCGTTTGTTTGATTCTTTCAAACTACCCAAGCCACATATTTTTCTCCCAGTGGCACGAGCTGGAATTTGAAGCTGTTTCAGACAGCAGAGACTAGCTGGTAGCAAATCAAGTTAGTAAACTAGCTTTGATATTTTATTCATTACATTACATTACATTATAGACATTTAGCAGACGCTCTTATCCAGAGCGACGTACATAGTGCATTTTCAAACTAGGAACAAGAGCGTTTAAAAACAACCCTAAAAAGGCAAATACGAATCTAAGTACTAGGCGCAGTCAGTATGATTGGGTTTTTTTTCTTTTTTTTTCTTTTTTTTTTGGGGGGGGTAATTACACAACATTAATAACAATAGTCACAGGGAGGGGTGGAGAGAGGTGCAGCTTGAAGAGGTGAGTCTTCAATCTGCACTTGAAGGCGGTCAGACTTTCTGCTGTTCTGACCTCCACGGGGAGGTCATTCCACCACCGTGGGGCCAGGACAGACAGACGTGGGTGCTAGTATGAAGAGGGGGAGGGTACCAGTCGTCCTGAGGAGGCGGAATGCAGGGATCTGGCAGGTGTGTAGGGTCTGATTAGTTTTTGGAGGTATGGAGGGGCAGATCCTCGGACTGCCTGGAAGGCGAGCACTAATGTTTTGAATTTGATGCGAGCCATCACCGGTAGCCAGTGGAGGTCAATGAGCAGGGGGGTGACATTTTGGGTCTGCTGCGTTCAGACCCAAAATTCAGACCCAAATCACCTGATTGATACTCATTTTTTTAATAGCCTATGCTCAATGTTTTCTGTTCACTCTCCCTTAGGCTACTTTTCAAGCTAGTTTGCAATTGCATCCAGTTTACATTTATTTACGACTTTCCCATATCTGTTATTCGAGCAGAAGTTTAACATTAGGCCTATAGCCTAAAATAATGCTGTCGGTCATTGATTGTTATCAGATCCTAGAATCCAGTAGCCTACTGAAAATGTGGTGGATGGATGGCTGTGTAGGAGAGATAGCCAGTTGGAATACTGTGCACCAGTTCCTCAACTCAAACACAAGTTCCTTGGTGGCTGGTCAGAAGAATATTTCATTAATTTAGGCATTGAAGTAATGTGAGAGCACTGACTAAAGGATCAGCAGGTTGCATCAGAGAAAAACATGCTTGGTGCAGCTGACTTTTGAGTGGGATTTAAACAAAGATTGTTTGACAAATGGAAAGACGGTGATGAGAAGAGCGAGACGTCGCATTCACCTCTACGGAGTGAGATGAGCTAAGCAGCAAGTAAGTCTGCTGGCTACGTTCTAACTGTAGTTGTGCAAACGATGAAATATGACGTCTATATATGAAATATGGTCTATTTGTCGTCGTTGTTTAGTGTGGTCTTAAACCACCAGCCGATCGCCATTTTTTATTTTTTCATAGCCTATGCATTGCTAGAAAGTTACGTGGCTGTTATTGGTGTTTTTGTTTTCTATGAACTTCATAGTGCTGCCCTCCATGATTTTCAAATGTCCCTTACGATTTGGTTCTGGCACCGGGCTTGCCACATTCAAAAATTAAATATAGATTTGTCATTATGCAACAATAGGGGTCATTTAATGGGAGTCGAAGAGTCGACTCCAGTGACTCTGGACGTTGGAGATGAACTTCAAGAAAATCCCGGAGTCGCACATCACTATCTGAATGTGAGGGCAACTTCACCCCTGAGCTGTGTCTAAGGTATCAAGGCGCACCCAATCAAAGTCATTAGTAGGCCAGTTTTCTACTTGGTGCGCAAAACATTCTGCTAATATTCAGCCGCTGAGACATTATATGGTGTCAATTTTGTAAATAAAGGGTTCATGACATGAAAGTATTATGGCTACTATTCACACTCAAGGAAAATAAATATAAATATTAAAACGATATGGCACAAGAACCTGTGCTATATCATTCACATTGGCAAGGCTAAGGGATGTTGTTAGACGGATGTTGTTGCCGGCACCCCCCCTAGCTATGTTAATATTCATGATATACCACGGGTTAGAGTGCCACCAGCACCCACCCCCTCGCCCGCCCAACCACTACCATTAAGTTAACATAATCCATAATGTTTCCAAACAGCAGACTATTCTATTAAACAAACACAACCTTAAAAGCGAACGTACTACCGTGAGACAATTTTATAATGGTGCAAATGCAAGTGTTTAATTATTTTTGCCATGTACACGTATTTGCGTACCACTTATGTCAACCCCTAATAATAATACCTCAATAATAATAAAACATAATTTAAGTTCAATTGAATTCCCATAGATTCAAACTATTTAAGGCCAGGGGTGCACAACACAGCTGTGTGCTGGTTTTTGTTCCAATGTTTTCTGACAGCTCTATAAACTATACTGGCTCACTGCTGTATTTTAGCATAGTAAAGTCTTTAGGATACATTTTCAGTATGCATCTATAGCTGCTGCTTATACAAATGTCAGATCAATATTTGATTGAGATCATTAATTAATAGTTGTCACAAAATCCTGAAATGGATTGCCCTTGTTGCACACCACTGATTTAAGGCAGTGGTTCTCAGGTTCGTTCCTGGGGGGCCCACTGTGTATGCTAGTTTTCGTTCCAACCAATCTCTTGTTCAAAGTTGTTTAACATGTATTTAAGTTCTTTCATCATGTTTTCCTTAAATTTGTTAACACAATGCAGGCTTGGCTCATTATAATTTGCTTTGTCTGAATTCTTCATTATCTAAATGGTTATCTTTAGTGGTGATGTGTTCATACTTTCACCAATTAGAAGCCTGTCGATTCACCTCAATCATTTACAATATAGCATAATGTGAATATGGGACTTTTATTCTTCATGACATGCATAGCCATGTATGTGACATAATGTGGTTTAAGAGGGTAAATAATCCCTCAAACCACGAAAAGTGTCATTAATAAAAAAACTTGTTTAAAAAAGAAAATGCACAGGGGTTCCCCAGGACTTGAGCACCACTGGTTTAAGTGCATATGCAATGAAATTAAATCAGACTTAAGTTTTTCCACAATCAAATGTTAAACTGTGATAAACTATTATATTCAAAATACACTTCTGCCATAAGGGAATGTGTATTTGAAGAAGATCACATCATGCTCCCTAGGCTACTGTACAACGCTGAGTGAAAATTGCTTAATTCTGGTACGACCATTCAGTCATGCCTGTGGCACTGCATAATACATGGTCTTACCGAATAGGTTACAAGTTGTTTGGCTCATTTCTAAGCAAAGCAAGCCATAAATCAATGACCTTGGACCAACAATTGCTAGACTTTCCTTATATAATTGCACATTAATTTCAGAAATCTGACACAGCTGAGATTTGCGCATAGATTTGAATTTCTCTTTTCTCCAAGCATACTCCAACAAAAGTTCGAAAGCATCAGTGGACACGTCATACCACAGCTTTAATGGGATTTAAATATGGGCCAGTCCAGAATACTGACCTTATTTTAAGCCAGTCCTAAGTTAAAGTGGGAGAAAACTACTTAAAAAAACAAAACAAACAAAAAAAAAGTATCAGGGAACGGTCATGCATTATAAAACCAACGATTCTGCCCGAATTTTGTTTTCAAAACAAAGTGGTTTATCATAGAAACCAATCAAATAGAAACCGGTTCAAGTCGCGAACCAATCAACAGTGAGCTTGACCTTGCCACAAGTTAAAATTTAAATTTCACAGTGACCCATTATACACCTGCGCTATATCATGCAAAGACAAAGAAAAGAGAATTGGATAAAGCTTGCTTGAGTAAAAATAGGTGCTCATTTTAGAAGGTGGCGAGATGTTCGGGAGCAGATTTAAAGACAGAAATGGAGCTCCCATATTCTATATCAAAAAGTTTCAACACTAATTTACCTGGACCTTCTGCTTGCCAGCCAATTGTAATTACCTATAATGAATATTAGCGAGGTTGTTATTATTGATAATGTTACTTCATTCAGCGGCTAGTCTAAGAAGGAAATGTTTGCTCACGTTATATGTCGTAGGCTATACATTGAGTTAGCTAGAACCAGCTCCTCGTCTATAACCATGCATGACAGCTGTAGCCAGATAATGACTGGTTCAGACTAGTGCTAAATTAACTCAGTGTGATGCACAAACAGAAAAGATTCCCTTGTTTTACCTCGAATCTTGTAGATTACATTTTTAGCTATACCAGTATACCATTCACAACGTGGGCTGTGGAAGCAGTGGGTGGGGGGTGTGTCTCTTTCTCTGTGGGCAGGGCCAAGGGATGTTATGAAACAAAATGTTTGAAATGTTTTGGCAAAAAATCCGAGTGTTGAAAAAGTTGCATACTCCAGCGTTAATATACAAATAATAAAACATTTTTTTTAAAGGGTTTTCAGTGTGCATACAGGTCAATGTCCTGTTTGAACATGAATGTTCGCCCAGAAATGTTGTTAATGCATTTAGTTTGCAGTGATCCAATCCTAAAATATCAACTGAGTTATAGACAAAAACAGATAATTTACGTAAGATAGCATTCACAATACTTTCACCTCCAATTTTGCATTCCCATACGTAGATTCTAGAATTAACCAGAAGTATCTAATCTAGCCATCAATTGTTAGATTATTCTGGATACAGCTAAATTGTTGTTAGAAATGTAAGAATCTAAAAGACACAGGTATCTACTTATATAAGAGTATGATAATAGCAGGGGGCAATTTGGAACTCAGCTCTCAATATAAAGGAAAAGTGAGCATCTTATATCTTTAATTTGCCTTCTTTAAACTGAAATATGCATATATTTGTGCTCATTAACTATGCTTTCTTTGTTTGTCTGTTTTAAACCTAAACTTCACATTTTCTTTGGTTGCCTTCTTCTCACAAGTTACACAATGACCAGGCCACAAGTACCAGGCACCTCTGACAAACCTCCCACATGCAATGTCACTCTCAATCCAGTAAGGTTCAGGCTTTTTGTTCAGTGCTCTGGATCTCTGCATTTCCATAAATGTGTTCTCTTGTGTACATTCGCGCCCAATTAAGAGAGAAGCTAGCTGCCAACAATGCTGAGTTCGTAGTCTTCTACGGGGCTGCCAGAAATGTAAAAAATATTGGAACATAGGCCTACTGTAGCAATTGCAAATAGTCGATCCAAATAAAATATGACCTTACTGTTATTCAAACCATGTTCTGAATAAGCAAAGACCAACCAAAAATCCACAAAGAGACCCGTGAGCATACGCTTACTCAGTTTCCCGTTTTCAAAAAGGAGATTCTTATTGGTTTTTGAAGGCCAAACTATTTGCCACCGGGTGCGTTGAAACCCAGTGAGAAGCAGCACGGCTAACACGAGAACCGCCAGGAATATTTGTATACCTAAAACCGCCAACGGGTAAAATTTACCCGCACATCCATTTTGAATTGATATTACTAAAACAATGTATTCTATCACTGTAATAAAGTATTTGTTTCATAAGGAAATGTCTAAAATCACATAATAACTATGTTTAATCATCTGTCTGTTTTAGTCCTATTGATTTGGGCTATATTTAAAGCTGCGTTAACTAATATTCTCGGCATGAATTTATATATATATATAAATATATTTTTAAATCGACATTAATATGGCATCAAAAAATCATATCCTGTAGTGGAATGAGATCACCCATTGTCTAAATGTATTAACGCCATATGGTAACGTGGCTGCTTCCTCAAAACCTTACGTTGTAACCAAGGCTCCTGCTCGAAACGTTATTGTAGGCTATTTAGCGCTGGGTGCTATGGGGTAGGCATATATGAATAAGAAACTGAAAAACAATTACATTGTCGTGTTAACAATTTGCAGAGTGGAATCATAGTGTTGCTAATTTCATTCGTTCTCATTGTAGGAAACCCAGTTCAGCACTTTACCTTAGCATGCCGATGAGTTTTTAACCACTTTATCAAACTCCCATCTCAAATTTCCAAATGATTACATTTTTGATAGTAAAAGAATGACACCAACAACAGAGAACTCAAATGCAAAAGCAGTATTAACACGTCAAGACATTGAAGTATTGGTATTTTGACGATTTCGAGACGTCTGCCTTTATATCCTGAATATATCCACATGCATTATCTCTGTAACAGATGTCTGCCTTCCCATGAATGAGTCATGCAGCTCTGACGTCTAAAAATAGCATGCATATACAGTACACGTATATATTCAACATACTCCACCATATACAGTCAAGTCGGAAAGTCTGCCCACTCCTTTCACCTTCTCCACATTTTATTACATTACAGACATATTCTACAATAGATTGAGATCATTTTTTGTCTCAAAATTCTACACAAAATAGCCCATAATGACAAAGTGAAAACATGTTTTTAGAAATTTTTGCAAATGTATTAAAAATCTAAAACTGAAATGTTTAATTTACATAAGTATTCATACCCTTTACTTTAACATATGTTTAAAGTATCATATTTAATATTTGGTCGCATATCCTTTGCATGCCAGGGCTGTACGTTAACTTTTTTTGCACATAGCACCGGTGCTACAGAGGTTGATAGTTTTGTAGCACAGGCCAAAAAACTTGTAGCACGAGTATAAATAACATCTCTAAAAACAACCACAAGTAATGCAGTTCATCACTTAAACAGGTATGTGACTGGCAAAGGACATGAATGTTGCATGCAGGGCACACAAAATCCAAACCTTAACAAGAAATATTTTCAGACATTTTTTCTTTATTTGCCCATAATGGTAAATTGCAGGGACATAACAACTGTATACAAGACATCAATATGTTACGCTTCAAATTAGCAGTGCAAATCTCAGTTTAAATTAATATCATCATACAATATTTTTTATTTAAAATTGAGAAAGTGTGTAAATCACTAATAAGAGAATAAAAACAACAAACGGTGTATGTGCGTGCGTACGCGCGCGCACGTGTCACGGATCTAGCATGTCTGCTGGCCACTTTTTGTCCCCCACCACAACCAATAAATTTTGAAAATTAGTTAACAGAGGCTAATCTGTAACGTTAGCTCCATCTATTCTCTCACACACACGTTAATGTGATAGTTATATAAGACAAAGATTTCCTGGTTTCCCTCGAATTGTCCACCATCAATATGCTAATGAGTTAAATGGAGGTGGCCATCAGGTATATTGTGAAACAAACGTTCAAGAGAAATGGTCATGACTAAGTTAGTTGAAAAAAAACGAAAAATACAAACACACTGGTTATGCTGGCCAGCTCGTGTTCCCAAATAAACATTAAGCTTGTTTGATTGCCGTTATTTGAGTGCCATCTCGCTAGCTAACGTTACAGAGCTACTGGTTGATCAGAGTCAGAGGTTGATACAAACGTCGAAATGTGCCTGTAAATCTTCTTTCTTGTTTCGCACTTTTCATTTGGCAGGGATTCCTCGCGGGCTCGTTTGTGGGTTTTGTTTTGCACTTCTACTTTAATTTGATTTAATACTTGAAAATACCTCTTCATTTTGTCGTCATCCCGGTGTCCCAGATAGATAGCGAGCTTGACTCGACTCGCTGAGGAAAAAGTGAGTTTGCTAGGAATTGTGGGATTTGGTGTTGGATGTATGGACTCGCACGCTAGACTACAACTACCAAAAAGAATATCGAGGCGAGCGAGAATTTTTTTTTCTCTCTCACACACAGGCTATCGCACGGGTGCTACTGCAATAAATTAATTTATCGCACAGACCGATTTTTTCGTAGCACGTGCGACATATATGCATGCTGTTACTTCCTGAAGTCTGTGACCCATCAACATCAAAAGACTCTCGATATCTTATTTCCAGGTACTGTTACAAGCGATACTATAACCTCTCTGCATTTGAACTGATCTCTATGAGAATTGGGGGGTGAGACTAGATTCAGCTGTAAATTACGCTGGTACAGTATGGAACACATATCAAACGAGCCCCAAGCCATCACTTTGCGGCCAGTTGTGGAGAAGGGTTGTTTCTCCTGACTTTTTCCCCCATAGAGTTCTATAGAAAAATGAGTCGGGAGAAATAACCCTTGCAGTGATCCATCCACAGCTACTCCATATCTGGCAACAGAATGATGAGATATATATTTGAAAATAGGCTGCTGGCACCACTAGAAGCCCTTTCTAAATTAATGGGTTGAGGTGCTGGTCCCGGGCTATATTCATATGAAAATGCAAAAATGGTCCTCAACTCCCCAAAAAGAGATCTACCACTCAAGAAATTTTGACGTACATTTATTGTGCAGAGTAATATACACAATGCTGATGCGTTTCAAGTGTCTTCCTCTTATATATATATATATATATATATGTATTTATATATTATCATTAAATAAAAAAATATATAATTAATTATAAAATATTATTATTATTATTATCATCATTAAATAGTCCACAAAAAGTGTTCCAAATTAAATGGGTTGCACACTACAATTCATCCACAGACATCAAAGTGGCTTGTCTCAGCTGTGTCTCACCCAGGCAGGCGTAATCCCTCTGAGCTGAACTCTGAGGATAATTAGTTGAGTAGAGGGAAAATCGTGATGGTGATGGGTAACACTATTTCTCTCTCATGAGGAGCTCTGTGGGATTTTCAATGACCACAGTAAGGTTGGCACCTCCACTTAACCTCTCTTGTGAAAGAGGGCACGTTTAAAATACTTTTAAAAGCATGCATACACACATGCAGACCCTAATATCTCTCCTCTCGCTCTCTCATTCAGACACACACACAGAACACAATTTTTATAATTATTTCCCAGAATGGCAGTTTACAAGCAGAGTTGGGTAGCCGAGTAGAGAGAGGCAGTTATTTGCTAATTGGTTGGCAGAGAGAGCACAGCAACTCATCTTGCTCTTCAAAGCCCAACGGCAGTTTTGTGTTTGTTGATTTCTCTGCTGCTGAACAGCCACACAAACTAAATATGAAAGGAACACATATATATATGCATAACATAACACCTATGTATATGTTACTTAGTTTGGCACTTTTCAGGATTTCCTCCAGAAGTAACCACAATGACCACAGACTCTCAGCCCTTAAAAACATGAACTTTTGTATGTTGTGACATAATGTAACTACACAGCATTCAGATACAACTTCACACATCCGCACAATAAAGCCCCAAACTTGGGTTATTTTGCGTTTTTTCTCCTTCCTCTTCTTCTTCCCATTTTGCCTGCCTCCGTACCCTCAAAAAAATCATTCTCCCCATTGGATAACAATATCGCATACCTGCTCTCCCAAGCTTATCGGCCAATAAAGATGCTTCAAACTAACGTGGACACACAGACAAATCCGCTATATGGCTAGATGTTTTCCATGAAGCTGCTGTGGCCAAGTGGTTGGAGTTGCTCTCTCTCACACAAATTGCGGGTTCGAGCCCAACAGGGCACAAGTTTGGTCTTTGGTCTTGTGGTTAGCGTCAAGCCTTAGTATGCCGCGAGACCTGGGTTCAATCCCCGCCTGATACTAGAGTGTAATTTCGTTCTGGACTAAAACAGTGTGCACATGTTCCGGTTTTCTCATACAAGAATGATTTTTTTATTGCAAAGGCAAAGACGTGTTTACAATATTAACTGTTCACTTGTAGCCTGACTTAAACAATTCAGTCACTGGACACCACGGCAGTTGGCCGTTATGGGAACAGGTATCCCATGGCCATTTGTCAAGGAAAGAAAAAAGTTTTAATGCAGAATATCATCTGGTTAAGATCGCGTTGTTGCATTAATGTAAAACAATCAATATATAACTGTGACAGGCTACATGTTTTCACAAACGTTTGTTTTAAAGATGGTCATTACAGAAATGCCGACCTAGTACGGTAGGCACCTGCTACCACTACACGTAGTCTAGTTACATTCGGCTACCGGGACAAACATGCATCCGTAGGCTATAGCGTACGCCTACGCCTACCTATGTTGTCATTTCTTTATTCATTTGTGACAAAAAAAAAGTGCGCTTCAGCTCTGTTCACTTTATGCTTTTCACACATAACACAATGTGACCATAAAATGAACTACTACGAAAATTTAAAATTTACGAAAATAAAAACCTATACACACCCTAACAGGTTCGGGTTTATATAGGTTACCATCAATTCCGCAAAGACATGTGTTTCATGGTTAGTCCATAGCCTCCGAACATGTGTAGCCTAAAGGAAACTACTACTATGAAGTGAGTCAAAAATATATAATAATCCATGCACATCCATGGATTACATGGTTTATATGTGAACATGATTTTCTTAGCGTGTATAAACGGTGCATTTTACAGTCTGTGGCTGTAGCGAGAGGATCGGTCAGTCAAACTTTACGGAATTTTCTTAAAGCTGCCGTTCTTAATTTTAGATTAACATGAATACTGTAATTGAGATGGATACATTGCAACCACTCGAGGCAAGGTTTATAAAGTTCAAATAGGCTATGTACCATGATGTAGCTAATTTAGTTGAGATGGTGAAAAAAACACAGGGTCAAGTTGCATTAAAAAAATTAGGAAAGTTTGGATAGCGTTGCTTTGGAATAGATCTAGTTTAATTAGTGTGAGCTACGATAGGCAATATTGTTAGTTGTAACTTGCCCACATTTTGATATCAATACTTTTAAAGGCAGGCCTAGTTTTTGCAAATTCTAATTAAGGACTTACAGACAGTGCTTTGTAGAATATGCATGAGTAACTTTGCATTTTTTTAACGTTTAAAACATATTTTTTGGTGAGATATTTTTTGATGGGAATATATCCACATGCATTTTAAAGGAGTCATTGCAGGTATGACTTTCAGAAGATGTGGTTCTTCCAGAGATTAAGGTATGTTTCACAGCAAATTAACATTGGTACATTATTGATCCAACAAGATTAACTAATCCCAACCTTAAGATAAACTCATGACAATGTGTTTATGCATGAAGTATCACTATTTGGCAATCTGGCACATAGTGACATTGCTTTCAACAAATAATGGACATATTCATTTTCAATCAGTGTTATGACACCCCTGTCATAGTGAGCCTTCTATGCAGGTTGTTATGTCAGTTGTGTCATAACACAAATAGCAGATTGTGTCATAACAACGCTATGTCATATTTATGAATGGACATGACACTTCAGGACAGGTATTATTATGTCATGGCAATGACACTGTCATTGCCATGTCATGACGGCCACTGTCAAATAAAGTGTTCAAATGTATATATAACAGGCAAGCTTGACAAATTCAGTTTAGGCATTTTGGTCAAATAACTAATAGGCTAACGTTATCTGATATAAACCTAAAACTGAACCAGTTGTCATGGTTTCTCTGCCTGCTCTCTGCTCTGTGGCAGCTCCATCTTGGATCGCTCTTTTAGTGCTCACTCTTTTTGTTTTTTTCGTCCATTCCGTGTTTTTGCTCCTTTCCTCCACTTAGTTTTAGCACCTGCGCCTCCTTTCCGCCGGCTATTTAAACCTTGCATCTTCCTGTCTCGGCACTTCCATATTGTCTTGCATTTGACAAGGAAAGCCGGTACGGTACAGGACAGACACTTTGAGTAGACCACTTTGCCGCGACTGTTTGTGGAAGTAACGCGGGACTTGACTCGGGTGTTTTAGAGTAGTCAGGATTCCTCTCCTGCTCTTTTCACCCTCCATCCATTGCTTTCGGTCTCTCTGTTCCTCTCGTCCGAGACAGTTTGTCTTCGCCGTTTTCTTTTGACCTCTCTCATTTCCTGCTTCCCTGAAAGCGAGGCTTTTTTTTTGCTTTCTTTTTTTTAATACGCTCTAGCCTTCGAGCCATTTCGCCCGTTCCAGGTTGCTATTGTTTATCCTTATTTCTCTGTTTTCCTCTCCTTTATTCCCCCTCTCTTATTGAGAATGCAAGGTTTTTCTCTCGTGTCTACGAGCCCCTCGCCCACCGTTTTCCTCTTTTCCCAGTCTCCCTCTAATTATTATCTCTGCGTGAGAGGGAGTCTGTTTCTTCTTTTTTTCGTCCCTCCATTCTACAGAGTTCTGGGCACTTTCCGATTCCCTACTGTCGCGTCTTGTCCTCCGAACCATCCCTTTACACCAGTCGGCTATATAGGCACTGGACAGGTGAGATGAGCCAGGAGTTTTAGCAACTAATGGTTCCCATCAGTGGTGGAAATGGCCAGGTTTTACTGGGGGAACCCTGCTCCTGCTAGGGAAAACACCTCAAAATGTTTCTGGTGCACTTGACCTTAGAATAATCACTAAAAATGCTTTTAAATTCATCGATCAATGCTTGAGTGTAGTACATTTTGTGCATTATTATTTTTATAATCTGGGTGGTTTTTTTTGGGTTAAAATAACTGAGGAATGCTTAACTGTCTTCCTCATAAGAAGCTTGATTTAAAAATATGTTGTGAGGACTCAAGACACACACTAGCATGCAGTCTCTTAGCTGAACAACATTGTTCTGGTCTGTCTCATCATTGTCCTTTTTTTTAACTGGAAGAAAAATTTATGTTGCTTTAAATGTTGCTGAATTTGGTCTGGCCCCTTACCTGATGACCCGCGAAGGAAGAAACATTTCCAATAAAGACTGCAGGATCTCTGAGGCACACAAGCTTCCCCACCAGCGACGAAGGTAACAGCACATGGGGAAGACCTATCTTACCCTACACTTTGAATTTACAGTCCACTTTGTCCTCTGTCCTCTTCTTTGGACCCTGTAATGCCTTGCCCTATGCTTTCCCTAATCTAAACAGCCACAGCAGTTGCTCAACAGGGAATCACCAGTAATTCACCCACAAAAAACATTGTGTCATTGCAATTATTATAAACCTGTCCTTTTTCATAAAAATAGAGATCATATTTTTATGGAGACCATATTATATTACTTTATAAAAGATGTTTATTATTAAAAACACAACCATTTGCAAATGAATGGAACAAGAAAAATGGTCTCGCATGACGTTGGCATGGCGGAGAATGCATACTGCCTGAACAGCTCGCTCGCTAGTACCAATACTTGAAAAATGCACTCCCAACTCCTCTCCTCCGTGCCCCGGAAACGGATCTTTGATAATCTTTAATCTAATGTTGCTGATTTCATATTAATTACATATTAATTGTTAAATATGAATTCATGTCTCAACGCGAACTGCAATCTCAGGTATATTGTATACTGTACATGCAACTACATGAACTTCAAACATACAGACAGTTTTGCATATTTCAGAGTAGGTGATGAGTGGAGGTGAGGAGTGTAACCGAACTTCCCGAGCTCAAGTACCAGTAGTGATCGTTGCAGCAGCATTAGAGCGTTCACTTCTACAACCCACTCTGTACAGGTCATTTGAATTAAGCGATCACGCGGCTCAGTGTGTGCACCACACTGTACTCTAACCAACGGTTGCACTAGATTAGGGCTATAGCAACCTCCTCTGGGTCCTAGAGCTGGACCTTCCCATGTGAATTATGATTTTGGCATCTCGATGGCACATTTTGTCAAATCAATCGGAATTTTTTTTTTGATCAAAGCTAGTGGCTTAAATATATTTAGGGGGGCTACAGTAAATTTTATCTAAAATATGTCTGGCGACGCCACTGGCTAACAGCATTCCCAGACCAGCAATAAACGTATATTCAACACCTCAAACCACTATTGCAACTTCATGCCATCTAAGAACCTAAAACCATAAACAAATGCCAAAACCTGAATTAATACAAGAGTGTTAGTGGGTGAGCATGAGTGGGGAACCAAGATGCAGTCTGAAGAGGTGGGTCTTCAGACTGTGTCAGAAGATGATACTGCAATCACCTGAGGTGTAGCTCAAGTTTAGCTTGTCAACTTAGGGAGGTGAGTGTAAATACCTTGGGTGTATCTGCCCTACAGCTAAGGTGAGTCAGTGCAAACCTGGTTTGTTTTCCACTTTCTGGGCTTTCACTTTCTGTTAATTATCCTTTGTTGATCTTGAAGCAATACTGACTCCTTTGTTCTTGCTAGGATTATCGCCTCACTCTAGAAAGAACTGTGTTTATAATTTGAAAAGAACAAAAAAAAAGGTGTCACTGTAAAGGATGGAATGAAGATGCTGCATTTATTTACACCGGCTGGACCGTCCACCACTCTCGTCCTCTCCTCTCTCTGCGATCTGCCGTTTACAAGAAATAGAGCGATGCATCTCCACAACACAATGAAATCCAATCGTCTTTTACATTAAAGTGGGTATGCATCCAATTCAGTCCTCTGCCAGTCCAGAGACATTGAGTGCTGAGAAATTGAACAGATCCCTAAATTTAATACCACGATTTGTTTAAAATGGCATCCCCTTGTCAACTGGGAAAGTTTTCAGAATGATAGCAATGTTTTCATCCTGTCAAAATAAGCAAACCACCACTTGAGCCAATTCCACCCTGATAGAATTGAAACATACCTTAATTCATGTTCTATCCCAGTGGTTACTTTAGCGTTTCGATTGCCTTTGTCAATTACAAGCCACTTTTTCATCTCTCTCTCTCTCATGGCACAAACGTGATGCAGTTAATGAACTGTTCAATTGAATTGTGAGAGTCTCAATTTGAGAGCTAACTTCATGTTACTACAACTGGATTTATAAATACGCTTATCGGTGCTGCAACTGCGCGCGTTTATCATTTATTCACCACTCGATAAAGGTTATGCGAAAAAAGAGAAAACAAAGGACATTTACTTTTATCATTGGAGTACTCATTCACTGCTCCATTCATAAAAATTACAAATATATATATATATATATGTTGTTACTTACATTTATTCTGATTGTAATATGTAACAAATATAGCTTGATTTATTTCCATGAGCTCAGATCGAACATTTACAATTTTTCCATGCCCATCAAAATCACTCTTCCGATTTGGAATTGCAATACAATTCCCATCAAGCATTTCACCAGCATCTCATGGATATCACCAAGAATGCAATTAACTATGGGAGCGTGAGGCAAACGTAAAATGCATATACACTGTCTTTCAAGATGAAGACTAAAATATAGGGACATTGACTGACACACGGACTTGCTCAACAAAGTGGCCACACATACACATTTTGACATCACAAAGATAATGACAAGTAACCAAAAAATGGCTATCAGTATACATATACTTCCATCTCTCTGATTGCATTTGTAATCGTTATAGTTCTCAGGTCTGTTCTTCTCTTGGTGGACTGTGGCACTGTTTCCCCTCCAAAACAGAGCAGGGGTATCCAAGTGCTGCATTCACCTTTGTGTCTGTTCCCCAGAGCCCCCCGCCCCCCACCTCACCTCCTGCTCATCTCCCTCCGTCACACCTCTTCTCATAAATCTGCTAATCGACTACCTCATCCCTCTCTCCGCTTCTCCCTACTCCTTAGGCACTAGAAGCTAGAGTGTTTCCGAAGGGGGTGTTGCTTGGCAGAGAGCTTCAAGAACCCCGTTGTCGTGAGGTTTAGGAAACAGCGAATCAGGGGGCGGTGAGACGGCAGAGCTCTTTTCAAGTTGATTTTCAGTCTCCGGCTGTAAGCGGGGGAAAATGGTGGCAGTGGTGACGAAATGTAATCTTTTTCTCCTGTCTCTTCAGGAGAAGGCTTTGTAATCCATAATCACCTTTTTTTTTTCTTCCCATTTCTCTTCTTTCCCATACAGTTCTTATGCCGTGCACGCCATAACAATGGAGGATGGTTTAGTAGCACGGGCAGTCATGACAGTCAAAATCTGTTTGTTAGCCAGGTGCTCCCCTCTTTACACCAGACATGTGTTTTTTCAGGCTGTGCATTCACCCAGAGCCTCATGTGTGAAATGAACCTCCTCGTGCAGGAGAGCACCGCAAAGAGAGGTGGGAATGACGTGCTACAGCAGTGCCAAAGTGCGCTGAGATTTCTGCCTGTCTTTCTCACCCCTATAAATATCACACTTTTTCACAGGAATGTAGAGGTTTTACTAACCCAAAGGCACATGTTTTTTAAATTTCTTTTATTTTTTAATTAATGTATCCAAGGCAAATTACCTTGCTGGCAATTGAGACATGGATCCATACAAACGCATACTTTCCAGAAGCATCCTTAATTAGTGCTTAGAGAAGTGGGAATCGATCCCACTCCCTGCGGGTTAAAAAGGTCATGCCACAGCGCCGCCCAACCGTTACCTTCAGGAAGGGCCTTGACGTGCCTGTGAGGATGACGTTCGGCCGATGGCTCCCCCGTGTGTCTGCTCAGGCTGAGTCAAGGTATTTAGTAAGCCTGGGCCTCTCTCTGCCAGGAGAGACGAATAAACAACAGAGTTTATCACAAACAGGTGTTGCATCCTGACAGCTATATAATGACGTTGTCTTATCAAAAAAAAAAAAAAAGTGAACTGTACAGAGCCATTTTACCTTCAGGCAGACAATTTGTGTACTTGTCATGTAAAAGCTTGCATGGCAGACTATGGGCCAGATCTTCTGAAAGATTGCCATGTCTGTCGCTGTAAAATGAGTTGCTAAGGGCTTGGAGGAGACAAAATGAGGGATTTGGGAATCTGCTCTCAGTGGGTCATTCGCACAGTTAATTACCGTTAATTACGGGGGCTGGGGGGTGAATATTAAAACTGCCCGTTTATAATATCAGCTAATGTAGTCCATTTGCTGACAGCTAACCAAATATTTTTCAGTTACAGACAGAGATGCGTCCCTGGATGAGTCACGTCGTGTACTACCTCCGTCATTACCTTGAGGTCACATTTGAATAAACATATTTTGAGGTCACCGCAGAGTACACCCAAGAGAGCGCATTTCCCATTTCTCACAACCACCGTGATACATGCAGTCATTTACAAGATGGTCAACTTGCAGCCACGCTAACGCATTTCAATGATGAGTCAACCCCGTTAAAGGTATGTGCCAACCCGTTTAATGTCACTTTAAATAAAATGCCCCGCTGCGCAAAGTTAACTCTCTCCAAACTAACTCAACATGTCCATTTCGAAAAAGCCTCGAGGATGCCTTCGTGTCTCTGAGGATCACTTCTTTTCAACCTCTCTCCCTGTCCACCTCAGCTGATTTGTGTGGTGCTTTCTCGGGCAAAATGGTTACGAAATGAAAATATTCATAATTGTTTCTTTGAAATATAAATACAGACAGAGTCTGACTGGTTTTGTCCTGCTGGCTCCTTCACTTGTGCCCCACCCTGGGGGATCCCTGAAGCAAGGAAACAACGCCCGCAGCTTCACACAAGAAAGATGATCTGTTCATTTCCTTAGTGTCTGTTCATTTTTCAATCCTGGAGAACTAGAACACTTTGTGCTCCTCAGGAACCCATGTGAGATGTGTTTAGAATACGAAGGTACAAGTAAATAAATAAATGGATAGATAAAATTATCATCGTTTTTTGGCCCTGCTGTGGTGGTGGGGGGGGGGGGGGGGTGGGCATTGTGACGCTTTGCACAACTGTAAAATTATCTCCAAGTGGCTGGTGATTTTTATTTTTTTGCAAACGCAACCGTTTTATATTGTATCAATAAAATTGATCTAGCAGACGGAGTAAGCGGCAGTCACCCGTCTGGTTTACGAACTGGCTTTATGTTTCCACAGCTCGCTCTTTGACGGTTGCTCCTTTTAGTTTTCTCCTGCAGAGACTCTTTTTAATTTCAGGGGTAGCAGGGAGATTTGGGGATTGATGTGCTCAGCCTGCAGGGCGATGCAGTCCCCCGCTGAGCTGAAGGGGTTCAGGGGGCCCCCGGCTCGTTATTTAAGGAAGCCAGCAGAGGTTTGGGATTCAGGAACAGCTGAGGCACAGGCTATGCCTTTAAAATAACAACTGTCCCAAAACATCTGTCAGTTCTCCCTGCTTTAATAAGGAGCACACATTATCAGAGCTCTCCATTTTACAGTTATCTTTGGCCACTTTTCATGAAATGTGTGTGTGTATGTCTACTCATTGTTATGGGTGGCTGTGCATATAAAAATGTGACCGGTTTATCGTATTGTAAGCTGAGGCTGGTGGGTGGAGCCACCTTGTTAGTTGGAATCATTGGGCAGAGTCTGTCTGATTTGGGCCACCTGTGGCTAATCAGCCACAGGGTTTATAAACTGGCTTTCTTTTCAGTCCCTGGAGAGCTGAGAATGGTGTGAGGAGAGGAGAGGAGAGGAGCTTGGTGTCCTGGTAATTTGTAATGCTCTGTCCCAAAAAATAAAAAAATATTTTTAGAAAAAGAAGATAATTCTGTGTTTGCATGCGAGTTGTTTCTGTAAGCGAATGCCCAAATGGGTAATCTAGGTTAAATGATGCTGGGTTCTCAAACAATTCAAATTCATGAGGTTATGTGTGAAATGACAGCCCAAAGTTGGTAATTGTACGTTAAATAAAGAAAAGTAAATGCTTTTGAGCTCATCTTGTTTGTTTGTCACGCTTTAATTTTCATTTTGGTTTCATCTTATTCCCCTAAAGTCTCAATTTAATGGACGCCTGTATGGTGTCTTTGAGATTCCTCTTTCGCTACAGAAACTCAGTGGCATTTGTTTTGTTTTTTATTAATTCCCAGTAGGGCATATGCAACAGTTGTGAGGGGGAATTTAACCAATACTTATACACACACACACAAATACACCAAGTGGCCACTATTACGTAAACCTGCTCATTAACAGAAATGGCCTGCTCCTCCAATCAGCAATTCATGCAACTTAATATACAGCGCATGTAGACGCGGT
Source organism: Ilyophis sp. 1 JC-2022 (assembly GCA_022702515.1). Taxonomy (NCBI): domain Eukaryota; kingdom Metazoa; phylum Chordata; class Actinopteri; order Anguilliformes; family Synaphobranchidae; genus Ilyophis; species Ilyophis sp. 1 JC-2022. Next base: position 14,521,742 of record CM040398.1, on the reverse strand, counting down.
TTAGTTGCTGTTCAACCAATCATTAGAATGGGCAAGATGCATGATCTAAGGGTTTTTGACCATGGTATGACCGAAGTGGAAGATTGGAAAAATGTTGACTGTTCTGCCAAATCTTGCAAATCGGCAATCATTAAAGCTCCGTAATACCAATTGAGCATAATTGGAATGCCACCGCAAACCGAAGCATTATTGCTGACCATGTGCCTCCGTTTATGGCCAGCAACATCTTACTATCTAGTTTAAACGACTTACGATCTTGTTTCTACGACTTAAGTAATTTATATGAGATAGTAAGTCTTTTTTACAAGTTAGTACCTCGTTTATTCGAGATAGTAAAATGTTTGTATGAGTTAGTATCTCGTTTATATGACAAGTCATTTATATGATAGTAAGTCGTTTTTATGAGATAGTATCTTGTTTATAAGACTTATTAAGTCGTTTAAACAAGATATTGAGTCATTTATATGAGATACGAAGTGTTTTTTTACATGAGATAGTAAGTCATTTATTCGAGATAGTAATATGTTTGGACTCGTTATTAGCTTGTTTATACGACTTACTAAGTCATTTATATGAGATAGTATCTTGTTTATTCGAGATAGTAAGATTTTTGTCCGACTTACTATCTCGTAAAAACGACTTACTATCTCATCTCACGAGTTACTATCTTGTTTATACGACTTCAGTAATTTTTTATGAGATAGTAAGTCATTTACACGAGGTAGTAAGCTGTTTGTACGACTGAACTCGTTTTTACGAGATATTAAGTCATTTATATGAGAGAGTTGTTTTTTTATGAGACTATATCTTGTTTATTTTTGTACGAGTTAGTATCTTTAAGTCGTTTTTTACAAGATAGTATCTTGTTTATTCGAGATAGTAAGATGTTTGTACGAGTTAGTATCTCGTTTATTCAAGATAGTAAGATGTTTGTACGAGATATAACTCCGCTCTGAACTGATTTCAACATTAATTTTAAGTGCAATTAAAGCCATTTTTGAGTCCTTGCTTGTGTAGGCTACTTTGTGCGTCATTTGATCATGGGGAGTAGGGGCAAAACACTTTCAAATATCGACTAACGTTACTCAAAAACCTGTTTTTAACTGCGTTGCGTATTCGATGAATGATGCTTCTATTATAGAGATAATATTAGTTGACAACGTGGTGGTGTTTATTGTATTTTATTACAGATTAGGCTACAGTTAATCTACAAATTGGTATTTTACAGTGCAATTGTATCGGTAATAGGAACGATGTGCTTATTCTCGTCAGGTGAGGGCAGTATGGTTACGCTAATAATTGAATAAATAAGAAATGAAATAAATAAATATCTATTAATTATTTGATGCGTCCGCCATATTATGTGGTCAAGATCAGCGTATTTTGGTAATGTATTAACAGAGGCATACGTCACCTGATAAACAATAATTAACTCGCTTAACTCTCAACTACTTTTTGTAAAATTCTACTTGTTATAAACTTGAGAAATATCTGCATAACACAGATTATCTTATTTCCAAATTCCCCAGAACAGCTATCCTATTTGTAGAATGGCATTTTAACTAGGCTAGCCTACAGAAGTTGTCAAAATGTATTAATTAGTTGTAGGCCAAAATGTTTTTTAAATTTCAGAAAAATATGATGGGCTACTATAATTGGGATGTCAACGAGGGAGCCACCGTGGTATAGGGTAAGCGTAATTTATGGGGTAATAATGAACCCATAGTTTTATTCCAAGACATCGCATTCTGCAGAAATGTAGCCCAGCTATAATTACAAAATAAGATGGAATTCTTATAGCAAGTTGCAAGTATTCTACTTAGATACCTTCACATGTTTAGCTACCTTCGCTTTTCTTAACAACTCGTAGCCTACATATTAAATTTTGCTGGGGAAAATTAGCTTTCTTTTCCAGGAGATCAGCTTCACCGAGAATGTAGTGTGGTCCACAGTATAGAATTAGATGTGCATATGACATACCCAAGTCATATACATGTAACTATACACTGCGGCAGGCTGTAGCCTAGGCTATAGCCTAATGAAATAAAAATGAACATTATTGTTAATGCCCACAGTTATGTATGAAATGCATCATATGCCAAGCAGTCTAGCGTTATTAAACATCCACTGAGAGATATGATGCCTTTATCATAGCTTATCATAATCCTGACAACATTTTGACAACTGTTTATACAAAGCCAAATACAACCTAAATAAAAATCTAGGTTTTTTGCTGCAAAAACTGAGAATGAGCGTAGCCTACATTATATAAGTAGGCCTAAATTAACTTAATATTATGGCCTAAATACAATCTCCCCATAAAGACACATCAGCAAATGTTACTGTAGCCTATATGTATACCATTAAAATGAGGGTTTAGCCGTAGGCTACGAGTTGGTAAGAAAAGCGAAGGTATAGCTAAACGTGCAAAAAGCCACGTGGAATACTTGGATCTTGCTCTAAGAATTCTAGCTCATTTTGTAATTATAGCCAGGCTATATTTCTGCTGCATCACTCATCCAATACACAACACAGTTAAAATCGCAGACGACAATCGTGTTTTTGAGCAACGTTAGCCTATATTTTAAAGTGTTTTGCCCCCGCTCCCCATATTCAAATGACACACGAAGTAGCCGACACAAGCAAGGACTCAAAAATGGCTTTAATTGCACGTTGAAATCAGTTCAGTTATATCTCGTACAAACTTCTTACTATCTCGAATAAACAAGATAATAACTCATATATACGAGATAATATCTCAAACAATTTACTATCTTGTATAAACGAGATAATATTTAGTAAAAACGAGAACTCGTATAAACGAGATAGCTCTTCAAAATAAATTTCCACTGTGCACTTCAGGGTTTCCGTAGTTAATATATCCCTCCCAAAAAACAAAGGAAATTATTTATGCAATTAAAACACACTGAGGATATTATGAAGAAATAAATAGGTTGGGTGTACTGGTTATCACCATGAATGGGAGGTTGTATCACTTCTGAAAAAGCAGCAGGGCACAAACTAATCAGACAAGAAACAGATAATACCGTACTGCGTTAAGTTTAAATGGCCTTACATTACAGTGAAATAAGAGTAGTCTTGTTCAATTAATTTATATCAATTGATTGCCTTATTTCCCATGCAAGTAAAAGTTGTTGAGTTTAAAAATGAAGATTTCAATAGTGAGTACACTTATTATTCACTTATATTTGGTCTTCTTTAAAAAGTGGATAAAACAGTCCATTTGAGCAGCTGCGGTAGTAGAGGTAAAAGTCGGTGCAGTTGTACTCCAAGTTACCTATATCAAGACACATTGTCTTCCTCATATGCCATAATCTTGAAATCAATATATGACGGCTCACTGAACATTATTATTATTTTTTTGTTTGTTTTTACTCCTAATTAGAAATTATGCCTTATATTTTAATGCCCCTCTGCTGTCCTATCACTGAAGTGCCTTCTCAGGTCTTGTCTGAAGTGTGTTCTGCCAAACTCCCCTTATTTTTACTTTATAGCCCACCAGCTGACCTGTGCTTAATGATTTCATTGAAGGTGTGCATTTAGCTGGCAAAGACTGTCCGAATCAGCACCCTTCCATTCTATTGAATAGGCTTGTTGAGTAGACAGGATGAGAATGTAGTATACTTGAAACCCCTGCATGATATACATACTTCCGGGGTTTCACTGAGTATATTCGGGAGCACACAAGTATGCGAACATTTTGGTCGCATAATTATGACGTGGAGCTTTGTTTTAAGAACAGAACAGGACACAGTAGATAGGGCTCTGATTCGAACACAGCCTGTGCGTCCGATTGGCTAGGGCAGACGCTCTTGCACGAGTAGACAATAACATACCCTCTCTGCCAGGAAAGGCTATGACCAATGTTTCCTTATCGCCAGCTCTGGATGCCATCGGACCATGGGGCATGTCACACAGGAGATACTGAAATTAAATAATTTGCATTCAGTCGGTTTATAATTTGTTTAATTGCAAGGGGGGAAAAAGTTGATTTTAATTAAAATGATGTCAGAGTTACGAATGCAGCTGCCATGTGTGGTACAAGAGACATCTCTAGATCTCAAAACAAAATCTGACTGTAATCCCCACTCGCGCATTGTTCACATCGAGGAAAAAAAAGAAAAAGTATTTTCAGGACAAGCCTCCTCCAGCTCTCGGGCTGTCAATGCGCCAGGCAGATAATTCCCGAGGTGCCACCACGAACGCTCGCGGTGAATGGTGCCCTTCACAACTCGAGGGGTGAATGCAAATGTTCCCTCGTCAGGATGTGTGTTTTAAACAGGAAATGTAGGTGAACAGAAGAACGTTCTCATTCCCGAACAAACCTGGCCTGCGCTGGTCAGTGTGTGGACGTGATAAAAGCCAAGCTGATGTCTCCATTGGTTCGGAAGAGGGCAAAGGACCAGGCAGTGATGCTGTGCTTTAAATAGATGCAGTGTTGCTCAACCTGCTGCTAATCCTTTTGGGTCTCCTGCCAGCCATGCATGGACAGTTATTCAGACAGCGCTCTTTAAAGCCACAAGTGACAGTTAAAAGCTTGTTTGTTGTTCGCTGAGGTTTTTGTTTGTGTGTGTGTGTGTGTGTGTGCGCGTGTGTGTGTGTGTGGTAGTAGAATTCTGGTATAATGGTAGCCAAGCATCTGATTTCTGATGTCACCTCTCTTTTAAAAAAATTTTTTTTTTTTTGAGTCAGTTATTTATTTGCAAGAAATTGTACATACTGTTCAACAGCTTGCATGGTATTCATCATGTGTGTGTCCTGTTGGGTCTGAAACAGTGCTGGCTCTCTTACTTGGTATGACCTATGAGCAAGTGAAGCAGATGTGTGTGACATGCTGCTGTGTGTTTTCATGCATAACTGTGAAGCCATTATTTGGCGCAATGCAATTCAATGCTGCGGATGAGAAGATTGTCTCTGTACCATTGCGCAGTTAATGGGCCATTACTACACACTTAGTGATCCCTATCTGCCTTGCATTGCTGTCTGTACTGTGTGAAGTAGCAGCCCCTTCACTGGAATGTTATTTTCTGGAAATGTCTTTTAGCATGTTACTAATCCTAAAAAACTCTAAAAACCTGTTGCTTCAGCTACAATTGTATAAACTGGCTAGAGCCAGCTGTAGCTTGCCATTAAATAGTTCTGTTTGCTTGATTAATTGATACGTGTTCCCAGATGGAACTGATTAGAAATTGCCAAGGCTATTTAAGGTCAGGTGTATTTGCTGGGGGATGTTTTTTTTTGTTGATAATCGGCTGTTCAGAAAAATAAATGTTGCCTCTTTATAGGCGAAATTGTGCAGTATTCAGATGAGATCTGTAGATTTGGCTTATCTAAATTGATATATATATGATACAGGGAGTCTTGGAAGCCAGGGCCCTCGGCACTCTTGCAATGTTGTCTGTGAGTCACATTCTCTAAGGGCAGTTCAGAGGTGTTAGCACCTCGTTACTCAGTCTCATCACCATGTCGCATAGTTTGAGTCACCAGTTTGAAACGCTGCCTTCACTTTGACCTGCCTTCATGGAGTTCATGCAGTTTGAAAATATTGGTGATGGGTCTATTGCCCTGCTTTGTATTGCTCATCAGTGGAGACTGGAGAGGTATAACCCTGCCACGTGGAACTAGAGTGCTGGTGGCTTCAACAGCCATTTGGTTGTCTGAAGCATTGGTCAACGTCATGACCAAATCGAATGTTCAGGTCTGAACCAATACAAATTATAATTTCCCCCCATCTTTCTATGTTTGCAAATAACCCTTTCCCTGTCAGAATGAGAGTAGTGTCAGAAATGAGCCATATTATTTTATGAACATTCATCGCTGTACCAGTATGTCTATGGTGAGTTTTAATGCCTGAGACCCAGAGCTGCTGTCTTGCCAGAGAGATAATGTGACCATGGCAACATGAGGTAACTATCTGTGAATCCCGACATGTTGATAAAGGTTTTGAAGGAATCCTGATTTTGTGCAGGGATAGTGAGGTGTGGCTACGCTTGCCCTTTAATGTATTGCTGTGTATATACAGGTGTGACCTTGTTTCGAATGAGCCATCTGGTTCATACAGAAGTGCCCGCCATCTTAAGAGTTGTGGAAATTTGTGCCAAGCAATTAGGAATGCATGCTCCCCTGGCATTGTGTACCCATGGTTAGCGGTGTGTCGGCATGTGAAAAATTCCACAATCGCACGCACATTTCCATGCATGCAAACCATTCTAGCATAAATGGTATGGTGTGATCGAGGTGAGCATTTGAAGGAATGTGTGCATGTGAGAATGCCTGGCCATCATATTTGAGCTCTTATACATTTTGACTAAATGATTTAACCTTTGTAATGTTAGAAATTGGCACACGCCTTTTGTGTTGGCGGGTAAAATTTGACCTGGCAGGTTTTAACACGAGATAATTCATAAAACAATGATTATAATCCAATATAGATTACCAACCTCTACCTCATAAATAATTTACCATTCATTCAAAACCATAACATCTACTCTTACATTTGCATTATGTGGGCCCAATATCTTTATTAAACAATATACCACTCGTTTTCAGCAGATAATCATCCAAATCCATCTATTATATTTTATATGATGGTGAATACATGTTCTCACTATAGCAAAATTGACCCATCTAGATGTATGCAAAAAACTAAATAATAATTATAATAAATAATAATAATGATTATTTTGTTTTGATTACATGTTTTGATGCCATATTTTCTGGTTTGCTTGGAATATATTGCCTGAACAGAGCAGCAGCCTCTGAAAGGAACTGTTCATCTACAGTGACTTCAAGCCCTGGATTGTAAATACATGGCATGTGCTCCACCCATTTGTCCCAAACATCTCTCATGGGAGCAAGTTTGACACTCACTTCGAGCAGGACTTGTTCCGCCACTTGAGATGACATGAAAGGTTTGCAGTGACATAGTAGCACAGAAAATAGCCCGGCATCCCATAAGCTGGAAGAAGCCTCCATTAATGGATCACTCCAGCAAGAAGCAACAGGCCCATGTACGCATGCATGTTCATCTGGCTCCATCCAACTGCTGCAAAACACTTGTCTTCCTTCCATGCTTGTCATCTCAAGCACTCCTTTTCTCAATAGGCTGAGTGAAGAGCTCAAAGGCGGATTTTATGTCTTGTACATGTGACTGCATATCTGGCTGGCCCTGGGGTCATTCTGATTGTGTTCTCAGTTTGTACTCTGCCTTGCCTCGTTGAGGTTCTGTCTCATTGGGCCTCCACTCATACTCAACATCATCCTCCCTGCACTTCCTCCTCAATTTCAACCTGCTCTCAACAAAACTCAAAGTAGAATCTTGATTGGGTTAAATTCAATCACCAGAACTACCCCTAACTTTAAGTAATGCTGCATGCCACACTATCAAAAATCAATAGAGACCTTTAAAAATGAATGAAATGGTGAACACTGATTTTATATTGTTTATACAAGTATTATTGGTGATATCACAAATTCTGGTTCCAATAAAACAAACTATATGTTTTTTCTGACCTATCTTAACTTGAAAATGATTTTTTTTTATAAATGACCCTAACATAATTAAACATTAAACAATAATTCAACTAAATTAATATCAATGGACAAATATTGTAATGGGAGAGGGGAAACGTGGACAGTTTTAGTCTCGTCAAGATTCTTTACACCAGCACCAGTCTGCAATGGCCTGAAATATTTTATTTATTCTTTTCCTCTCTGCGTTGTCTTTCAGTGGTAATATTGATAGTCTCGGCACATAATGAGATGGGATGGGGGATGCCAAAACTACATTTTTCACTTCAAACACAGGGTGCAGGAGGGGCATGCACAGACTCTATACCATAGGTGTGTATACAAGGGGAGAGTTATTCAATTTAGAAGTTGAGCACTGAACCCAGAAATGAGGCAGTATGGGCTTGACTAACTTGTGACAGTCAAACCTTTTTTGTTTTGTTGCAGCTATTCTGTATTGTGTTATTCATGATTCAAATATTACAGGGTGGAACAACCAAATCTTTTTATTATTTATTTTTATTTTATGATAATCCAGAGCAACTATGGGAAGCTGTCAGATGCACACTGCTCAATATGAAGAAACTAATAACTCCGTCTGTCACTCAGTTATTTATGGATTGTGCGATTGTTTGTCTGTATGCAGCAACCAGATCCATGCGTTTAGGATTCACGGCCGTCTGAATGACCCTGAAGTTCCACGATGCTTTAAAACAGTGGTCCCTAACCTTGTTCCTGGAGATCTACTGTCCTGTAGGTTGTCAGTTCAACCCTAATTTGGCACACCCGATTCTACAAATGAGCAGCTCCAGGAGATCCCTAGCTGTTGAATGAGGTGCGCTTTGTTAGGGTTGAATTGAAAACCTACAGGGTGGTAGATCTCCAGGAATAGGGTTGGAGACCACTATTTTAAAACATAGTACATGTTCATAATTTCTTTATTCATTTGGAGGTACAATGCAAATTTTAAGTTACTATTTCATTTTTAAAAATCTGTCAAAAATGCTGTGTACACTGCAATATGCAGCTGATCTGCATACATGACTAAATAACATGGCAATATCAACATTTGGGGTTAGGATTGTATAAATACATAATCTATGTTTTTAATTTGTGTATGTGAATAATTCCCAGAGATATTACAGTACATTAAGATTAAAATAATATTTGAAACCTTGTTAAGGAAAGGTGAGAGTAATGTTTTTCTATGTGCTTTTCATATTTAGTATTCCCTTTTGGAAAATGTCTTTGCTAATATGTTTCCCGGTTGTATAAATTACTTCTATGATCACCTGAAAGCTTGTGATTGGACAGACTCCAGAGGGAATAATCCTTGCAGTTTGAAGCTTTCCCTGCCCTTTGCTATGAAGAATAGACCTAGATTTCCATTGAATGCACACATGCACAACTGACCTAGAAACAGGAAAATAATAATAATTAGCACATGGATGAGTGATATAATGTTTCTGCTGCATTGGAATGTGTTTTTTTTTTCCAGAAACATTGACTCTGATTAAACATTGCCACCCTGTGGTTCCTACTGCAACAGCAGTTTATATAACCACTTTCTTTGGCTGGTTAAGCTCAGGTAATTATGCTTCTGGAAGTTTGTTTTATGATTTGCAAATGGCTTTGTTTCTAGCCCTAATCAATAAAATTAAATATAAACAGTTCCAGAGAATCAGTAATGTTTAAATGGATTTTTATTTGTATAAAATGCATTGATAGAATCGACGCACAATTATGTTTATTGGGGTCTGGTTCATATCAAAACCATGGCAGGCCTGCTGCCATTGGGTACAGAGAACACACAGATATTATAGCCAGGTTGTCATAAATGTGTCATCCATGTGCCCGGATGAGAAAGCGTTTGCAGTGTGATTTTTACTCGAGGTGAATATTGACCCCGGGGGAAATTAACTTATATCCAGCTCTAGATTTCACTGCTCATTTACCCCAGCCCGTATCCCTGCGTGTATTTGTCTTTGCATTTTTTTGTTTTTCTCTCCTCGGCTCAGATTGAAATGTTCTCTTTGCAATCTGAAAATCTATGTGGCTGCCATCGCATTAAAGATACCCACTATGTGGGTTGACCACGTTTACATGCACACAGTATTGTCTACACTGCGACAAAGGCGATAGTTCAATTCAGCCGTTTACACGCCTCTGCAAAGAGGCATTTCCATAATACTCCCGTTTACATGTAAATAATGGATAATTCAATTAAACTGTAGCAATCTAATAGGAGATACCATAGTGTGGATCAGCAGATGGATCAACTGCTATTTTAGAATTTTTTTTCTCTTTGAGTTCAAAATGAATCCCGCCTCTAAATTGGTCAGAGACCTTCCTGAATGTCACCCTTACGAAATGTATGCCCATCCTGTTGTGGTTCGTCGCTGTTTGTTTTTTCTTTTTTTTGCGACTCTCGTCCTGCCTTCACGATTGGGAATCAGTCAGATTTTTTCCTGTCAGTTTGCAGCCCTCATTATTGTTTTCACCTGCGCTTCTGCCTGCGGGGTACTTAAGTTCCTCACTTCCGCATCTCCGGTGATTGTTTGTCTCACGACATTGCATTCGAGCCAGGTATAGCCAGGAACAGACAGGAACTAGTGACCTCCTGGTATTGAACTCTGTTTATGTTCAGGGGGGACTTGCTATAGCTACTTAATCGGGTATAGGATTGTTTTCTACCTGGTAGCGTTTTGTGCCATTTATTTTGTTTCTTTGCTGTTCCCTATGAGACAGTTTTTCTTTGTTCTTTCGTTTTGATTTTGCACTTCTCCGGCTTTGAGCTATTATTAGCCGAGAGTGTTTTTTTTTTTGTTTTAAGAAGTTTCCTGTTATTAGCTTATTACGTGAGCTCGGGAGATTTTGTTTGTATTCTACTAGTTTTAGTAGTGCGCCCGGTTTTGTGGGTTGATTTTAGTTTTGGCTGTTAGCCTTAAGGAATTAGGTTCCTGTTTTTTATTTCTTCCTTTATTATTTTCTTCCCCTAATTATTGGTCCTCACCGTTGTGAGCTGACTTGTTCTGATTTCCCCACCTTTGGGTTTGAATCCCGAACACTCAATAAACCCCCTACACTTCCAGACATTCCATAATGATAATGTCCTTTAAAACATGCAACATGAAATTGGTCTCCCCTTCACTCTAAAAGTTACTTTAGCCAGTTGCTTTCCCCTTTCCAGCCATAGCTAGAATCAACGGGTATATAAAAAATACAAAACACAGTAGATTTTACTCCCACTTCCACCCAGTTACAATACAATACAAGTCTTTAATTCTTACTTAGTGGTGGAAATAGATGTTTCTTTTAGAATTGTCAGTTATCTGCCATAATAGTACTGGCTTAGTAAGGGTTAATATATTTAGAATCTAACCCACATCTGGTCTCATCTGAGATTTCCTTGAGCCTTCTGCCAAAATGGATTGAACTGAGCAGTTTGTGTAAATAGAATCTTTTTAGTGGAGGTCTTCATACTATGAATATGATGGTCTCCTCGGCTGATTCACAACTGCAACATCCAACTTAATTTACCACTTTTCCAGGTGCATCTCAGCAATATGCTCTGCTCTCTACATGCCTATGAAGCAGTTTGCGTTCAAGAGGTCTGCCAAGAAACGGCTCGCTGTCAAAGCGAAAACGCTTGTCGTCTGCTGACTTGGTTGTTATGGAAATGTACAAGCACTGGGAAGCAGTGTGCAGGTGTGTGTCTATCAATGCCAACTATGTGATCACATGTGAAATGTGGCTGGGATACAGCAGGCACAATAACTGTCACAGGGGTTGGAAAGATGCCATCTAATATACTGCACCTTAAAGGAGAAGTTCTGTATTTAGCATGGTAAGCCCTGTTAAAAGGTTTTTTACGATCGTATACAACGGTCCGTATCAACATTTTGACAAACTTTGCAGTTTTGAGATATATTGTTTTTTGCTCATGTCACAGCTAACTTGCACAATGGATCTGGACATGCATAATAGAAAATTTTTGGGGAAACTCACCGAGTGGTCACTGGTGTCTGTTGATGTTCTGACACAAAAATCGTGGCAAAATATGCTTTGTATCGGGTTTAATTTATCATTTTATTAAATCTATTGACACCAACAGAAGTTTAGATATACTTCTTAATTGTTTTGGAAAGTTTTGAATTCAAACTCAGCCAAGACCTCCCAAAATGTCAAGCGGTTTACAAACGTGTGGCTGTATGGTGACTGAAAATAGTCCTATAAATCTTTAAATGGTAAATATATCTCAAGACTGCAAAGTTTGTCAAAATGTTGATATGGACCGTTGTATATGATCGTAAAAAAACCTTTTAACAGGGCTTAACATGCTAAATACAGAACTTCTCCTTTAAAATTTACTTTTTTAAAACTGGATTTCTGCTATGCTTATTTTCTTTAATACTGTATGTAATGCGATCCACATTAGCCACCCTAGTGGTAGACATATCTGTTCCAGTTACAGGGCCCTATCTTACACCTGGCGCTATGCGGCGCAAACCAACACGCAAGTGTCTTTGCTGTTTTACACCCGGCAGAGAGTTAATTATAGTGCCTAGCGCTCACACCGTTTAAATACCAAATCATCTTGCGCCCATTGCAAGTGAACTGGGCGAGTTGGTTTTAAGATGAGGAGTGGCCAGAATCATTTTTGGCGTATTGCTATCTTGAGCCAGCAGGAAGCGCTTGTGCTAAAACCACCACAAACCATGGTCTAAAGTTATGTCGCAGTTGTTTACATGTTATTTTAACGGTGCATATAAGTGTGTCTACATAACACGCGTACACCCTCTGTTACATACAGGGGCGCACACAAGCATGATGAAAAATATCAAGATTACAATGCAAAATATTATTGTTGTGTAGGCTATATCAAAAAATGCACAATAATAAAAGGGTCCATAGGTCAAAGACCACATACCTGTTTCTCAGCGAAGCACCCAGGTTGGAGCAAGGTTACATGTATTGACTATTTGCAATTATCTTGGATCAAGCTATGAGTTAGCTCAGTGATTTTCAACCACTGTGCGGAAATTATCTTATCCTATTAACTTCACTTAATTAGTAACACTTTTGGTTGGTGGTGTGACTCAGAATTTTTTTAATGTAAAAAATGTGCCTTGGCTCAAAAAAGGTTGAAAAACACTGAGTTAGCTTATATTTGACAATAATTCCTGTAATCTTCTGGGGGGACAATGGCTATCCATTAAAAACTTTGCTGATAACACCTACAGTGGGGAAAATAAGTATTTCACCCCCTGCTGATTTTGTGAGTTTACCCCCTTACAAAGAAACGAACGGTCTATAATTTTAATGGTAGGTTCATTTTAACAGTGAGAGACAGAATATCACATTATATGAATGAAAAATAATTATTTGTGTTTTATTGAGTAAAATAAGTATTTTACCCCCTAGCAAAACATGACTCAGTACTTGGTGGAGAAACCCTTGTTGGCAAGGACAGCGGTCAGACGTTTCTTGTAGTTAGTCACCAAGTTTGCGCAGATCCCAGGAGGGATTTTGGCCCACTCCTCTTTGCAGATCCTCTCCAAATCCTTAAGGTTTGGAGGTTGTCGCTTGGCAACTCGAAGCTTCAGCTCCCTCCACAAATTTTCTATGGGATTAAGGTCCGGAGACTAACTAGGCCACTCCATGACCTTAATGTGCTTCTTCTTGAGCCACTCCTTTGTTGCCTTAGCCGTATGTTTTGGGTCATTGTCATGCTGGAACACCCATCCACAACCCATTTTCAGTGTTTTGGCTGAGGGAAGGAGGTTCTCACCCAAGATTTCACGGCACATGGCCCCGTTCATCCTCCCCTCGATGCGGTGAAGTCGTCCTGTCCCCTTAGCAGAGAAACAGCCCCAAAGCATAATGTTTCCACCGCCATGCTTGACGGTGGGGATGGTGTTCTTGGGGTCAAAGTCAGTATTTTTTCTCCTCCAAACACGGCGAGTCGAGTTGATGCCAAAGAGCTCGATTTTGATCTCATCTGACCACAGCACTTTCTCCCAAGCCTCCTCTGAATCATCCAGGTGCTCATTGGCAAACTTCAGACGGGCCTGTACATGTGCCTTCTTGAGCAGGGGGACCTTGCGGGCGCTACAGAATTTCAATCCATTACGGCGTAGTGGGTTACCAATGGTCATCTTAGTGACTGTGGTCCCAGCTGCATTGAGATCATTAACAAGCTCCTCCCGTGTAGTTCTGGGTTGATCCCTCACCTCTCTCATGATCAACGTCACCACACGAGGTGAGATCTTGCGTGGAGCCCCAGACCGAGGGAGATTGATGGTCAATTTGTGTTTCTTCCATTTTCGAATAATCGCACCAACAGTATTCTCCTTCTCACCAAGCTGTTTGCCAATGGTCTTGTAGCCCATTCCAGTCTTGTGCAGGTCTACAATCTTGTCCCTGATGTCCTTAGACAACTCTTTGGTCTTGCCCATGGTGGAGAGGTTGGAATCTGATTGATTGATTGATTCTGTGGACAGGTGTCTTTTATACAGGTAACAAGTTGAGATTAGGAGTACTTTCGTGCCTCATGGTCACATAACCGGTTTGTGGGAGTGAAATAATTATTTTACTCAATAAAAGACAAATAATTTAAAAAAATTCATATAATGTGATTTTCTGGGAGTTTTTTGATATTCTGTCTCTCACTGTTAAAATGAACCTACCATTAAAATTATAGACCGTTGATTTCTTTGTAAGTGAAAGAAATCTTATTTTCCCCACTGTATATCAAGCCTATTGCGTGAATTGTTATTCAATAGAAAACCTTCGCACTGCAATAGATGGACATTTCAATTCTGAAAATGCACTTCAGATGTCATTACAATACAGCTCACTTCATCTAGGCCTACAGCCTGTAAGTAAATAAAATGGTTTTGACTGAAACAAGTTGAAAACCTTGTCCAGTGTATTTTCAAATTGCCTAGGCTACAGTCCCCGGGATTCGCTGTGTATAAGGTTTTTTCGATGGATTCAGAGATTCATTTAAATTTCACTATGTTAACTGAATTGTAACCTTATTCTTCACCTTTCATATGACAGTGACAAGGTTTCCATACTCTCATCTTATTAAAACGCAGCTGAAATTATTTTAAAGAGAACTCGGAGTCTAATTAGAAAAGAAAAGACATTTGCAGAAAATTACACAAATTAATTCAGAATTCATTTTAATGCCATTCTCTGCATGTGTGCATTAACTTCATGCAGGAGCAGGTCTGTTTTCCCTGCTGAAAATCACACTTTTCACTTCCTGGGATTAGCATTACTAGCGTTACGCTACCAGTAAAACAGGTTGGTCACATTTCCATAAGCAGGACATTATAAAACAAGGGGAAATATGCGTGAACCTATGGGTTCCCAACCTGACAGCTTTAGTATGTTTCCTACTAGTGTCATCATTAAGACAGAATAATGGTATTTGTGTTATTAATCAATATTATAATGCACATAATGAACTTCGGATGAAGCTTGAACTTCGAGAACTCCATGAGAACAGCCTCATGGAATTGATGTTTGACACTTTCATTGCAGAATCAAACGAAATTAGTTGAACAAGCAGGCTAATTTGGCGTTTTCTAAGGTGATACTGAAGCCATCGATAGCTTATTTTCAGCTGTTGCAGGTCCTTTTAACAAAATGTAACCGCATATATTTTGTAAAATAACAGCCATGTCAGGAATTACTGGTAGCTCATAGGCTAATGGTTAGTCCGAATAATATTGATCATACTATTGAACCATTTAGCCTATTCCTTGATCGCACTAAACACGCACGAGCATGTCAGTTTCGCCATCAATCAATCCGCCAAGGTGAAAAAGCAGGCTTTTAAAGGAAATGGGATAGGACATTTTGATTGGTTTATTGCATGTCACGCCCGAGACACACCGATAATTAATGAAGAGACTAAGTTCAGCCCATTTGCGCGTTGCGCCGTGCTTAGTGCCACAAAATACACACCGGTAAACTAGCAAAATGGACTTGGACACGCCCTAAATGGACTTTACGCCATGCGCTTAGACTAAGCCCCATGTCTGGTCACTTCACAAGCCAGTCTCAGACCTGCCCTATAGTGGCCAGGAGTGGTCATACTCAGGACCAGCACCAACCATCCCAGATTTTGCCTATCCTAATGCTAGGGTGTTCTCAAGGCAAAGAACCATATTGGATAATATCCTCCAGCAGACTCTTCAGAGAGGGTTAAGTTCCAGATTGTATATTGGATCATCGTAGTTTAATAAATTCACATTTTTCCAGGTCCTGAATAAGATATCCAGATAAGTGTGTTTATCTATAAATATAAGTGCCAAGTGTCATAATTTTCTCAATTGCAAGTTAGATGTTTTTTTTATTATTTTTTACTTTGAGTTAGTTCAATATTATGTGCTATAAGTCTTATCTAGATAGCATCAATGGTTGTTTAATTATATATTTTCTGAGTGACTATACGTTTTCTGTTTATTCTCTCATTTTGGATAGTATTGTGTTGTGTACAGTCATTTTGCATGCCTTGTAGTCGTGACAGCATATGGGGCCACGTATAAATGACCTAGGTTGATCTAGGGTTATCTATTTCTGTTATTTTCATGTGCATTTATGTTTTGTCTTCCAGCTTCATACTTCCTATTGTATAGCTGTGTTTATGTTTATGTATTGATAATGATAATATTAATGACATTCTATTTATATTGGTGTTGTTGGAATATTGTTTATTAATATTTTTTAAAAGCACATCCACATCCAACAGAATGTGTGCCAATGTGAAGTTGCCTTAAAATTGCACCAGCATCTCCCAGTTCTTACCAAACTACCTGCAGCAGGTACACTTCCTTAGCAATCACCAAAAGCAGTTATTTTTTTTGGCCGCAAAGACAGCAAGGGCATCACGTTTACATAAGAAACCGATTCGGACACAGGAAACGAGCTGAGGTGAGCCAAGTAATCAGCCACTTTAAGTGGTTAATTGAGTGCTGGGTTACAAATAACATACAACAGACCCTGTGGCCCTCCAGTACCATTGATAATACCTGGTCAAGCCTGGAAGGGCCAGCCTGCACTCACCGTGAGGGTCTTTACTAACTGATTGATCCATTTCCACTGCATTATATCCATATGAGGACTCCGCATAAAATAAGTGTGGTCTGTTGCAATGGGAAATTGAGTGCTTATGTCTTAATTAGCCAAATTGCTTTGCTGCTAGTTCCCCAGACCAGTGTCTCCCAGATTGCATTTCCCCCCCCTGTTATCACTTTCTTATCTGCAATGCTGGATGAGTTCCAATATCTACCACCAGAGGGCATATTCATTTCAAAAGTTATCTTTCTGTAACTCGTACAACGGTTGTGGTGTAGATATTGTGTATCAGGCCAAACAACAGACCTGCATTATGCAATCTTTTCTGTCCAAATAGGCGTGTATGCTGCATTATGTAAGCAGGTTCACAGCAAATCCCATATCAGGATGGTCATGTTTCTTTCCTAACTTTGACACATGCTAAAATTGAGGCCATGTGCACATTTTCTGTTCATTAAAATGGGACCTATGCCTTGTGAAAATAAATGGTCACAGATGTGAACAGGTAGTAGTCGTGCTGATGGCAAATGGGGCCCGTCACGTACCATATCATAATTTATTGAGCTACTCTCAAGCGCAGTCTTCACATCGCAAGCAGAGCCATTTCATTTTGAAAAGCAAGGTATCCGTAGCACGGAATGTGAGTCACCGCTGGAAAGTACAGCAGGATGACACAGGGGAGGTTTTCTCTCACTCTCTTTCTGAAAGCCTGGAGAACAAAGGTCTGTCAATCACAAAAAACAGCTGCTATTTCTGCAGATGGGCACGGGCGTCGCCATCTTGAGAGAACCGTTCGGTGTCGGGCCATGTAGGTGTGATTTCACAAGACAGCCAAAAATGAATTCTTTATCTCTTTCTTCAAGCTTTTAGGTTTTGTACAATGAAGGAAAAAATGTAAAGGGGGAATAAATCAGTATTAAAAACCAAGATTAGCATGACAATAAACAAGGTAACCACAGGACACAACCTTCAGGCACATTGCATGCAGAGCCAGCAGCGCTTATCTGTTGTACGCTTGCAATTAGCAGCTTGCTCAGTACTCTGTGATCAGAGGGGAATGATTCAAAGAGAGATTATTAGGAGCTTTGCATAATTATTAGCTCCCCCCCCCCCAACTCACTTTAGACTTCAGTGGAAACAAAAACAGCTGACTCACTCCTGAAAGCCACAGTGGGCAGCCAACAGCAGGTGACTGTCTCAACCGTAGTAAAAACAAACAAACTGCAATGCATGTCCGTATGTCCTACTGTGATTTCATTAATTTTGTGTCGTACAGACACCCTATCTGTCCCCGTTTTCAGAGCCACGTCTCATTTCTGCTGTGGTGAGGTAGGATTGGTAATCACCGAAACAATACGGAAATATGCAAGTGGGGATTTGTGTGAAAACCCTCTAAGTAGATAAGCTTTATCTAACACCAGATAAGCAATATCATGTTTTCAAATGAGGCAGAATGCGTCTTTGCAGGCAGACAGCGGTAGAGCTTAGCTCTTTATTTCCCTCTAGAGGAATGTAAGGGTACTGTTATTTTGTGGGCGCCTGAAACATTCAACACTGATGGATGGAAAATGAATTTGGAAACCAAGGCCACTCAAGGACTCAATCTGTCGCTCGGCAGCATGACTCCTTGCAGACCGATTATTTGTAAACAAAGGGGGCCTTATCAGCCTGAGGTGCAAGGAGGAAATGAGGACTATACTAGAGTGAGAATGTCACAATAATACAGAGTGTACAGCCAGATGGTTACAAAGACTGACTGTTTTGCGAGTTCACAGTCAGAGCACACCCTCAATTATAATAGCATTGTGGGACTAACAAAATAATAGGGACAGTATGATGGGGTCCTCTCTCTCATTGTTCTCATGTGGGACAATTGCATTTCTTTACATGACTTAAACTGGTTCTTTTCCCCACTGAAACTTACAAAATGACGTGCATAAGCGAGTTCAAATGGGTTGCATAGAAGCAGGAATAAAAGGATTGGTGACATTCGGTAGCAATGTTGCACATGTTAGATTCA
Source organism: Ilyophis sp. 1 JC-2022 (assembly GCA_022702515.1). NCBI lineage: Eukaryota > Metazoa > Chordata > Actinopteri > Anguilliformes > Synaphobranchidae > Ilyophis > Ilyophis sp. 1 JC-2022. The sequence goes on along the minus strand of CM040398.1, from coordinate 14,503,099 downwards.
AATGTCAATTTTGTACTTGAAATTACTATGAAATATCTTACCAGTTGTCATAATTTATTCATATAAGGGGGGTTGTGAAACTACAACCGGTATAATTTATTTTATTTTTTTTTTGGGCTGGATGTGTGGGAAATTAATACATTGAAGTTAAAAGGCATCTCCTATAGGGGTTGAATTGCTTTGGCAGTTATGACTTCATGACTTAGAATATGTGTATGTATTTAAAACATAAAAAGAACAATTCATGTGAGTTCTCATTACTCAAGTACTCCATACTTGCAAGCTAATACTAGAAAGATAACTACTGTACTTGAGTGAATGTTTTTCTCATTTTATTTGACTAGTATCTTCAGCAAATTTTTATTCTCAAACTCTCCCAGACATTATATGCGTTTGTTCTGTGGCCCAGATCAGACCAGCCTGCATCAATCATCATTAGCCTCAGTAGTAGGTAATTTAATTGTATTTGTTTAAAAATGTATATCAACATTATTATTCGGGATGTGGCATACAGTAGATCATTTATGTTGGACCTTTTTATTCAGTCAAATATGAGAATTGATTAACCCTTGCATGATTATTTTATTTTTTGGAAAGTGAAAGTATGTGTTGTACAGACTGCAGTACATGTGTGGCGTGGTATAAGCAGTATCATGTGGATGGTATTAAGATCTTTACATGAGTGGTATAGGTAGCTTAGCTAGTGTGTCTCGTGCAATGGCCAAATTGAAATATAAGCATATAGATGTGGATGTTTATTTTCATGTGCCTTTTCTTGCCTTCGAACATTTTGGCTTAATGGCTTTTCATTTGCTATCTGGCAGCCTTACAGCACCCCGCTGTGTTCCCAAAACGTGCACAGGATCACAAGCACTTCACAATCCCAGCGTCCTCCAGACCTCTGGCCACGCCTCTCTACGCCTGACACAGAGGACAGAAATGCTCTGTCCTTCCGATAAGACCATTTGATGTACAAAAGAGGCGGAAATTGTTTCCTCTTATGGTGTAATTGCAGAGGGTAGAGAGCCCTGGAAGCGGTGGTGGAGGATAAGAGCGGACGATGAACAGAACATAAAAATGAGGTATGATGTGGACCAGCGCTGCAGGAGGTGAACGATCAAGGGCGGTAGGATGAGAAGCTGAAGATTTTACGGCGCTAGCTTGAGAACTGGCAGGTGCTCATCAGTATCACCTTCCACCAGAAAAGTGTTTGGGTCATGACATTATTATATCCACTTTTTTCATGAATTAAAACAAATTTAAAAAATTGCTACCGTATCATTACAATCTTTTTCACAAAATAAAGCCTATTCTTAAGTCTGTCTTAATCACATGCTTCTAGGTTTTCCATTAATGGACTCTGCCATGGTATAACTGAGCTGTTGTCCATGAAAATCTCTTGGATGTTTCTGAATTTGTCTGGATTACTGTGGCTTTAGAAATCAACTAGCCTGGGACATATCTATTGTATATATTTGGCCACCCTGACATAATGAAACAATGAAAGTGATTGATTAAGGGAGTCACTGTGAGAACAGGAACTTAATTTCTCGCTCTAGGTCTGGGATAAAGGAGTGCAGGACCCAAAAGCCCTCGAGTAATAAGATACTTTGAGATTTTGAGCAGTAGGTCATCTTCAGAACAGTGTCGAATGCAGTTCTATTCTCTGGGTTCCTGTCTAATTACAGCATTCAAGTAACTGACCTTCTGAAGGTCCTTCCCTCCCTGGAAGAAAACATTTTATTTTACCTTTTGCTGGAGAGGAAAACCAAGCAATAAAGTGTTATCTGTTAACCTCGGGGGAAATGTGCTCTATTGAAGTTAAAAGGACCACACACGCTGCCGTTCCCATTACCTCTACCAAGGATAGGAAGCATGTTAAACTACAGGTGTCTGAAAGACAGATTTTCAATGAGATTTAAAAAAAAAAAAAAGATCTTCAGACTTTCTACTTACTTTATTTCCAAGTTCTTTTGGTTGGAACGGGCTTCGTTCACAGCCTGAACTACACATGCAGGTTTTTTGTTTTTCTCCAAGCAAAATACATTCGTAGCAATGTTCAGATTAATTGGACAGACACAAGAGATGCCTGCAAGATATTACTCTAACCACATTTATTTACACGTGTATAGTTTAGATACTTGAAATGCCACTGCCTCTTACGACTATAATCCAATAAATTGTTCACCTCTTCATGAATGTTATTTTACAAGAACTGACATTTCATACTGGGTGTAAACTTAATATTGGAAGATTGCCTATGCAAATTGGGTAAATAAATGACATAGCTATGTATGCAAAAGTATGCTCTTGTGTTTTGTTGAGGCATAAAAATATCTATTTTAGAGAATGATAAATTGCAGGTTTCCCTTACTGCATAATAATATATATTATTTTAACACTAGGGGGAGTAGGCAAACCACATTTTGGAATTATGAAATGGAACATGGTGCTTTACCAAATATAGCTTGGCTCATAAGGAAGAAAATCCCTTTAGAGTACTGACTGAAACATCTCTGACGCACTACTCGAAAGCCATTTGATCAAAAATATCCCTCACTTGCATATTTTCCTCATGTATTTATCATCTGTGTGTGTATACAATTTCTACATGTATCTCTCTGTCATTGGCTTAGTTCAGTTTCCTGCTTCTTCTGCTATCGATGTGCATGAATGTATTTCTGTATACCACTGACTGTTTCATTCAGCAATTGAGACAAAACATTAAAGCATTTTAATTTGACACACTGTCCAGTATGTGTGTCTGCATGTATATGTAGATATTGCAGTTGTCTGCTGATATGTTCACATCCATTTGTGATTCATGCATGAAATGCAAAATTATGTCAACATTTATCCCTTATGTGGGCAAGGCCCGCACCACTGCTTTCGTCCACGTTGTCTCTTGTTTAGAGACTGTCTGCTGTAGCCTAATACATGATGGGGTTGTGTGGGCTGGATCTAATGGAAATGTGCACTGCTATCTCTACTTTATTGTTCAACTTTAATGTCCTAATCTGTACTTTTGAGTGACTGATCCACTGGCTATAGAATGTGTCAATTGATGAACACAAATTACTGATGGTCTTCATACCAACTGTATTTAGGAAATGCCACTAATAAAATAAGAAATTAATGTGGTTCATTGTGTGAACACCTTAAACAATTTGGCAGAACATAAACCTAGTTTTATGCCCTAGTCTGTCAAAAATGCGTTTTCTAATTTATTTATTCAAAAACTGGTTATATGGTAATGTCTAATTGCATTTACTCAGAGTGAACCAACAGAAGTTAGAGATCACATTGAGAGGCAGAGCCAGACTGTGATTATCAGACATTTAATAGCAGCAGGGTTTTGGGGAATACTGGGAAATCACAATCCATTCACTAGTGACAGTGGATACTGTCACTAGTGAATGCATTGTGACAGATGATTGTATAGGAGTGGACACTGATGAGATTCATGTGAGATCAAGGCCTGTGCACTCCCTGGGGAAAAAGGGTTCTTTGGCTTGTCTAGGAAACACTTCTTACTTCTTTATGGAACCCTATTCGATAAGTGCAAAAGCTCCCAGATTGAACCATTTTGCCCGACAAAGAACCCTGAAACCGCATTGCGTTCCTACAACACGCGGATGTGGGCAAAAGTTGAGTTGAGTTGAGGTGATCTATTTGCTCTGCCCCAGTTTAAACGGTCCCCCAAAATGAATTATGTAGATGCCTGCTTTCTTCTTCAATTAGCTTTTGAATGAGAGGGCATGCCACATGCGCTTGGTTAATGTCAAACCCATATTTGTTTTGGAAATCTCCAATAGCTTGATTATTCTCTTACTCTTATTCTCTCTTTGTCTTTCTCTCAGTCTGTAACTCCCAGCTGGCTAATGCTAATTCATTGTGGTTGCTGCCAGTCCAAAGGCTGTGGAAGGATCCCACTTCCCATCTGTGGAACACGCACATGCCCCCCCCCCCCCCCCCACGCCTTCACAAACACAGAAGATCCATCCAGCTGCTGCATGATCACCCACACCCTCCCCCCCTTATTTTCTGTTACATTCTTCATTTTTAAATAAAATGAAAATTTAAAAAAACTGTATAATGAATGAATATGATGTACAATAAACAAATAAACCCAGAAATTCTATAACATTGGCTAAATAAGCATGCCGTAACACCTGAACAACCATCCCCTACAGTGTGGGGCAACCTCAAGCAGTTTTCATGATTGGCATAAGTGTAGCATATTAACATACATCCAGTACATGCAACAGCAGCTGGACTTACTAATAATAATTTTAAAAAAATAAAACCTTTGAACCAAACTAACTGCCCAACTTTTTTTGTTTTTGTTTTTTTGGCAGCCATTTTGTAGATCTCTAAGGGTAATGGTGAATATGACTTCTGTAGTTGGTATCATTGTGGAATCATAGCATCATAGCTTTGCATGTTTCATTATCCTGCAATGTCATGGGTGTAGTCTTCGGAGGGTCGTGTCCCCCCGGATCTGTCTCCCCCAAACCTCAGAAATGTTAAAGGCAAACTAGTTACTTCTACGAGCTCTCACTCACAAGCAAACATGAACATGGTGCGCACAATGTTAAGAACTTAATATCCAAGCTGTTACAGGCTCATGTATTATATACCCTTGGTTCAACAAACTTATCATGATTACTGACTTTTTTATTTATAATAGCCTGAGTATGTCAAACTTATACAGAGAATGTGTTGCAAACACTATTAATTTAATCACTGGTACTTTCTTTGGCAGTAGTAATATCATATTTTGTGATACACAAAAATATCTGGGAAATATGCCTGTATGTTGGTGTCTAATATCAAGTGTTTTTTTTTATTCGTGCCGAATGATGTAACTGTTGCACTGAACATGCACTGTTTCTAAAAGTGAAAGCGCCTGATATTTTTCAAGTTCCAAAACTATTACGTATAATGGATAATCTTGCAGTTTGTAAATAATCATTTGATCACAAAACGTGCTTACTATGGATAATAAATGGGTGTACGGGCGTTTTTTTCTTTTTATCATCGTGGTGTCGTAGATTGGGGGGGATAATTGACCACGCGTTGAACCCTGTAGCTTGTTTGAGCGTTTCTGGAGAACGAAAGTGTCAAGGCAGGAACAGGTGGATTTTATTGTAAGGTGTAAGGTTTTTTTAGCTAGCAATATGGTTAAGTGGAGTTTTAGCCGGCAAGCGAACTCATAGGCCTGTGATCGAGTTGGGAAATCACATCTGATGTTACCTATTGCAGTATCTTCACTTCATATAGGGAATACCTTTACTATGCGACTGCAAAAAGTTGTCTTCTGAAGAGACTTGGCAAGTAATTATGATAGTTAGCTCGCTCATGACCAAAGTTGTAGATGGAAATCTGAATTGATAGCCTTTTGGCTATGGCTATTTGAGACTGACTACTATTAGCTTTAGTAGAGTAATGGTATTAAAACTATTTTCAGAGAAAAATCAGCTGTTGAATTAGTTCTATTAGAAAATGGTCTCAAAGTTTTTTCACTCTCCTTTCCCTATTGGTGATTAAATGTCGATGTGCTGATATACCACAAATAAGTTATTTATGTACACTATGAAACTGTCCTGGAACATTACACTTTGAGACTTAAATTTACAGTGTGTATTGGAGTTCAATGCTATTCATTAGCGCAGTTTCACTCTCGACCCGACAGTACCCCTGTTCATTTATCTGCATGTTTGTAAGTTGCTCTGGATAAAAGTGTCTTTTAAATTATCTCGTACAAATGTACACTCTCTCTGTGAACTAGATTTTCCTTTCTTGAAATAGCTATGAACTATACATGTGCTACATTTTTACTTGATTTATTTATTTAATTTTACTTGAAAGTGCATTCACACTAGAGCTTGATGTAAAGGAATGTCAAAGTAATATATTTGGCTAGCAAGTCATGCAGCTATTGTCATGATGTTAAGATGTTATTCTTACACTGGGAGGTCTGCAAAGCTCCTTAATTAACGTGGAACAAACCATGTGGAATCCAGATTCATATTTGTATACCCAATGTTTCTTTTCTAGAAAGCCTGCGCAGTCTTTATACAAAAAGTCAATTTAGAAATATTGCACGCTGTTTACATGTTTTCATTGTTGATTTTACTTCAGAAATGGCATAGAAATGGCTAGGGAGCTAGGGTTAAATCTGCGGGCTGTGTGCCATTAGCTGTACGCTACACTGCCCTTGATAGTTGTTGCCATCAAATCTAGGACTGCAGTTAGCTTGGGCCTCCTGAGGCAGGCACTATCAGTGGTCCACATGCACAGTATCACAGAGAAGGTTCTGGAATGTGTCAGTGCAGGTGTGCTCAGTCCCATTGGCAGGGCCTGTTGCTGCTGAGCATGGATTCGCTCACTGACTGGAATCATGAAGTACTCTCCGAGAGGTGTGGTGACAGACCTCACCTCTAGGGGGCATGCCACTGAATGGCCACTGAATGACCCCTGCTCTTATTTGTTTGTTGAGGGAGTCCAAGCATTGAAACGGAAAAAATCATATTATTCATTTATATTTATCATATTTGTGTTGGAGATTAATTATAAGATGGATGACACAATGCAATTGAATGCTGTTTACATAAAAGCAGGGCATGCTATTTTTCCATGTATGTGCAGGTAATCTCAATAGATACCAGAAAGATGCTTCGAATGGTGATAAAGCCTTACTGTGCATAGGATCTCATATTTTAATGTATATAGACCATCTTCATTTAGATTGTTGTATGCACCCCCCCCTGACCTCTCTGCATGACGAGAGGTGTCACCTCAGATTTGTTGGTAGTGCTGGAATTCGGTTCATTACCTGGGGAAATTAACAGTATCTGTCTCCTAAGGGGACATGTTTGTGTGCTTTCGTTCAACACATGTTGCCCTAATATGAACATTTGTCTGCAACACCAGTTAACTGTGTTGATAAAGCACTGCTGTATGTCAGGCAGGCCTTTACTCAAAGACCGTTTAAACACTGTGGCCTTGCCATTGCTGTGTATTCTGAAGCTGAAGTGACATTTATGTGAAAATTAATCGATGTTAAACTTATTTTTTGGGTTGTTAGACCATTTATATTTGAAACTTTTAACAAACTTGATCAGGTATTTTTTGTTTTTATTTTCAGTTGTCAATTCCACTATACTGTATATCTGAGAGCAACTTAAAATGCAAAGAAAGTCCTACCTTTAATGTTGGTGAACAGAGATTTATTCAGGGTATGCTAATGCATAATAACGTCGACGGAGAGGCACGGGGGATTTGTGTAAACCAGGATTAGGCACTTGAAGATTTCTGAATTCTATTGAAAAATGAAACTGCTTTTGTGAAGAGCATATCTTTTCGCCCATAGTCGGAAATTGCACTCAGTCAACAACGTGCCGTGTGATGTCACCGGTGGGAGATAAGCCAAAGAAGAGAACACAGGTGCCAATAGGCGAAAAATATGCCGTATTTCTACTCTATTAGAGCAAGACTTATCCAGTCTTCCAGTGACAGATGGCGCAAACCAATTGTGATGTGCAGCAAGCTTGAGATGGTACAGAGTGTAAAATTGTACCTCTGGATGTGGACGCCCATAAGTCTCTGACAATGTGTTGCATACTCTTGCGTGAAATAGGAAAGCTAAATTATTTTCCCTTTTTTTTTTTTTTTTTCAGAAAGTGAGTATAAGTTTTTAGTTGGAAGAATGTTTTCCAGTACTGATCTCCCTTTCATGTGCGGGAGCAGAGTGGTTTCTACTTGAATGTTCTTTAGTTGTATTCCAAACAACACCTTGGCTTAGATGGTTTTCTCAACTGTCTGAGCCCCTAGATCTGAACCCAGAATGCTAAATGTAAACTTAGGATTGGCAAATGTGAGCCAATGCAGCAAACAAGCTTGAAATACATTCATGGTGTGTGGACTCGCATATCTACTGTGCATGTGTGCGTAAAAAGCTGATTTCCCAGATGTTTACAATTTTAAAAGATTTCTAGCCAAATGTACAAGGCAATTGTTGTGCTTTCATAGTGCTGAACTTAAGATTTATTTCAGATTTAATACTGACATATTATCATATTTATTTTTAAAAACTATTTTATAAATATTAGCTTTGATGTTGTAAATGATTTGCTCGTATATACTACATTTAGTAATGGTCTCTTCAGAGCACTGTGCTAATGTCACAGAATGCAATGACATTTTTGTCCCCTTTTTGTCTTGTTTACTTTCATTTCTGTTTATTCCCCTTTAAGAATCCCATTGTGTGTCAACTTCCAGATGTTACAGGTAGGCTATAAACTATTATTTGAAACTAGCAAATATTCTCCCCTTTTCAAATGCAAAAATTAAATCATTAAACTATGTTGCCGATGTGTGTCTATTTACAGGGAAAGCCAAAGCTACTAACCAAGAGCACTAGATAGGTACACGTGGTGTACGCATTTCCAAATGGGCTATTCCAAAGTGTCATGCCTGCATTCAAAAAATATTTATAAACAAGTTTTATTTGAATGACAAGTGCTTTTTTTTCTTCCTGTAGCCTAATGTGAAATTTATGAGTAGAGTAAGCTGTCTTAACTGATTAATTTGGCTTTACTTGCTGCTCCTCGTCTTCCTTTCTGAAGCTTAACTTGACTTCTTATCTTGCAGGTTGAATTGTTGATCGTGCTGTAGATTGTAATCATCTAATCTCCTGGGACTGCGTGCTGGTTCCACACCGTCCTGTAATCTTATTTGTACGTGATGCTATTTTGCAGCGCCACATAAACAGGGAGATGCAAATGTAATTGTATCATTAAATGAAACATCCATCGCACAATAGATTCATTTTTCATTATAATCAGGCAGGCATTTGTATGGAGGTCATTTGGGGATTTTTTAACGAGGTGAGGTCAGTCACGATACAGTACAGTGGCGAGTTTGCGGTAAAATACAGTGTGAAATCCTTCTAATAGATTCTGAGATTCTGATGAGGACAGATATTCTTTGAAATGGTAAATGTTCGAATCATTGTCCTATTTTCCCACTGATGAGTAGAACTTGGTCTTACAGCAGGTGTGCATCATAACTCCAGGGAGAGGGTAAAAAAAGCATTACTTGAGAAGAAAATGAGCAGTTTACTCCATTTGAATTATTTATGGAACATTCAAGAATCATCTTGAGCATTGAGCATTCAGAAGCTTTATTCTTTGGGCAGACGCCGATCCATATGAATGATAATAGGCCATAATGTGTGCTTTATTTGAACAATAATTTACATTTAAAAATTCCTTTGAGCTGTAAATCATTCATCTTTTTTTGCATTGTGTCAATAAAAAATACTTTGCTGTACGAATAAGCATGTCATATAATATTTTACTACATATTTAACAAGGTTTTAAATAAGGACATTTCAGAGTAAGTCAAACCAGCCTTGATTAATGTTGTACACACGCACACTCTACACACTACATACATACATACATACATACACATGCATTACATGCACCACATACACAAACAGATAACCGTATTTAATACATTATCAACTCAGACAAAGCACATCTGTACAATATTATTATTTGCGCAACTTAAAGGACAGTAAAAAACGAGCCAGGCAGACTATTTTCACTCTACCAATGAGGCATATTGTTAGAATGCTATATTAAAACAGAATGAGATGCTGTATGTTTAATAATGATCATTGTCCTCTTACATCTGTAAATAAGGCCAACGTTAATCCTCAACATTGCAGTAGATATATACTGTAGAGAAGCAAAAATATCACTGTGAGCAAAAGTCTAAATATAGCAGAAAACGCATCTGAGAGAGGGTCTGCGACATTACGACGATTCTGCGGTTTCAAAGAAAAGCCTCCCTTTAATCTTTCAAATAAAATGAAAAATATATAAAAGTACAATAATGTATTAATAAACAATGCATTTCAAATCAAGGATCCCTGTTGTCATCAAGTGCCTACTTGCCACACTGCCACACAGATGTTGCAGGGATCCAGATTTTCTCAAAAGTTGTTTAATGACCTAGCCTAGTTCTAGCTCGTGCTTTGTTCATGTGGAAGTACAGCTTGATGACCTTGTGCAATACCACTTTTCCACCCCTGTATGGCTGGGAACAGAATGGGATCATTAAAAAACATTCCCACTATAGAGCTGGAACTAGGCTGGCTCATTATATCCCTTTCCCAATGTACACATATTAACCATGTGTTAACAGGATTGTCTCAGTGAGTGGCTGACCTGCATTATTCCCCTTTTCCAGCTTTGCTCCTGACTTTGGTTTCCCAATATGTACATTGTACAAAGATGAAATAATTGTAAATTAACAGCTTCCCATTGTTTCTCTGAAAGCCACCCAACAATTCCTTGGGGAGTTGGTACCAAGCTGGGTCCAGCACACCAGAAGGGCCCTGCGGGTCCAAATTACCATTCGTCTCGGATGTTAGCTGTCCTACTTGGTAAAGCTGGCTTACCTTCCGACAATTGTTAGCACAGACACACTCACACAGAGAGAGATCCACATTAATTATACAGAGTAGCCTCACTATGTCAGCCCCACAGAAGTCTAGAGCTAGTTTTAGATTAGAACGGAGCCGTGCTCTCGCTTGGTTGCCTTTTAAGCATATTGCCTTGATGGCTCATTTGCAGTAGGAACGTTCTCAAAATGTCTTGTTGTTTGAAAGACCCCGCTCCCCTACCCCTTTCGGGAAACACCCTTATCTGATGGAGACAACAAAATAATCAGACGTGTTGTGAATAAAATGTGTGTCCCATAACATAACGCTGGGGGCATTCATTCCTCAACCAACACATACACATTTCATCCATTCATTGGAAAACAAGGATCTTTAAGAGGTATGCAATGCCAGCACTATCACCCAAATAACACAATTACTTCCATTTCCAAAACAATACCAAGTTTGATGTGGACCAGTACTGCTTACCTTCTGTGTGCTTTCCTGTGCTTCCATCACACAAATGATGCCCACACTCAGCATTACAACCACATAAATTAATCTCATGTTGATTACCACTCATTGTATCTCACATTTATTTTTCTTCTCTTTCTAGAATACATTTAAAGGTTCAATTTTTTCCTGCGTTTAATAAATGTAGATATTTTTGAATGGAAATGTATAGAACTTCCCTCGATTCATCCACATTCATTATTATTATTAAAGTTTTTTCTTTCATTTTTGTTTTGATTAAGAGTCAATACAATGAATGTAGCAATAGTCTATAATGAGGGATAACATCCAGCATTACTTTGGTAGAGTCTTCAAAAACAATTCAAACGACAACCCTTTACAGACTCACAAGAATGTGTAATACCCAGCATGAATTATTAATAAATCCTTGGTTGTTATCAGTGGGTGAAGCATGCATATTTTACAGGAATAACCAGTGAATGTTATGTATCACACTATTAAGTTGTCAAATATTTATAGTCTGGACAAAGCCATCAACGCCCAGCATGTCATTGGTGTTTGGGTTATGTGGACGGCAAGGGGAACACTGGATGTCAAGTGCTCTCTCTTTCTCTTTCCTTCCTCTCTCGCATACACTCGATCACACACACACACGCACACACACACAAAAATCTTTGGCATGCTTGGTGAGGGTCTCTTGCACAAGCCTTGTGCATGCAATTAATACATGTTAAAAACCAGTATGTGTACAGGTAAATACCAAATGGACCAATTAGGTGATACGCACACACACAGAATAGCTCATTCATTGCAAGTCTCACCAAGTTTCTTTCAAAGATATGGGCCTCGATTCAACCTTGACTCAGCCTTGATCCTCGAGTGAAATTTGGGAATAAATGATAAATGAGTACATATTTAGAATCCCCCTCCCCCATCCCTGAAGGAGACGTACCTAGGTACTATCCTTACAACCTGGTTTTCATTAGTAGGCCTACGTGGAAATGTAACTGCTGGAAACGTGTCAAACTGTAGTGTACAGTAACTACTATGCATAAGGGGACACTTTACAACCACATGTAATACAGTGACTTGCAATCAGTAGGTTTTAGGTCTTTGCAGTGATAGATGTCTAACATCCATCTTGTTCAAGCAAAATAAGGCCATCTCCAAAGCACAGTTTGTGTTAGCCAGCAGTTGCCGAAATTCAAAGCCTTCCAAACATTCTGGCCAGCAGAAAATTCTTTATCGGCTTTAATAGGCTACAGCTCAAGTAATGGATCTTACAATTTCAAATATGCGATTCACATATTTATTTTCAAAGGCACAGCCACTAATCATTGTTATCACCCAAATTAATCATTGCATTGAAGCAACAATCTATCAGTTTATTAAAGCCGCACTAAAAAGCCACCTGTGGGAGGAGGTTGCGGGGGTTAATGCAAATCTCCACCTGCCCCGAACCTTATGAGACATTCAATTTCAAGTCAGCAGCTGCCCACTTACATGCCATGAAGTATTGTTGCAAATTAAATGACATACTCTCAATAGGTTGGTGGTTTTAGCCTGTATAAAATAATATAAATTGGCTGATTTTATTCTGCTCTTCAGGCTAAAGCCAATGAATGCATCGTCGACTATCTAAATAGGACAATTCACAGGGAATAGTGGAAATTACTTTTATTAGCCTAAGAGTCTCTCTCCCCCCCCATCTTTTTTCAATAAGGGATGATTCCTCTATTCAGAAGGAAAACATGTTTCAATAAACAACCAATGATGCAAGATCATGATGGAACGTTTTTGAAAAGGTTTAGGCACCAAATGCGCACAGAATTTTTTTAAACATAATTCATCCTGTTGTGCAAAGTTGAATTATTTTTGTATATTTCATCTGCATGATAATTTGTTTCCAAATCATTTTCAAAGTAAAAAAATGCAATATTATTTTGCTAGTGTCGTTAAACACACCTGCCTGACATACATGCATTAATAAATTTGGCTGGAATTTGGATAATTTGTCTGACAAACTGAAATCCTTCTGGACACATTCGCCGGCAAATAAAATTCCTAGCATGAACTCTCCTCCAAAGTAAATAAATTAATGAGTAAGTATTGCACAGAGAATAACAGTCTGTCTGATATTGATAGTATTGTAGGGAATATTCATTTAATTCTATACACGGGGCGTCACTTACATACTGGAATACGCCACTACCATCTTTATGGTGGCATAGTTTTTGTATAATAAATCAGTCTCATAAAATGTTATATATTATATATAAATATAAATATATACTAAATAAAAATTTATTAAAAACTAAACTTCAATTTATAAAATTATCAATAAAATGACACATTAATAATGATCTTAACAAAATCACAATATTATGTATCCAGTTAATACCAAATTAATATAAATGATTGACCTAAAAGGTGAAGGCATTTGGGAGAATCCCTGCGATTAGCATTGGCTGACTCAGTTCAACACAAGAGCAACATTAAAACAAACAATCTTGGAAAATGTAATAGTTTATTGAAGTATCAAACAGAGCAAAGCACTATTCACTACTATAATGTACAGTCTATAGTGTGTGTGTGTGTGTGTGCGTGCGTGCGTTGGGCGCACATGGGGGTTTCCATGTTCTCCTGCGTGTGGGGGGTTGCCTCAGACATGTGTTCAGAGAGAGAAACTAAAATGGCAGGAGGTTTGAAACAAGCTTTAGCTGGAGCTAGTTAACAATGGCGTGTGGGCCATATCGAACACATAAGGACAACCGTAAGGTTATTGGTGCATGTGCGTCGAGATCAGCGCGCAGTGTTAAGATTAAGACCGGTTAGTATTTAAGACCGAACACATGCAAAATATTTTCTGTGCGTGATGCATTAAAATTAACGCAGCGCGGTGGTTGACTTGGAGCCATCCAAAAGAAAATGGTAACAAACTTTTATAACACACATTAACCATTCAATAGCAGTTACTAACTATAATATGCTATTGCCCATGTTACAGCCTCACTTGAATCAAGTCCTTTGAATAGTTTCCTCTGTCGGATTACACATTCACAATGAAAAGGGGAAAGCCGGTGTCAGGGGTAGCGTACGGAACAAAGGACCAAACGCGACAATGGGGATTCAGAAAGCGCTCAAATGAACACCACAAAGTGGGGGGAAAACCCCCAGATAGGGAATTTGTTACAGAAATAAATAAAACAATAAACTCTTTAAAACGAGAGATTTCGCTACCAAACTCAAAGCGACCCGTATTGGGCGAAACACTCTAACACTAGATAGTAAGACACAACAAACAAAGAAAATCCTATAGCTCACAACGATGGAATTGTAGTTCCTGTTGACCCTACAGTATGTTGGTGGATCTCAAGTGGCTCAGTGCATGAAGATGCTCAGCATGGCTGCAGGTTTAATCCTCACCTGAATCATTGAGGTGGCAGGTTACTGCTGTATTAACCCAGTGATGTAAAGACTCACTTGTAGTACTGTATGCCCTGTAGGGTATAAAATGGTCACTGACTCCTGTAGTACTGTGTGTTCTGTAGGGTATTTAAAAAGCCAGACTCACATGCCATACTGTGTGCCATATAGGGTGTAAAATGGTCACTCGCTGTCCTGTAGTACTGGTTGGGCTGTAGGGTATAAAACAGCCACAGACTCTCTAGAACAGTCCCTGGCTCTCCGGAGTCTCATATTCTGCTGATATACACCTAATATGCCATGTGTGACTCTGGCGCAATTTGGGATTCTAAATTTTGCCCCCAATTACTTATTTATATTTTGTGTGTGTAGAAGTCACAAAATGAATTAATCTAACGTCTGTGAAATATTCTAAAGTTAAATTGCACACAAATCAGAGCTCCACTGATGCATGGCTGTATTTATGACTCTATTTTCTGAATAGGATGCACAGGGACACAAGGCACATTAAATATACAGTACAATTATTTGGGTGAAAGATCTGATTGTAAAATTATAGTAACATACGCAGTGGGGTTTATGTGGGCATGTCAATTTCACCACTGAAAGCATTGCAGGTTAATGAAATGATATCAGTAGGCCTATACCTCGGTTAGAGGATAAAAGCGCTGCTCCATGGTTACAGCCTATAAATACGTATCTATCAGCTGGATAGAGATGAACACATCATTAATATCTTCTTTGGTCAAATTAAGCACAAGCAAAATTGTGTCGCTTTGCACATTCAATAGTGCTGATTTGCTTAGATGAACTGACATATTAATGAATCATAGTTTCAATGTGCTGAATCAAGGCAAACTCAAGCAGACAGCATTGCAGTACACCTGACACATAGGGAGATGTTCTGACACATAAGACAAACGTTGTTATGAAGAAGTCGACCATGTGTTTTGCAGTAGCAGAGTATTGAATAAAAACCTTATGACCGTCACACAGGTGACTGACCATTTTAACACTGCTCCTCTGAAAATAGTAGCCTCCAAAATTATATCTAATTTTATATTAAAAATAATATAATTTTACAATTTTTGAGCAAAAATATAGCTCATTTTATAAAACCTTCTTTGCTCATCTTTACCAAGGATATGACTAATTTTGGAGGGAACTGCATATGACCAACGCCAGTGATATGTGGTTTGAGTGTTTTCGTTAAAACTCACATTTGTAAACACAAAGTTCCCCGTGGGGTTCATCATTGCTATCATATGTGTCCCCTGATATACACTCTGTCTTTATTTAGCAGAATAATGGGCAGGCTCTGAAGAGTCCAGCTCTTCGGCTGCCGCTTTGTTTACCCCACTGTGCATCATGTTGAGTTGACACATTCAACAATTTACAAAGTGCATTCATTTGGATTTTTTATGGTGCAGTTCAACACATGAAGCACGGCTAATGTACCTCTTTCCCCCACACACCGCCCCCCCCCACACTTTTAAACGTTTGCCAACCGAAACGCAGCAAGATGACGAGATGTTTACAGTCAACGCAATAAACTGCCGACTGCGTTACCACAGAGACTCAGGAGGGGCGCCTTGGGGATTAATTCCAGAACATACGGATAAAAACATAACAATAAAACACAGGAGGACTTTCAGGAAAGTGAGAGCTACAAACACGCGCAGCTGTTTAACATACTGTGTGGCAAACCGATATAGACACAGGAGAAATTAATTACACTGAATAATTACTCTGACAGCCAGCCTTTCCCCCCTCTTCTGGTAAAAATCTGGCACTACCCTTGTAGGATTGTACAAGCAGTCAGTCTGCAGATATTGTCGACTTCCTTGTGGGAGTGAGACCTGGATTGAATGCCAGATTTGAAAAGCATGTGTGGGGGCTAAGTACATGAAAAGCCATCACCGTGCACAATAAAACACCTGCCTACATTTAACAAATGGGCCAGCTTGCATCTTGCACACATGAAATGCATAAGTTAATGATATTTGTTGATGATAAAAACTGATGCTTATTGCATGTTACCTGTATGCATAGGAGTTGTCAGCACATGCTAATAAATAATAAAATTTAAATATATCATACATGTGTAGCGTAGGCTACACACACACACACCAATGTGAATGGGTGGGTAGGCTATAACGTTCAAAATATACAGCGGCAAAGGCTGTTTGTTACTTGCTTTAGTTAACTAGCTAGGCTGAGTTAGCTAGTCTAAAATGAAGAAAAAATATCCAAGCGGTGCTGCAAAGACAACTTGAGAAAATGCGGAACTGAATAAAACTAAGCTATTGAAAATTTCATCACTCGGTTACTGCTAAATCAAGTCTGAGTGCGAACGTGATTTATTTCTCAAGAAGATGAGTAAAAAGTATCCCAAGTGTGCCCAAATACGCCACAAAAAACATTATCTGAACAAGCTAAAGCTAACATACAAAAAATAACGTTATTCCTAGTAGCTACCTCCGTTGCAGCAATTTAAAGCCTCCTGATGAATTCAGGCTGTCCTCAGTTTCTTATACAGTTAATCTCTTACCGTAACACCATTTAAAAAGAAAAAAAAGAAAGAAAGACAGGCTCAATGACTGTTCTTGCAGAACTGCTGAATTTAAAGCGCCAGTCCATTCTGTCCAGTTGTTATGCAATTTTATCTATTTTTAACAATTTCTGTGGCTTCTGCAGAGATCATTTTCAAAATAAAAACTAATCAAGAACTACCTTAGAAGCAAAGCGACGCAGCCTCTGGGCTACCGCTAGTAACTTAGCATTTAGCTTGATTGTATTACTTGGCAGCCCATTTCAGGAGCCCATTGAGATTGCATTTTCTTTCTCAAGGAACATGCACCAGTACAAATACACAAGCATACACAAGACAACATTAAAAATGAAAATACTGTAAAACAGTTATTTTAATTCAAATAAAAGCCTGTCTGACAAAGCGTGAACATGTTTACTCTCCTAAACATTTAACATCGGATATGGTACGACAAAAACAAGTGGTAACCTTTTTTTTTTCTCCCAGGCATTTAGAATACATTTAAGCTTACAGGGCGCTGTCTGAATGGGATGATACGTGTGCTGCTCTTGGACAGGAATATACAATGGCATCATCAGTGTACTAATTATAATTTATTTGAGTTATGCACTGATGGGTCAATATTGTTTATGTAAAAAAATTAAAGAAATATATGGGCCAGCGGGTCAGTAATTAAATCCTGATCAGCAAGCTTCAAGAGACAAGGGTCTTGGTGATCAGATGGAGTAAGTTTCCTTGGATCAATCTAGTATTTTAAAGCCTTACAGATGTCTATGGATGAAATATTACAAAAGTGAAGAGCCCATTGTTCACTGTAGGCAGAGTAGCTCATTGATACAGCAGACACTTTCAAGATGATCAATAAAATTGACTGCAGATATAAATGATTCTGTTTGCACACCTGCATGGGGCGCCACCATGGATTTTGGGCCTTGTGAAAAGATCTTGCATTGCGCTCCACCTCCCCATGCTACCCCATCCCTGCACAATTATTGTAACCATGCCTCAAGAAGCTAATAATTGACCCATTCATTTTAAACATTAACATTTTATTGTCACTGTTTCACTGGTTGCTGTTTCCTCTCGGCTGAGGTTGTTTCGGAGCTTTGGTTCCACTTCCACGCCGTGTTTTCCATGCCTTCTAGCACTCATAGCCTATACCTGTTCAGGTGTTCCCGCCGGCTACTTACAAGGATAGCTCACATTTTTTAGACACAGATCCGCTGAGCTACTTACCACAAAGTAGTTCATAACTTGTAGAACATATGGGGCTCAAGACCACCTGCCTCAAGTGCGCGTAGGTCAGTCTCTGTTAGCCGTTAGCTTTGTTAGCCAAATAACATTGATTTAATGGGGGCTTCTGGTCACTCCCTGACAGCTACTGAACAAAGACACTATTAATAAACCAAACTTAAATAAACACTTCATCATATGTCTATGTGCTTGCATATATGCATACTTTGTAATCAAAACGTGTCAATATAGCCAAAAAACGGTATTATTAGTTCGTTTTGGACCACTTGCCTTATCGATGCGATTGTACTTCACAGCACCTAGTTTACAACTCCCCGTTGCACTACAGCTGATCATGCCAGCAGTTGCTTGGGAGCAGTACGTAGATAGCGTCATTTTTATAAACAACGTCGACACCAGTTGACACAGACTAGCTAGCTAGTGGTCCAATTTTTATTAACTATATTTGAATGTCTTGTAGCAGTGATGACTATACTGAAGATTACTTTCATTTTTCAAGTGCTGTTCAGGGTTACAGTTTGAACCCGAATATATGGACGATATTGCGAGGGTAGAAAAAGAGGGAGTGTGACTCGCTGATGCTGTAACGTTAGATATCAGCTGAGAGTGAGACAAGGCAAATGGGCTAATGACAATTGGTGGTGCACCAGTGTGTTTTGAGTGTAACATTTATTACTTAGTTTTAGTTTTAGTTAGATTTACAATGTAAACAGGTACGCCTCTTTTTCTCTAACTGAGATTCGTTCTTAATTACTACTCCGCAGTGAGAGGTTTATTTGACCAACAACCGCAAATATGCAAAATAAAATAAGATCAGGACTCGTTTTGTATATGAATTGACATTTTTTGTTAGAAGTGTCATGGTACGTGGCAATCCTGTTTCACTACAGTTCTCGTCCTCTCTCCGGTAAGTAGTCTATCGGATTATTTCCACGTTCCGGTTCGGGGTTTTGCTTCTCCCCGCGTATCATTGGTTTCACCTGTCCAATACCTGCATAGGTATTTAAGCCTCTCACTTCCGCTTCCTGGTGCTTCTTTGTCATTCCGTGCCTTCACATAGTCAGGGTTGGTTAGAAAATAGCTGCTCTATATTGTCACTACTAGATTGGCTTTAGCTGCTCTTGAAGCTCTTTAGGGATTAGTCACTTTCGTTATTTTTGTTTCTTACTGTCTTCTACTCTGCTATATTGAGAGTGAGAGGTTTATTTTTATTTCATTTATTTTTCACCTCTTATCGGGCGTTATAGTCTACGTTCCGAGGGTGATTCTTTGTTTTCTCCTTGTTGAGTTTATGCTCTTGTATTTCTGTTTTGGAGTCTCTGTTCTTACTTTTCTGCTTGCGTCTACGAGCCACACCCATGTTAGTGGGTTGTTTATTATTTTGCTACTGACTCTTTTAGTGGTCCTCACGTTCGTGAGTGACTTGTTCTGTAATCGTGTTTTGTTTTGTCGAGTGTGGCTCATTGTTACAAACCCAAACCCTTACAAGAAGCTAATTTTGAAATGTGTTTATTAATTCATTGAACAAATGTAGAGAGTTTTCGCTCGCTACAGTTGTCCTTTGTTATTTGCTGCCACTTGAAAAAACAGTAAGTAACGTTAGCCGACTTGGTTTCTCAATTAACGTTACTCGCTTCATCCATAACTTGCGCACTTTGAATGCTGATATAAGGTGTGAGACGGCTCTTTGGATGCTGATATAAGGTGTGGGATGGCATTTGGTTTAAGATTAGGTCTTTCTCTCATGGTTTTCCTCCTTAGTATTATAAATTCTTCCTCATCGAAGTTACTAAGTTACTGCATAGCCTAGGTTCTGGAGGTGTGTTTACATTTATTTTGAATGATGCTAGCCTAACCATAAGCATAACTGGACTGGGGTTTTTTATGACATAATTTGTGGTAAGTAGCTCAGCGCGGACCTGGATCTAAAAAATGCAAACTATCCCTTTAAGCCCTGCGCCTTCAGGTCTCGGCGCTTCCATGTTGTCTTTATACATTGCCGCAAAACCGGTATTGGTTATGAGAGACTGAGGTGACCACTTTGCTCAATCGCTCTGCTTTGGTGTAACGCGGGACTTTCCTGTCAGTGCTTAGAGTTCCTTGTAAGATTTACTTTTCTGCTTTGCACTTTCTATTTTGGTTTTCCTGTTTTGTTTCCTGTTCTTTCATTTCTCTCTACCTCTCTTTTAGTGCCCTCTCATATTGAGGGCGAGAGGTTTCTCTCCTTTTGCTTCTACTACTCGATTCGTTGAGTTTTTCCGCCCTATTATTTTGGGTCGCTATTATTTATTTTATGTTTTTCTTACCTCCGTTTAGTGCTCTTTCTTATTGAGAGTCGGAGGTATTCTCTGCCTGTATTCTTCTCGAGTCTCACCCTATTTTCGGGTTTGTTTTTCTTTGGCTCTACGCCGGGAGTTTTGTCCCTATTCTTTGTGTTTTCCTTCCCTGTCGCAGACACGGTTCCGCTTTATTGGTATTCCACTCTGTGGTTTACTTTTAGATTCCTCTCTGTCACATCTGGTCCTCCGAACCCAACTCTCCCCAAGTAAAGGCAGTTTTTTAAAGTTGGAAATAATGCACCAAACCACCCAGTTGACAGTTGACATGCAGCATTCTGAATCCAACACGGCACGTAATTTTCTGTGTGCGACATGTGGTGAGGAGGCAACACATGTGGAGGACAGTGCATCCAGCTCCTCACTGACACTTTCCTTCAAGCGCTAAATGACCTCATCAAATCCATTTATAATGTGACCAATGAACTAAAACTGGAAATGTTTTATCGGACATAGGGCCCACAATAAAAGAGCAAGTGAAAAGATACACTGTTGTAAAGTGATACCTTACCAATTTCAGAAACAATTTATAACATCTGCATGCAGTGCAGCAGCATTTGCTATGTAGGCATGTGGAGCTGGGTCATCAGGCCGAATAGCAGGGCGGGACAGGGAGACCCATTTGTGAGCTGCTCCATCATTTTGTCACTTTAAGCCAGAAACACATTTTGAGTTGCTGTAAAGATGAGCTCCAGCATTCTGGTGATACGCCTATTATCTTTCTCCAAATATTAACTTGTTTGTGCTGACACCTAGTGGTAGAGACGCCTGCAATCACAGCAGCAAGAAACACCTTCCAAGATCCTGAATACATACAAGTAAAACTGTCAACATGCCTACTCACTCCACAGGAAAAAAAACGAGTGGAATTTGTTTACCACATAACTTTCTTTTGCTATAAAACGCTCCAGTAAAATATGAAATAAAGTCGTAACCTTACCTTTGGTTATGAAGATTAAGATGTCCCCTGCAAGAATCAGTTTTTTTTTTGCCTTGGTTGACCCGTTTTTAATATTTAATCCTTGTTACAACATGTGTCCATGCTCTAAAATGGCCGTGCGTAAATGATCGCATTCAAAAGTTGCACTTGTAAATCCTTCACACAAACTTGATTTTAATTGACACTTATATCGTCCAATAGAGCGCATCCTAAGCTTTCTGAAATGGTATGGCATTCCCATAGCTACATTTAACCAGCTGACCAATATCCATGTGTAACACAGCACTAGGTTGCATCCATTCGGAAGCCATTTTGGATCCGATTTCTACCAGTTTCAGACGCACAATGCCTCATCGTTATTACACGGAGATTCAAGTAGATTTTAGTAATAACTTTATTTGTGCATAGGTTAGATTTTAGTCACAGTAGCCATGCAAAATATAGCATTTATGATCAATATTTTTGTGGCTAAATAGTAGCATAGGTCATATCATGTATTGTATCATTAGTATTTGGTACATATGCATTATGCTATGTTGAGCACACCAGAATCAATGGGCTATAAACTAACCTATGACATTTTTGCTGGCTGTCAATGGTAATCCAGTGTCACTGGTCCAGTGTCACAATATTTTGTAATATTTATAAGACTAAAGTAACAAGTTTATATGTGACCAGGGTAAATTGTAGTCACAATCCATGTAAAATATAGTATTTATTTATTTATTATTAGTATTATGATTATTATTGTGAAAGACCTACCATATTTATTTTTGATTTGCAACATAGTACATTATGTTGTTCTTATTTTACTATCTAATTTGTTGTGGCTGAATGGTAGGATACGTCATATTATGTATTGTAGCATTAGTATTTAGAGCACACCAGCATCAATGGGCCATAATATGGACAGACAAAACATTGTATTCATTTTTGGATAGGGCTGGATAGGTTTCTGGACCCCTATATATCTCACCACCCCGTTCTTTTGAAAAAGATGAAGATTCCTTCATGCACTGAATTCAAACATGTTTTCTGTGAGTCAGAATACTTTATGTGTTGATAGAAACTGATTACCTTCTGATTTACTGTAATGCACATTTTATACATTTTGGATACATTTGGAGACACTAAGGGACGCCAGGATACACTCTTTACAAATTACCTTGTAGAACCGGAGTAGTTTTACACATGTGGTCAAGAGGTGTGTGGACCAGGGGATGTAAAATATGACCTGTATTACAACTTCTGTTTTACATTTTCTGCAAGAAATGTGTGGCATTTACAGCCCATAATGTATATAAATATTATGTCAACAAATAATTTTAAGCAATGGCATTAAATGGTACAAGGGTCCTCTTCAATTTAAGCCATTACACATGTGTGTGTGTGTGTGTGTGTGTGTGTGTGATATGCACATCTGGGGTTATAAGGCTTTAAACAGAACCATGCAAAACAGGCGAAAATTGGCCCAATTTTGCTTCTGCAGAAAGAGGTTAAGCAAGAGATTCTCATTTAAAACTTGACTGCCACCAAACCGTGCTTTTGATTTATTATAATAAATCCGAATAAAATAGGAACTGTACAATTCCTAACAGAATGTTCATTGAGACAACACAACATAAACAGCCAGTTTGTACGTTATCTTGGACTATGTGTAGAATTTAGGCACGTCGTTGTGTTTGTACCTACAGGCTACTTCACAAAAAAAGTATCTGCTACTATCTGCAAAAATTTGTCTTATAATGTTTAATTCACTTTCTTACCAACACTTATTTTTTACTGAGTATGTGCTAATACTTTCTTGAAGTGAAATGTGTTCTGGTGGCTCAGTAGATTGAGGCGCATGTTACAGTAGTTTTGGCTTTCTGCTGTGCTATGGCTTCGAATCCAGTCCAGGGTTTGACAGTGTTTATCTATCCCTCTCGTCATTTTCTCCTGCATAGCTACTATGAAATAAAACAGCCTTAAAAATTATGTTCATATCATCTATCTATCTAATTAGCCACAGTCAGTCCATACTCTTACAAAGACGAAAGAAAGGTAGATTGACTCAGGGTAATTCTTCCATGAAGAATAATTGGCAACTTTTAGCAAAGGTTAGGCTACTACTTCCATAAGTATGAAACCTGTAAAAAAAAAAAAACTGCTTCGACAACAAGAGGTTGTTGGAACTAAAAGCTGAAAACAAAATCATTTGTAATGGCCCTGTCACACTATTGCGTATCGTACTAGCGTATGAAAAATATCACTCATACGCTGATATATGCTAGGGGTACGTTAGGCATAGGTTGTATACGTTTCAAGCACGGTCGCATACGCTGGCATACGGCGAGGCACAAAAAGTTTTTTAAGCATGCTTAAAAATTTTGTGCGTTTTCGGACGTATGGTTTATACGCTAGGCATACGCTGAATACGCTAGAATTACGCTAGAGGTACGTTACTCATAGGTCGAGTACGCTGGTCATACGCTGACATACGCTGACATGAAGGTGTACCGTACAGCTAGCGTATTGATAGCGCATGAGTAACGTACTTCTAATGTATGTCTGACGTATCTGCAACGTATATAGACATCTTGGCGTATGCCTGACAATTGAAAGAAGCAGAGGAACCTCCTGAAGCACTGGGCCATCTCAGGTGCAGGTGCAGTTCCATGGCAAGACAGGATGATCTAGAACAATTGTATAGTTTAAAGTCAAGTGTAAAGTGCAGTTTATTATTCTAGGGGGCAGGGGGCAGGGGTACTTATAAATTACATATCATTTGATGTATTATAAAAGTATGAAAAACACCAGAAGTAAGTTTAAAAAACGTTTATTCATATGATCAACTGATCATTAATAATGGCACATGGTAATAATGGTACATAGTAATCACAGTCAAAAAACACAGTCACTACAACAACAGTCATTAAAGAGTCAATACTTCTTTCCTGGTTGTGGTGGTGTGTTGCGTTCCCCATCCTGAAAACCGAGAATGTGGAAAGGCCGCCGCTTATATAGGCACTTTGTCATGTGATAGCGGTACGCTGGACATGCACAGTTCATATGCTACTCATACGCTAGCCATACGCAGATTACGCTGGCCATACGCTGGCGATCCGCTACTCATAGGTTCAATACGGTAAGGATCCGAACAATTATGTATTTTCAAGGGCTTTTTGTGCGTACGAAAATTATTTTATGAATTTACATATGCAACTCATACGTTTCTCTCATACGCAATAGTGTGACAGGGCAATAAGGCACCTTTATTCACAACAAATTATTCACGGTTCTTCCGATAGAATTTGCAACCATAGTTAGACAACAACCCTTTAGGGAAACACACCCCTGTTTGACTAACACGAGTCTTCCTCTTGAGAAGCCATTTTAACTAAGTCTAGCTAGCTAGCCTAACTTCCCTGAGGTAATTTTTATTTTCTCTTTGATGTAAACAAATAATTTGATTCAATTACGTTCTCCTCCCCCTGCTGAAAACGACTAAGAAAGATGATACTTTTCAGCCAATTGCACTGTATCTTATCATGCTTCAAAGCAAATTTTATTTGAATTCCACAATAATATTTGCACAGTATGAAAGCCACCGATTAATTTCTATCAAAAACTAATAAAACTCAAAATATCGAATTTTTTATATAAAATCGGGTTTGCGACTCTAAAAGATAGAACGCATCACATTCCATTGTTCCATATTGTGCAGCACAGCACGTGCCATGACAATATGGTAGTAGTTTGCCACCTGATGCATCCAGGCAGCGCCATCGGCCTTTGAAGCAGCCCAATGGTGTGCTTGGTCCAGGGCCGTGGAGTCTGTTTCAGTCAGGAACAAAGAGAGCTGAAAAGCACTCTGTCAAAGGGAAGCGAAAAAGCTTGAAGATAAGAGAGAAGCCCACCCAAGACTGAGCGTGTTGGAAGCCCACCCAAGACTGTGTGTGTTGCGCTTCTATATCAATTTTGTCAGCCAGTGCTGATTGTGGAATGGAATCTGTGTTCTCTATAAGCCAATCAAAGTTATTGGTCAGCTCTGATGTCACACACAATAGTTTGTCTCTTGTTTGAGGAGAGGATGTCATATGACACATTTAATTTAGTTGTAAAATGTTCTTGATTTCCTTTTGTTGAAAAGAGGGATAAGTGCAAATCATTAACTTTGCTCAAACATTCATGCAACACTCCATGGATGAAAACAAAACGGAAAGGTCACTTATATTAAACTGAAAAGAACCAAAAGGCAAAAAAATGTACTGCAACACAGAAGTAAAATCTTCCCCAAAAACATCATCCAACGAGAAGAAATTTGGAAATGGTGACAAGGGGAAAAAATGACACATAAATTAACTTTGTTTTTTCCTAGCAAAATGCATCTGCAATGATTTCTATATCTTCAGTTAAATAATTTTTGCAAATTCCTTGCTAAATGGACTACTTGTGTGCAAACCCACATTTTGAGAATGTTACGAGCAATGTGTGTCTTCTTCAGTAATTTGCCTCTCAATGGGAGGTTAAGTAGCTCTGCTACAGGGTAGAACAGAACTAAATCAAACCTGAAAGCTTCTACTGGATAGCCTGTTATTTATTTTTAACTGCTACAATAAGCATGCAATATAATATCAATCAACCAACCAATCAATCAATTGTTCAACCACTACAACATAAAGCTGACTTTACACACAGTATATGCATCAATCAATTAACCACTACACCATAAAGCTGCCCGTAGTATCCACCAATCAATCAATGTCTATTTTTGCATTCTACTATTTACAAGCAGGTTGCCAGACAATGGACATTTTCCAGAGTGAATGGTAGGATACAACGATTAAATGAACATACTAAATACAAACATACAGGGCAAATAGACCAGTGACAGTGTGACTTCGGTCCAGCTCCAAGTATCACTGACAAGAACAGAGTATGAAGGCAGATCAGGGATCTTCTGGGTTTACTTGGATGGTTGAGTGTGTGGCCTGTGTCACTTCAACAAAAGACCATAGAGTCAAAACACACCGGTATGTCCATGTTCAATATAAAGCTCACAATGTTTGTGTCAATTTGGGACCATATTGTTACCACTCTTTCCTTTGAAAACATTTAACATTAAATTTATTTCAGGGAACTTGAGTTGTGGAGCTGCCCATTCTTCAAGTGAGTTAAAAACTGAAAATAATAAATATATGCCTTTGCAATCGGAAACCCAAAGGAGAAAACTTAAAATGTATGCAGAGTCCGCACACCAACTCACAGCAATGCTCCACACTGAATGTAATTAGGCCCCTGGTCTCTTCATGGAAATGAAGATGCATTCATGCAAACTCCACCCAGAAAGGCCATCGGCTAGGATTCGACCTCAGTACCTTCTTGCTGTGAGGCGGCAGTGCTAACCACTGCACCACCGTGCCACCCGACTCTGCTTATCAATCAGTTAAATTAAGTGGGAAAAGTGTAGGGACATACCAAAAACCAGCAGACAATGTGGCCCGCCAGAAATTCTGATCCCTGTCCTAAATTGTCAGGAGGGCTAGCATTTCAAATTGAACTTTTTTTCATTTCAATTAGCATCTTTGAAATTATTTGCAACCTAATCATTTTGATTGTCCTTATTTTCAAAGTAATAATAATGTCAACTCGGATTCAAGATCTGCTTTTCTCATTTCAGAAAGGCATCATCTCTGTATGGGGTCTAACATAAGATGATTAATCATTAACTCATTCGAATTATGGAAGCTAGCATGTAGGCATGGACATGTTGAGTATATTTCATGGTTTTTCTTGCATTTGTCACAACAATAACTTGCTGACTGGTTCTGAATATGTTCTTCTTCATTCTAGTTTGACAACTGTCTACACCTTGAATGATTGTTTGAAACAATTTTTGAACATTCCAAGATCTGAAAGGAGTGTACTCTCTCACTGGCAATTCTGACTACTTGTATCCAAGACTGTTCTGTGTCCTTCAGGCTTAAACAGTTCTCTGGAACATGTCACTACAGTCCTGTGGTCTTGTTAATCTCTTACTTCAGAATTCTCCCAGGGCCTTTCTTTTTGAATGTATTAATAACTTATAAATCTTGCAACTACAAATAACCTCTTTCAGTGTAACTGTGAACAGGGAGCTCCATGATGCTAGTGTCAATTTGCATTGAGATGCTATTTGGGAAAATATGTTAAAATATATTTCATCTAAAAAAAAAACTGTCGTAATATTTTTAATTGAATAGAGGGTCTCGGTTACTGATCGGAGAACTTGTGGCAGGTGCTCTGTGCACATATTCAGGGAATACTGGGTAATTGTCTATTTTTGGATGTCCCTTCTTGCAAACTGGATGTAATTGTGCCCAAGGCTTCTCCTTTTTGGAGATGCCCAAAGCCAATTAAACCCACACAGGGAGCCTATTTTATCAGCTTGCCCATCTTCAGAGAAATCCAAACTCGAGGGCAAGGAACAACCCACTAACAATTTATAAAATGTTTGATTATTATAATTAATCCAGTGGCTCTATTTGTGTAAAGTTTTTCAACAAACAAAAGTAATAACAGTTCATTCACAGATGCTGAAAACAGGTCATTTTAGGTAATGTTTGTTAGAAAGAATTATATTGGTGGCTGCAAATGCAGGGTAGGTGGAAACTGGATCATCCTAATTACATAAATCCAATAAGATTAAACCTTGTAGCAGATGTTTTTTTTTTTCTTCCAAAAAGGAAACCGGTGGTCGCTGTGGAAATGTCGAAAGTATAGGCTTTGGGGAAGAATACGGTTTTTTACATATCGAATGATTATTTTTACTAATTTGTGTGCTATGAATTAAACAATTCTGATTTTAACAGGTCCAAAATAATTACATGTTTAAAAAAAATTGTACTTATTTTTGCCAGTTTTGAAAATGAGACCATTCATTCAGCTTTCATTGTTTTCACTATTTTAGGCAAGTACATGACTTAAATTATTATCATTTATTTAAATAAGCCTGTTAATGGAAAAAGTTGTGCTACCTCAAAAGTTGGCATAGAGGTCCCATTGAACAAAATTGACGTCCAAACTTCAGGCTGGGCTTTTCAACAGATATCTATCAAAACTACTTAGCATAAGCTTAGCCATTCAAATCCCATTAGTGCATCGTCCTCTGTCAATTTGGAGAGAGCAGGCAAGCACACGTTCTTTTTTGAGGCGCTTGCTTCCAGCTGCTGTTTCTTTTCTTTCCACTCTGCAGTGCTTCAGCTGAGCAGTGCAGTCACTTTGCAGGCACTCAATCAACCAGTGGAGGCGCCCTTGAGCACTGAGAGATTGAGAACCCTGCTGAGTCGTGCTGACTGAAACCCCCTTCTCCCTGGACTACGCTGCTGGCCAATTGGACACTTCCCTGTTGGACACACTCGGCACTGGCAACAGCAGGATTTATTTCAAGACTGTGAGGTGCATCAGTACACTGAGGAGTGCTTTAGCAGAAAACAATACCTGGCAGCTGCAATTCTGCCCAGAAAACACTCTGTCATTAGTGCTCAGAGAGGTTTTTGGTAATAATCCCAATGATAATCGCTTTCACCTGGTGAGCTCAGAGTTTGGAAGAGTGTTAACAATTTTGTTTTGAATCACTGAGGACATCTATAGCCAAAGTATGACTGATTGCAATTCCCCCAAAAAAGCAGAAAAGTGGTTTGCTTGAAATAATTAATTAATTGACTGCTTGCCGTGTGAGCCTTCTACGGTGTAGGAATGCACAATTGGCACTGTGTTTTCCAGACTCACGTCTTCCTTTCGGGGGTTGTGCCATCAAATAGCATTACCATCCATTCAGTGCTCCAATACTGCTGAATCTACACTTCATTTAACACTTCCGACTCTCACAGAACAGAAATGTGCCAATAGCAGGATGTGCCAATGCATTTGATGTTTGTCTAAAGTGACAACCGGTGCAGTCTTTAGTGTAATGGTATAATCAGAAGATTTTAAAATAGAGCAGGAGCATATTTTACAAAATAAATTAAATTGCTTGTTTGTGTGTGTGGTGTTGGGGGCAGTGGTGGAAATATCTGCCTTTCTTGAGACAGATATTTGACTCATTTGATCATGGCGACCGTGTATGTCCAGGGAAATGTCACTCAGTGTGTCCTGAAAGTTTCACCACCACCGGAATGCTAATCTCCACCCTAAGGCCAATAGCCACACTAAAAGCCAAAGTTGGGTGCATAATCTTGTGCCAAAGCATGTGCATAATCTTAAATAAGGGAGGCAGTACTGCATCTCCTCTGGTTGAAGCCCCCCCCACTTGTCTAACCAAGTGACAGGACTCTACTGATAAAACGGCTCCTCCGTCTGGGAGATAAGCTTGAGTATAATTGATTGAAGAAGCAGCCTATTTCCTGTCTTAAAGGGAGCCTCTGACTTTCTCAAAGAATAAAAATATTTATTTATTTATTATTATTCATATGTGTATTTTGGCCAGTTGCGGCGTGCATATATTTTCATGGTGCAAACAAAGTGATTTACACTGGATCAAGTGTTGTTAATGTGACATCTGTCTATTGCTCTATGAAAACAAGCTCTCTCAACTTAATTGCCTGTCTGTTGACCCACATCCTTCAAACATTATACACCCATTTAAAATTGAACAATAAGTCTTAAGGTTCGGGAAATACGTGATGCTGCTACTATGATTTAATCTGAGTAAAATATGTGGTCAGTACTATAAAGTAAACATAATTCATACAGAAAGCGTGCATAGGCATAACATGATAAAACTGCCAAAAACTCCAGGTTGAGTGAAGAATTGATTAATACATTATGGAAATAAAATAAAGTGTTTAGTACAGAGTTCCCAAAGGAGTCACGGAGTCAGAGTGGCTACCTTACAGGATCAAGTACAGCAAAACTTAGTCCCTCTTATTGCCATGGAGGACATTTCACATTTGCAATTCCAAGTAAATAAATATACAGGACAATAGAAACAATAAAAAGGGCTTTTCATATTGGCGGGAGGGGATGGGGTTGGTCTCCTTGACTGTGCTTTGGGTCTGTTAATACTCCTGTGAGGCCTCATGTTTAACAGGTATTAGCTGCAAATGAGATCTCAAACCCTGGCTACAGCTTTTCTCTGCAATCATGAGAAATTCAGCAATTACCTTGCGACAACATCGCGTTGAAGTGTACTGTTCTGAGCTTGTGTAGTGTCAGGTACATTAAGAATTTGGTAGTGAGGACAGATAGTTAAAATGTGTACATATTAACAGTCATTACATAGAGCCACTAATGAATGTGCAGAATATATAAGTACATTCATATAGTTTTGTAACATGTTCACAGTCTCCCTCAGTGAGAGAGGGAATGTGTGGGGTTCCTGCGGTGGTTGATGAGTTGCGGAGCCAGATTGAATGATTGGGGAATTGAGTGAATGTATGGTATTCATTGGGGAATTGGGTGATTGTAAGGGGAACGCAGGGGCTGGGTTCTCTGAGGGAATATATTGAGTGCACCTGGGTTAAACGGGAGATCTGACGAGAGGCGAGTGTGAGAGGACGGATTGCATCTGAGTTCCTGAGTGTGTGGCAGTAGAAATTTATTTTTATTTTTTTGTTTGTTTGGTTAAGTTTTATTCTTTTGTGTAAGTGTGCAGTAGTTGTGTTTATGTACGGTGGAACTTACCTGAGTGCGGCAAACAGCGAGAAGTGAGCTGAAGCAGCCAGAAACTGTGGAGAAAAAAACAAACCAAACAACGGCGTTATACCCGGAACTGACCACCAGCAACGACGGCGGACTGCAGAGCTGATTGGGGTGTTGGAGCCAGTGTACCAGGGAAATCTTGTGATGAGCTGTTGCTGGGGGGACTGACCGTAAGGAACGTGTTCGCGCCATATGTAAAGCTGCAGCATGTGTGTGAGTCTCAGACTGGGACAAGCGGGGAACTGAGCGGCAGCGGGTGTGTTCTTCTCTCCCCTGTCAGAGTCGGTGTCCCGCATCTAACCCGGCGAGTGTGACGAGAGCGACGGTCTGCAGCGAAGGCCTGTGTCCCGAGATTCGCCCGTGGGGTGGACAGTCTAAATCCTCGTTGGCGACCACCAAGGACGGCAAAAGCTGTCCTGTTGTTTGTTTGTGTGTGCCCTTTATTTTGTACAGACGGCTTGTGTTTATTTTAGTTTTTAATATTTCTTAATTGTGGTAGTCCCAGGGTTGCGGTCTGGGTAGGACTCCACAACACATATTCTTTACCTGTTTAATGTTGCTTGTTTGTGGCGTGGAATGATAGTTAGTTTGGTTATTGTATGAATGTGGATCCCGCCCTGTCTGTTTGTGTATGGGCTTTCCCTCCATAAGCATTGTGGGGCTGGGTGGCCGGCAGCCCCAGAGGTGGGTTATTGAAGGGTTGATCACGAATGTGTGTGCGTGCCCTTTTTATAGTAGCCTAAGTAAACCCTAACGAGCACAGTGTGTCTACGTGTGGGGTGTGGGGAGGCGCGCTTACCTATGGGAGGGGTCGGCTTCATCCAGAAGGATTGGAGAGAGAGAGAGACTGGGAGGGAAAAGGGACCCACACACGGGCATAGCCTCTGTCAGATTGTGCTTGTGTGACCAACTTTTAATACATTTTTTATAAACAATAAAACATTATTTTTACATTTTACTTCTGTCTGGTGTACTTTTTGGAGAGTGATGGATCCCGCAAAAACCTGGTCCGGATTCGGGCACAGGATTTTTCCTTTTCAAATCCTGACAGTTTCACATTGGGTTACCAACTATGTTGGTAATATACATGCATACCCTCACACAAGCACCAACTAGTGTTGAGAATATACATATACATAACCTCATACAGTGACCTAATGGTGCAAACGTGTAATTAATCAGTTTCATAAAATGTATTATTAAATCATGATTATGAATTTCATCATTGAACATTAAAATAATAACCAATAACTTAATCTGAAGGCATACGTTCTTTATGAGGATAGGCTCAAATATTTATCCAAACAATAATCAGACCGACGTCCAGGTTTAACAAAATACAATTTATTAAACAACAAACGTATCTAAAACTAACATCCTAAAAGCAGTGAATGATATGGAAAGGAAAACAAAGTGTTGAAAATGAATGAGGCATATTAGAATTCACAGTTCTGTTTCTGCATGTGCGTGTGGGTTCACGCCAGAACACGTGGTGTACAGAAATGTTAACCATACCTGTGGGAATAGTACTACAATCGAATCCACCAGGGTTATTATTGTTGTTAATAATAGATCACTATTTATTATTGGTTTCCCACAGTTGAACTACCTGCTACTCAGAAAAACTGTTTGATTTGGGAATGGACCGTTTGAATGGAGTTTTGTTTTTTTCTATACCAGCGTGCGTTTACACATATTTCATGACCTTGTCAAAATAAATCATGACCCACACCATCATGGTTCATAGCCCAAGTGAATTTCCCTGGCCTCACGATATTGACTGTTGTGGATCAGTGTAACCTTTGGCTTCCTCGGTGCTTTGTGGATGAGTGTAACCTTTGGCTTCCTCAGTGCTCTGTAGCTTTACTAGATTGCCGACAGCAGATATGTCCACGGCAGAGTTGCCAGAGATGTGAAATCATTGCTGTGAGGGATGTTTGTGTTTGATGGAAGTGTCAGCACGGAAGAAACACGTGGAGCGACCGTCCATTCAAATTAAGTCCATCAATTTTGCAGTGAAATGCATATATTTTGAAGCGCTGTCCAACATCATTTTGTTGTTCATATCTGGCAGCCAAAAATGGCATTCAGAATTACAGGTAGTAAATTGCAGTTTGAATTTTGTGGGAGACTGAGATTTTTAGCAACAGCAGACTGAGGCGCAGTAATTTTAGAAGCCACCAGTAATTTTCCACTGCAATACCTGTAGGCCCACTGGGAGTAGCCAAGGAACAAACAATCAAGACAAATGATAAAAACAAGGAAAATTGAATCTAAGTAAAATGAAACCCTTCACTGCTGAATGCGCAGGATTGCGCTCTGTGGCGAGTGTAGACAGGAGGGCATCCCCTCGAAAGGACATCCTCTGACCACAGCCTCCCAGACTAAATTCCCACATGTGACACTGCCACTGCGTAGACATCTAATTGTCAAAACTGGATAAATCAATGGATTGTTGCCGTCCTTGAAGTGCTTACAATGTGTGAAGCAACAGTTCGTGGATAGTTCAATCATAATAAATCAGTTCAAGTGGTGGCATTGTCAAGCTAAAATAGGCCGGTGCAATAACCAGAGCTCACTCTCTATATATACACAGCATCACATTGTTCCACAGGACAAAAAAATCTATAAATATATCTTTTTTTTTTACATTTGAGTTTTGTAAAGCACTTTGATTATAACTACCATTGTATTAATGTGTCATTTATTCAAATTAAGGTGCTTATCAGAGAAATGTTAAAAAACAGGAAAAGCAGCATTTTCTCACTAAAAGAAAGGTGCTGTGCATTCTGCATCAGTCAAGGCTCATGGTAAAATATTCTGTGAGCAGGTTTTATTCAAATGGAGTACAATATTGATTTCATTGACTTCTGTGAACTCTGTTGGAGATCAGTTTAGACTCCTCATTTTGTGTTCCAATGCTATGCTTCATCAGCCTGCTGAATCGAAAGGATTGATACAGTCAAGACCTCCCACTCCTCACTCCCATTCTGAAACATTCAGTGCACCATTTATATCAGAACCTCTTTAAAAACACATGAAATGATGAGCATACTCTCGTAGCTGTTATTCCAACACTGTGACCCTGGTACAGTGAGGTGCTATTGGTGTTGTTACAGTTAATGGGTTGCGGCAGTAATGTCACGAAGGGATTACAGGTTCTCTGAATTGATTTAGTAACTTTCTGGCTGTGTAAATGGAACACATTGCATATTTTTAAATGAGTCTGCGTGGAAAGTATATTACTTGTGTGATATAACCCACAGTAATCTTTTTTTTTTTCTCTTAGAAAACAGCAGTGAATTCATGTCACTTTAATCATAATTCCTGAAATTGTACAGCATACATTGACAGTTACTTTAATGTAATGGAGGCCTTATGTGTACATTGTAAAACAACTGTACGTAAATCATGTTTTGGGACTTGTTTTGATTGTTTTAAACTTTTGAAAAATCCAGGATGGTGGATTTTTTTGTATTTTGCTCCAGCCTTTTTCCTGGATTATTTTCCCTGCAGAGCATTGACCAGGGCTGCATTCGGATCCAATTTTACACAACCCCTTCCCTTGCTCACTTCCCTTGAGTGAGCTATCTTGTGACGTAATTTGCTACGTGCAACAAGCAAACTTAATAGGTGCTCTGTAAGGGAGCATTGACGAGAAACGAACAAATGGAACCGCCCTCGCAACATATAGGAAGTAAAACACCATAGAGTTGAAATGTGACCGCCCAATTTTTCCATGTGGAGCATTGCATTGTGGGATTCCCTTCTTGCTGGAAGCTTGAATTTGATACCTTTGATGAAAGGGAGGATAAACTAGGGAGTGAGGGAATATAATTACTCCCTCCCCTTTCTTAAATTGGAACCGAATCCCACTTGGTGTGGCTGCCATATTTCATCCTGCCATTTTGGGGATTCCCCCCTTGAATCAAGGAATGGGAACGATGGGAAGAAAGCATAAAATTCGGATCCGAACGCAGCCCAGACCACTTTGGAGTTTACTGTCCATCCAATAAAATTTGGATCTATAACTGGAACATGCATTGGAAAAGACACTGACTGAAGTCTTACATACATAAGACAAGTGATGAACACATTTAGGTCAGATGGAGCATGAGAGGACATATGATGAAAGGCTGCTTACTTTTTCTACATGACAGAATGGACACATTTTCCAATGTGGCAGAAAGGAGTTTTTTTTTGTCTAGAAAAAACCTGTTTTTCATTTCCTGTTGAAGGAAGAAACAATCAAGCCAACAATTAGATCACAATTTGCTTGTGGTTTTCGATCACCCCCATATCCTTGTCAGGTCATTGTCTTTTATTTTGTTAGATAACACTAATTAAAAATGTTCTGTGTCTATAAACAATTCCAAATCATCATAACTGTTTTATATTAACATTATCTGTCTCCATGCCAAGTCATAAAATGCAAATAAGTTTGTACAAATGTAGTACAAGGAGTGAACATTTTGCACAGTATAAGCTTTGTCGGGCAAGTAGGATTTTGTCACAGTTTAGGGTGTTTAGCTCTAACTCCAGCTCTGTCTACTATTAATTAACCCCTCTTAACAGGTTACCCCTCTGAAAGATAAGCCAAGGGAACAAGCAACAGAAGACTCCAAAATGTCATGCATGCTTTAAAATATTAGACAATTTAAAAACTACAAATTATTAAAAATAATAATCCCAATGTAAATCTCCTAATTCACTGAAAGTATAGTCGAACAGTAACCTGGTGGAATCAACTAAAAAGTCAAAACCAACTGTAGTATATCAGGTCTAGGGATGCAGCGATATAGAAATCGCTGGCCGAGAAAGATTTCCGATAATTTAGGCGAACCGTTGCCCGATGCTGATATTGGTCCCGATATTCGGTAGTTTTATTTTGATTGATAGGACATTATTGGAGCTAACAATTGGTTGTTTTAACACTATCGGCCAATCCAAATTTGTTTCTATTATCGGCCGATACCAATCGTTAGCAGATATATCGGTGCATCCCTAATCAAGTTTTAAGATTAAATAATTGTATTAAATGAAAAACAGGACAGGTACATTCCATAGACATTAATTTGAAATTACCAGTAAAGATTGAGACCAAAAAAACAATAACTTGCCAGAGAGAGTATTACTCTCTTCCAGTTTCAGCACAACAGGAACAAAAGGAGATGAGGTAGAAAAACTCAGATTATGTGAACATATAACCAAGGAAACCACAAGAAAAACCTTCTTCTCTAAGGCTCTGAAACCAACTGAAAACTGTCCTTCATCCATCACAAATACCTTACCCAGCAGGGATTGAGGATGGTTGCCATAATTGGGTGATGCTGAGTTAAAGTGTAGAAGGTGGGTCAGGCTCAGCAAAATTGTGCCAATTTTTGCCTGTTTTGCACTGTTCTGTTTAAAGCCTTATAACCCCAGATGTGCACATCACACACACACATGTGTAATGGCTTAAATTGAAGAAGTCCCCTGTACCATTTAATGCCATTGCTTAAAATGATTTGTTTACATAATATTTATATACATTATGGGCTGTAATTGCCCAAAATACTTTCAGAAAATGTAAAACTTCAGAAGTTACAGTGCACCTCTGAAAGGCCAAAATATAAAACAGGTCATACTGTACTTGGTCCACACGCCTCTTGACCACACGTGAACAACATTTTTGGGGGATATGTAAAACTACTCAGGTTCCACAAGGTAATTTGTATAAAGTATATCCTGGCATTTTTTAGTGTCTCAAAATGTATCTAAAATGGATAAAATGTGCATTACAGTAAATCAAGAGGTAATCAGTTTCTATCAACACGTAAAGTATTCTGACTCACAGAAAACATGTTTGCATTCAGTGCATGAAGGAATTTTCATCTTTTTCAAAAGAATGGGGCAGGGAGATATATAGGGGTCCAGAAACCTATCCAACCCTATCCAAAAATGAATACAATGCTTTGTTTGTCCATATTATGGCTCATTGATGCTGGTGTGCTCAACATAATGCATGGGGAGGCTATGTACGAATACTAATGATACAATACATGATATGACCTATGCTACTATTTAGCCACAAGAAATTAGATAATAAATGCTATATTTTACATGGCTATTGTGACTAAAATTCAACCTCTGCACAAATAAAGTTATTACTTGAAAAGATCTACTCGAATCTCTGTGTAATAAAGATGAGGCATTGTGTCTGAAACTTGTAGCAATCGGATGCAACATAGTGCTGTGTTATACATGGATATCGGTCAGCTGGTTAAATCTACCTATGGGAATGCCATACCATTTCAGAAAGCTTAGGATGCGCTCTATTGGACGATATACGTGTCAATTAAAATCAGGTTTGTTTGAAAGACTTAGACTTACACAATTTTTGAATGGTTAGTATTGCACACGACCATTTTGGAGCTTGCATACATGTGGAAATGAGTTAAATAACTTAAAAACAAAAAAAATTAATAACCTCAGATTCTTGCATAACCTTCATAACCAAAGGTAAAGTTACGACTTTATTTAATATATTACCGGACTTTATTTAATGTTTTTCTTTTATAACAAAATAAAGTTATGTGGTGACAAAAAAATACCACTTGTTCTTTTTCCTGTGGAGTGAGTAGGCATGTTGACAGTTTTACTTGTATGTATTCAGGATCTTGGAAGGTGTTTCTTGCTGCTGTGATAGTAAAAAATCTTTTGGTGATAAAATAAAAACTTTAATTAACTCTCATTCGTTTAAATGTCTGCTATCTTACATGTGGTCGGGTCCATTGTAGATAACAGTGTAGCAGCATAGCATGCTACTTTCATGAATTACAAGCCAACAGTGGCACATAGAAATGTGATATTTCGCTCGCTAATAGGATATTAAGAACTGATTATGATGATATGCGGTTTATGGTGATAAAATCCATATTCTTGTGGAACTAGCAACGTATTTGTGATGTTTTTAAAATGTAGACGCAGGCCTCTCTACCACTAGGGGTCTGCAGAAACAAGTTAATGTCCTAACATGAGTATCTGAGGAGGTAATTCAGCTCTGCTATTAAATACCTCTACAAAATGAAAATTTACTCCTGCTTTCAACAACAGGTGATGGTTGTAGGCAATAATTAAGTCCAGCTAGTGCTATATGGATATTGCAATATCCACCTTCAGGCAAAATATCCATGTGACAAGGGCAGTCGTACCACACTGACCTCCACTTGAAATGGGAGCTACCTCCTAAAGTGTAAATTCCAAAAGCCTCAACAACCATTATCTACATAGACATTAAGACTTTCAATTGATGATTTCAAAAGAAAAACCATGATCCTCATGGTATTTTGTGGCCACACTGGGCCCTGACACGCCCATGAATAGATTTATGTTCTGGTGTCTCTTCAGATGGAATTAAACTGTCCAGGAGAGTGAATAGACGTAAATAAAGAGATAAGGGCACCAGGGTGGCTTTTAATTGCCTGATGACATTCCCATTGATGATTGAGAGAGATAGAGATAATTTTTTGTCAGGTCAAACAGAGCAGGCTACTTAACAACAATATAATATTATATGAACCATGGACATGTTTACCGTATCAAATTATATTTGAAATTTGCAGAGAATTCAATTTAAATTATATTTAAAATTATATGCAAATTCTAGATGAAAAAATGTTACGCGACATGTAACAGCTGAAGGTAAGTTTTTTTCGGTGACTGCATATACTAAAGTACATGTGGCAAAAAAAGGGCAAGTGAACCTACTAAAAGTGAATTAAAAAGGAAAACAAATATTCAAACCTCTTTATTAATGAAACAATAAACTTTGCTTCACTTCATCGTTTAAGGCTATAAGTGAATGTTTCATTTCGATTATGGAATTTGAGGAAATTAGTCTTAACATCAAAGCCTGAAGTAAAGATCATTTATGATTTTAATTGCAATATATCTCTGCACCACTGAACATTTCAGGCCATTTGCTAAATGCTTCCTGGTATGAATGCATTATATGTGGTATAAGTTTGTATTTTCCTTTTTTGGCTTGATGACAGCATTCTTTGCTGATGAAAGTGAGCATCTACTGTATATTTGTTGAGTAATAATGGTTTTATTAATAGCCTGCCCAAAGATCAAATGGCAAATATGTATCTACATTTTTTCTCATCGATTCTTATAAATCAGCTCGACCTGATGGCCGAGACCCCTATTTTATAAAACTTGCCAATGATTTATTTCTGAGCCTCTAACTCATATTGTTTATCTCTCCCTTATTTCGTATAGGATCCCAGTAGTTTGAGAATGTCTTTTTGTTCTGCCCCTTTTAAAAGGGGGTGATCCCTCGGATACAGATACCCTACAACCCAATTTCTAAATTATCTGAGC
Organism: Ilyophis sp. 1 JC-2022; assembly: GCA_022702515.1. Classification (NCBI taxonomy): domain Eukaryota; kingdom Metazoa; phylum Chordata; class Actinopteri; order Anguilliformes; family Synaphobranchidae; genus Ilyophis; species Ilyophis sp. 1 JC-2022. Next base: position 14,463,632 of record CM040398.1, on the reverse strand, counting down.
TTTCTAGGGTCTTGAAGTCCCTGGTTAATACCCAATTATTTATTTTCTTCAAAGTAACAATGCACTTTTTTTTTCTGTCTGGGTTCTGGGCTGAACATGGTACTGCTACTGCTGCTACTCTTGTCTGTGTGTAGTTCAGGCCCTTGACTGGAAAGAAAATACTGTGCTGCCTTGCTTGTTGACCTGCCAAAAGCATTTTATAATGAACAACTCCTTAATATTAGCTTGACTTCAAAGGTGGCAGGCTAGTTTAAGGAACACCTGTCTGACAGATCTGTGTGTTGACAACCACAATCCTCTCTCATGCTGATTTCCCATGGCATCCCTCAAGGATCTATCCTAGGCCCATATGTATATTTTTTTCCCTTACCATTTATACCAATGATATGTTGATTCTTTATTTATCCTGAATGAAATTAGTGTTCAGGCAGCTCACAGTGTCAAACAGATGGCACACAAGAACAAAGAACAGTTAAAATGTAAGAGTGAGAAATTAGATGAATAAGATAAGGTCAATATAAAAACAATGGAAAAAATAGCCATATAAAATGTAAAAACAAGAGTATGTATGTACATTCAGATAAAGTGCAAGTATTGATGTGCATTACGTGCAGTGGCTGAGGTGTAGACAATGTCTGGTACATACATCTGGTAATGTAAAGATCTCCCAATGCACTGAATAAATCAAATAAAACAATAATAAAGGCTATTTCCTGAAATAAATAGTAGTATGATGTAATATCCTCAAAAAACTTTAATGTGATGTCTGTCACAGATGTGTGCTTGCATGTAATGGGGACTCTTATCAGGGAGTTGGAGCGGAAGACCAGATGCGACCGAGAGGGGGGTTCAATAAGTTATCCATAGAGCGCGGAATAACCACTAAGAGGGAACGGACAAAACACAACAGAAAAAGGAGAATACTCCCGCCGTATAAGCCAACGTAAATCAACCCGGTGAGAAGTGGGCGAACAGTCAACGAAGAAAATAATAGCAACCCAGAGTTATGGGCGAAACGCTCGCAGACTGGAGCACTAGAAAAAACCAAAGAACAGGAAACCTCTAGCCCGAAAATTATTTAAACAAGCTAAAAATCTGGCAAATCTCAGAGAGGAACGCGTAGAAAGGAGAATACCAAAAGAAGAAGAGAAAGAGAAAAAGAAAGACCCTAAGATATAAACTAAATCTTTACCGGCTTCGCTCAGTGGCAATGATGACACGAAAGCACCGAGACTGGAAGATATGGCGCTTAAGAAGCCGTCAGAACACCTGGACAGGTGAAAACAATAAGTGCCGAAGCGGTCGAAAAAACCTGGCACAGACTCCGTCCCGAAACTGCAAGGGAGCTTCCACAAAAGAGAAAATGGCAACCTATAACACTGTGACAGACTCAGCAGTTACACAGGTCTCTAAGGCCCATACCGCACCCAAAGGGTGAGGCATTGAAGTGTCTGGTGTCAACGGGTACAAAAGACGTTTTGTGAAAGAGCCATTCTGTGGAGCACCTCTGAGAAATAGTCTATCGCTAAAGATGCTCTTTTAGCTTACCAGCATATAGTGGAGGGGGTAGTTAGAACATTCCATGAAGGTCAGGAGCTTGTTCAGTGTCCTCCTGCTTAGTCATGGTTCACTGCTGCCAGAGAGTCCAGTTCCAGAGAAGCTCTCTTCACCAGCTGTTTGAGCCCATTGTCATCTCCAGATGTAATGCTGCCACCCTATTACACAAGAGCATAGAACATGACACTGGCCACCACAGATTGGTAGAACATCTGCAGCATTATACTACCCACATTGAAGGACCTGAGCCTCTGCAGGAAGTATAGCCAGCTCTAGCCCTTGTAGAGGGCCTTGGTGTTCAAAGTCCACCATGCTGTGGTCCAGTTGTATACCCAGATACTTGTAGGTCTGGACCACGTCCAGGTCCCCCCCTTCATGGAGACAGGCAACAGGGGAGCCTGGACCTCCTGATATCAACCACCATATCCTTGATTTTTGAGGTGTTCAGTTGGAGCTGGTTCTGCCTGCACCATCCCACAAAGTTCTTAACCAGACCCTGAAACTCCACATGCTGACACCTTCTGATACACCCAACAATAGTAGAATCATCATAGAACTTCAGGTGACATGACCCCATGTCGAATCTGAAGTCTGAGATGTACAGCGTGAACAGGACGGGAGAGAGAATGGTCCCTTGCGGGGCCCCTATGTTTCTCACTACCATCTCAAAGACACAGGTACACAGCCACACATACTATGGTCTTCCAGTCCACTTGCATCTCTCTGAGCTTGTCTCCCAGCAGAAGGGGCTGGATGGTGTTAAAGATACTAGTGAAATCAAAAAAGATTAACCTCACAGCACCTCTTAGGCTAGCCCCCACGCTCCGCTGCTTCTCTGCCATGAACGTGCATCAGAGGTTCTAGCTCTGCTTGCAGGATTGCAGGCAGGCATAGCAACACTAATAAAAATGTCAGCTCCAAGAGTCCAGGTAAAACAGAGTTTTGGCAGAGTTTACCAATAACACAGTAACGTCACTAGGTTTGGTAGCTTGTGATTGTTTTGCGAAGTTCACTAGTCTAAAGTTGGCTATCTTACATTACCTTGTTGGTGGGCCAGTAGGGGGCGAACTTCCCTCTTGTAAAATAAATCGCAACACCACAGTCTTTTGGATAAGATGTTAAACTGAGGTCCTGACTCAGTGGTCATGAAAGATCCCATGACACTCTTCACAAAGAGTAGAATGTTCCACGGTGGCCTCTCAACCTGCCACCTAATCATCCCCTGATATAATTGACAAAAAAATTGTTCTCTCTCTCTTCACCTCAACTGAGGTGTGGTAAGCGTTCTGGCGCAAAATGGCTGCTGTGCATCACCCAGGTGGGATGCTACACATTGGGGGTGGTTGAGTTGGGTTTCCCCCCTCACTATTGTAATGACTAATTACCAAATGGTTTGCGATATCTCAGGACATAACACACAATCACACACAACATAGGCTTTAACATTGAATCATCACCACAACGACTTTAGCCTGTGAAGCTAAAAAAAAAAAGTGCCTAGATTCAAAAATATGCCTTGTACTGTGAAAAACAGCGCCACCCTTAAACTTTTAAAAGGAACTTTTGTCTGCTTCACTCGGCCATTGCAAATCAATGGATGACTTTATAAGACATGATTGGATTATGACGCATTTTTGAGCCCACCCTTGAACGTTTTTGTCCTGATATACAATATAATACATAATGTATACCCATCCAGTTCAGCTGTCTGGCAAGATATAATCATCTTTTTTGTCAGTGATTGATAATGGTGATGTTTTATACGGGTCATCTAATATATTTTAAACATAGACTGGATATTGTTTTTCATAGTGCATTCAATTTTATCTGTTCTAAAAAACATTGTACCTCTTTAATCTTTGAGTTAACTGGTCTTCAGACCCTGAGCCATGGCAGATGGAACATGTTAATTTACAAAGCCTGTATTGGCAAGCCTCCAGTCTATGCACTTTTTAACAGGTCCCCGTCAAAGTGTAACCTTCAGTCTAATGATCAATTACTTTTTTTCTGTACCTGAACCTAATTCAGATTTGAGTAAAATGGCTTATAGTTATTAAACCCCATGGAACTGAAACCATCTGCAGGAAATCACCAAATTTGTGTTTTATTAGCTTTAGTATTTGCAATTTTAAGTCAGTAATCTAGTTATAAAAAACTGAAACTTGCACCTGTTTTACATAATTTTGATGTGTTATCCACTTGTTTTCTTTTAATATTGTGTGTCATAATTGAATGTTTATTTTTATTATTTTAATATTGTGTTTCTAAAATGTGTCTGTGGCAGGTATCCACTGGTCTCTGTAGGACCTCCCTGGATACAAGTTAAATACAAAAATACATAAATTTGTCTTCCAAAACCATTCTGCCTGTGTCCATTTTAAAACAAAATTGTAATAAATGTCTCTTTATTTCATGTAATCTGTGATTTTTACAGGTAATGTCACAAATTCCCAATTGACTCAGTTGCCCTGACCCTTAGTTGTCCTTTATTTAGTCAGGTGGGGCAACGAATAACTAAATTCTATTTTCCAGTGATGACCCAGATCAATATGGGTAGAGGCTGCAAGGGATTGTGTGGCCAGATGATGAGTTCCAGTCCTACTGGGACTTTGACCAGGACGCCTACTAAACACGCCTACACATTTGAAAAGTGTCATGGGATCTCTAATGACCACAGTGAGTCAGGATATTGGTTTAATGTATCATCCAAAGGACAAAACCTTAACAACACAATGCCCTCATTACTATACTGGGACATTGTATTTCTATTTTGGTCCAGAGGGAAGAGTACCGCTCACTGACAAAGCACCAGTAGCCAGAAATATACATATAGTTGAGCCTGCATGGGTAAGTGGCCAAAACTGCCAAGATGGGCAATCAGAAATGGGTGTGGTGGTTCAGCTAAGATGAGTTGGTCGGCCAGGACACTATTTAGGTGGCCGTGAACCATCCTGGCCCACCCAAACCTCCAGCAGAAACTCGCTTTCCCAGTAGATCTCCAATCCCAGTACTAAGAAAACCCAGCCCTGCTTAGCTTAATCTGTTTGCCATGAGAAAAGTGCAGGATTGCATGGTTGCTGACTAATTGGATAATTGTACCCATTTAAACCCTGAACTGAACTTAATAACAGGAACCTAACCCCAAGCCACAAGGTTATAGGTTTAATTTTCAGTGATGACTGAAAATGTCACATCATATTTAATCAATGCCAATTTCAGTTGATTTCACAATCCACAGCCAATTGAATATTACGTCGGAGGGAACTACAGAAATGCAATTTGTCACTGTGCCATCTCCATGGAATTAAGTTAATTAAGAATACTATTTTTTAATTAAACGAAGCAATGCCATTTACTGCTTGGGTGCTGTCCAACAAAGTCATTTAAAAATCCATTTACACTTGCATTGAAATAAAATAAACTATTGCTTTTTATGTTTGATATTATATATTATAAAACAATAATATTCTGTAATTTCATAATTTTACAGCCAAACATATAAAATATGTGACACACGTGTTAGTTTACGCGTGTCTTACAAATTTTGAATTTGCTCATCAATGCTACAGGGAAATGTCCTAAAGAAATATGTCTATGTAGGTTTCTTAGCAGCAGCACAGTGCATTATTGACAGTATATGAGAAGAAACTGGGGCTTGTTGCTTTTGGCATTTATGTCATTGACAATCAGGGTACAGTACATGTCAATAGTGACTTGAGCTTGAAATAAGAGGAAGGATTCCTAACTTTTCTTTACAAAATGCACGTTCATCTATTTTGCTTGATTATGAAATGTGCTATTGGTATGATCCTATTCACAAGTAATCTCAAAGCATTATTGTAATTGTGTTAGCAATGTAGCATTCTGTCTTTCACATGACAGATAATGTAAATTTAAAATTTCCAGTTCAGTAAAATTTTATTACAAATAATGCACTTTTAACTTTAAAAAACCATGTTCACTACATATTGCATGTTCATACAAAAAAAAAAAGACTGAATAACTGAATAAAAACTGACTATGCCTTAAATTGACTTAGTGTATCTACACTGTAATGATAGGTGTTAAGCAACTACTGCATAACTAAAGTGTACATATAGATCATGTTGCATATATTTATAATGAGAGAACAAATACTTCAAGTATGACTGTAAAAAATGTGTAATATAGCCACAGACAGTTTTTACATTTACAAGTACAATGTACAGCACATGTACAGAACATTTTTCCTACCACTGTAGTTATAGTGTAATTACATAGGAATAAGTGCTCATTCATGAAAAATGGGACCATGGTATTTCATTATAATATGTGGTAGATGCTTGTTTGGGTATCTACAAATGTATGTTTTGGGAATGCCCTCTTAATAAATATTCGGTAACACTTTACTTGAACCCTGCGACATAGGGCTGACATAACACTGTCATACACATGACATTGTAGCTGCCATAACATGACATAACAGCTGATGTCTGTTTATGTCAAATTACATAACACTGTCATCACTTTTGTCGGTAAACGTTATGACAGCTGTTATGTCACATGTTGACATGACGGCTTATACCACTTGCCAAATTTTGCGAGCTGTGCTTGCTGAAGCTAAAGTGTTATAACAGCTGTCATGACAGGGAATTAATGGCACTGTCATAAGCCACACGTAAACAGTCTTAACAGTTTATGGCAAACTGTAACAGTGTCATGATCCAGGAAGCTGTAGGAGCCATAAAATGTTATAACACATGTTGACATGACAGCTGCTTGCCATATTTAGCTAACTGTGCTAATTGAGGCCCAACTGTTATAATAATTGTCATGAAAGGGGCTACATAATAGGTTATGACACATTGACATGGCAGTTTTTGTCATTCACCAGATTTACTCATTCTAGTTAAAGTCAAAGCATTATGACAGCTGTCATGACAGGGCCATTGTAGCACTATCATTTTCATAAGATAACGGTCATAAATTTGACATAAAAGCAGTCATAACAACTTATTACAACATACCTATCACTTGCTGTTTTATTCATGTTGTCAAAAACTGCTTATGATGCATGTAACTTTACTGACCAGAAGTATATTTATGAGTATTTCTACATGTATTTCTACATTTCTACATAATGCTTTGGCCTGAACTAGAACTTTGGTCAAATTTAGTGAATGGCAAAAACTGTCATGACAATTGTTAACTGTTGGGCCTCAATTAGCACAGTTAGATAAATTTGGCAAGCAAAAGCTGTCATGTCAACGTATGTCATAACATGTTATGGCTCCTACAGCTTCATGGATCATGACATTGTTTTACAGTTTGCCATAAACTGTCACGAATGTTTACATATGGCTTATGACAGTGTCATGAATTCCCTGTCATGGCGGCTGTCATAACACAGTTTTGCTTCAGCAAGCACAGGTAGTTAAATTTAGCAAGTGCCATAAGCCGTCATGTCAACATGTGACATAAAAGCTGTCATAATGTTTACGGATAAAAGTGACGACAGTGTTATGTCATTTGACATAAACTGACATCAGCTGTTATGTCATGTTATGACAGCTGCAATGTCATGTGCATGACAGTGTTATGTTGTATGTCGCAGGGTTCAAGTAAAGTGTTACCGAATATTCACTTTCTTTTTTTATTTTGTGATTTTTGGTATAATGCCAATACTTTTTGGTTAAAATAGGTTATGCATAGATCTGTCACCATGTATATATCTATTGCATGTGTACTTGCACTCAATGTGTAGTCATACAATAGCAGATATTCTGCACTAAATTATGTGAGTCGTTTTTATCAACTCTCAAATGATGATCTAAAAATGAGGAAAATAGGTGTGGAACACTAAAATAGTTCCTCATTTGCATTTTGTTATGTTCTAATAGCCCAGCAGACATTCTCCATCATTGTTTCTCTCCTGTACTTAAAAAAAAAATGCAAACCAGATGGAGATTATTATATGTAGACATCAAAACAAGTGGGTCTAATATGCTTTCACTATTTGAAATCATGAAGTGTGCCATTGTTTCAAGTCTCCTCCTTGGGCTAATGACCAGATTTTCAATCCTTCTCATTCGAAACATTTCTGACCCAGTTTTCATACAAGCCTTTTTTCTCATCTAACTGTTCACATAAAATAGAAAATATGGGCTGCGTTTTTTCTTCTATTCTAAATGTACTTCCTGTCCTACTGTCAGATTCACATGGACATCGTTACTGAAGCTATAACACGCACGCACGCACGCACGCACGCACGCACACCACAATTTGTATCTCATTCAAAACACAGCTGCTAGAATGTTGACCAGAACTAGGAAATCAGAACACATTACCCCAGTACTCGCATCCCTCCATTGGCTGCCTATCAACTTTAAAGTTGATTTTAATGTACTGCTGTTGACTTATAAATCACTTTATAGTCTAGCCCCTTCATATCTTTCCAACCTGCTCACACCTTATGTTCCCACATGTATTCTCTGCTCCCAATATGCAGGACATCTTGTGGTCCCCAAAATAAAAAAAAACTGTAGGTGGCAGAGTCTTTTCATATAGAGCCACTCTTGTGTAACAGTCTGTCAGCCCATGTCAGAGATGCAGAGTCAGTCACTATTTTATATGTATAATTATTATTATTATTATATATATATATATATATTATTATTTTTTCCAAAATCAAGAGGAAGTTTTGTTTGGGGTGTTTCACTGAGTGCTAACCTGATTGGTTTGGATGTGTCAGAAGGGAGAATGTATGATTGACACTCAGTATAAACTTATTTTACACTTTTCAACAAAAGTTAACATAAGTGTAAAGTTATACTGAATATGGTGGAACGACAACAATCAATCATTTAGCGGACGCTTATCTAGATCGACTTACAGAAGTGGAGAACATCTCTGTTCAAAAGTACCACCAAGAAGGCCCATGTATAATCAATAAGTGTAATGTTAGCTGAAATGTAATGTTAGTTTTGTAAAAAAAGAAATCCTCTGTAAAAATTAACGTAGTTACACAGTTTCGCCGATAATCTTATCCCAAAGGGAAAACAAAAATGAAAGAGGATTGCTAAAGAGGGTCAGGGAGCAGTATGAATAGATGGGACTTCATCAGCCAACTAGCATATGATAATTTGAAGAGAAATAAGCATTATACTCATAAGTTGTTCAGACCAAAGGCTCTTTCAACTGCAAACAGTGTAATTTACCTGTAAAACATTATTGGGTAAGGTATTTCGACACAATTAATGTATGATGATTCATGATATTGCACATGAGTTTAATATCATTGTGCCTTCTACTAACAGAAAATCTTAGTTATTGGAATCTAAACAGTCAACTGTAATAAAAACAATAATGTACCATCCCCTTAAGCCTCCTTGATTCAGTGTCCAGATTTTTAAAGTCGGCTTTCGGGTTTCACTTTGAGTATTGGTACGTGGAGAAGAAAATAGGCTTTAACTTCAACATGAGAACAAAGAGCACATTTTATGAGACCCTGTGTGAACTCTAACAAACCTCCAAAATAGAATTACTGTTGCTTGGTGACCAAATAACTTTAGACCATGGAAGGATAAACCTTAGTCCTTTAATAACTCTATTCAAAATGGTCTTCTTGTACATTTCTGAGCCTATAAAGATCTATAAAGATCTGTGGATGGCTCCACTTTATAAAAAAAGTGAGATGGAAATTGAACCCATGTTAATTCATGAATATCCGCTTGGCTTGCTTAGTGCTGCCACCCCTCTTCATATCATGTATATGTATGCATGATATAACTCAGGTTCTCATTCCCTATTTAATTAAAACTAATGTTTTGTTGATTGCCTCCAGTCTCCAAAAATGGTCCCACATGAGCCACTTTTGGGGTATCTGTTGTTCTAATGGAACTTCCTTTTTGCAGATAATTCTGGTCAAGGGTTTGCTTATGTGATGGCATATAGTATGGCCATATTTAACCAATTCCACCTTGTGTTACAGATGCAACATGTTCACATCAGAAGTATTGTTGCGATACTATCTGGCAGGTTTTTTAAGTTCTCGCTTGGTTAGGTGCTAGCAACAGGGACCTAGGCTTGACTTATAAACATCTCAAAAAGTAGAAATGACACAAACTTGAATAAAAATATAAAATAAATAGATACATAAAATATCAGAAAATATGTACAGAACTGAATTGCATTACATTTGTAAAGTTGCATAAAAGCTGTTACAAATGTGAATGTGGAGTAGTTATTTGAACAATGCATTCTCAGATACAACTTAAGTTATTGAATCCAACTGGGAAAAATGAATGAATGGTCATCTGTATGATTGGATTAAGTAATTTCTGTGATGTTCTGATATAAACAATTTCAGTCCAAGTACTGTGCTGCACTCTCATACTGCAAATTCCAGATGTCAATTAACTGTCCCAATGTGGCCAAGATGAGCAAGAGACTAAGCTGTCTGGCTCAGTTACTGTCGCGTGGTTGCTTTAGGCATCTCATTGACCACAACCAGAGCAATAGAACAACTGAAAAACTGGTATCTGTCCTGATAGAAAATGGAGTCAGGAACTCATCATCCACAGAGAAAGCTATGAACCCCCCCAACCCACAAAAACCTCAACTTCACTTTCCAAACTCATCTCCCAAAATGGATAGACTGATTATGATTGATAATTGATTTTAGCCAGGAAAATCTAAATTTCATTTACAAGGGAGCCCTGTCGTAAACCACAAAGGTATAAAGATACACAGCAAAAATCTTGGTGTACATTTGAGACCGTGGTCTCATATAAACACTCTAGAGTGTGTAAGAATGTACACCCTATGGTGTTAAAGTTACCCCAACAGTGTTAGATTTACACCAACTGTTTTGCTGTGCAGACAAATGTCAAAATGTTAATAACACGAGATGGGAATGAACAATTATGATGAAAACGGTTGCATACTGTAGTCACTGTGACATTAGTATATGTTTACAATCAACAATTGCATTTAGCATGGGAAGTTTAAGGTCGTTTTCTTGATCGTTCCAATTGTACAGTGTAGAGTGGCAATGACGTAAGCCAAGTTCAGTAGAGGGTTGAGAAACTGATTTCTTCTTATTTCTTATTCGTATTCTAATACATTTGCTATATTTTCAGTCGACCATGTTGAATATCATTCTTTTCCAGAAATAAGATGTCATATTTGATCCTCGTCATTTTTGCACATATTTGTTCCAGCTTTTTACTCTCACCTTGATGTATGCCTTCAGATTTACATATTGGATGTTTGTTGAATATAACATTGTGCCAATTCAGTCATGACATGCTCATATTTACAGCTGGTTTAGATTCAGTCTGAAACATTCTATCCACATTTTTTATCATATTTTAAGATTAAGTTTTTGAAACTTCTTGCCCACAACCCCTCCCAATCCCCAAGAAAAACATTTTGCAGTAAGATGTTCTCTGCAAAAATGCCTTCTTTATCTAAAAGCGCGATAGTCTACGATATTCAGCTCAATGAGCAGAAAAGCAGGGGCTGATGTTTAGCTCTTCCAATTTCTCTCTGCTTCTCTCTCATACTCCCCCATTTCTACTTTCTAAACAGCAGGCTTGATCACACAGAACAGGGCAGGGATTGTGCATAGACCAATAACGTTAACTGCAGAGAAAGGGCAAGCTATTCAATACAAGAATGCATGTAGTTTTATTCATTTATGTTTTTATTGATGATTCCTTAATGAGGTTATTGTCGGTGTAGAACTGGATTCAATGCAATGTAAAATAGTCTGTTTACATTATCCTCCCATTCAAATACTTTTTTTATTTTGTTGTTCAATGGAAGCATTGTGATTTTTCAGATTTCCCCTCCATATCTTACTTGATGCAGAAAAGGATCGTGCATTATCACTTACAAACTTAGTGTAACTCATCCCAGTGCTTTGTTTTGGAGAAAGACATCTGATTGGTTGAGACAAGTGATTGACAGTACACAGTAGTGCCACCCATCTAAGCGTCCATGCTGCCTCTGGCATCACTGCAGAATTCCGTTTCCTGTCTCATCATGCTCAAGAGTAATTTCATAGCATTCCGAGTCAAACTTAAAACTCTATTTCCAGTAATCCGTTTTCGTAGTCGTACTGTCAAACTGTCTCATTTTCCCTTTGTAAGATGGCTCACCTGTAAACATTATGTAATTGGGCCAGCTCTGCATTTTTGTGCAGAATTTAAAAAAGGCTGCTGGACTGGAAATAAAAATGGCATCTGTATTATTCATAGCAAAATCACTGACACCAAAAACTTTTATTTTTATCTGCGACTTGAAAAGGATGATAAATATGGTCAAATTGGCTTGCGTACCAACCTGGAAAAAAATGTATATAATCACCAAGATTAAAAAAAAATTCTGAAACTGCCACATTCAATTGAAGTTAAACGTATCTCACTATTTGCAGTCACTAAAATGAGCAGGAAGATTTTTCTATTTCTTCAAGCTCAGTTTGAGCTCTAGCTCGGTATTTTATTTATTTGTTCATAAAAACCTCTGCATTAAACCTCTACTTCTTTCTGCTTACATAAACTGTGCAGCACAAAATGGACTGCAACACTACCCCCCCCCCCCCCCCCCCCCATTCAAATATAATGGACAATGCTGACTTCTGACACAATCTGTTTAATTAGCTGACCTAGTATTCTTACTTTTTACATTTATTTTTCTTCTATGTAAGCAAAGTCAGAGGACGGGATAAAATTTAATAGCTGAGTGGGGGGAAAAAAAATGTATTTCTGTGTGGTGACAATTATTTGATAAGCAATTAAAGCACTTTAAGAGCCTGGTAGTTAGTGAGGGAAGAAAGTGAGAAGCAGTGAGATAAATCTTGATGTAGGTTAGTGTTCGCGTGTTACCCGGCTGGAATAAAAGTATTTTGCATGCACAGATACCCCCCCCCCCTCCAGTCTGTAAGCCTACTCTGTACTCCCCCCCCCCCCCCACCTCCAGTCTGTAGGCCTACTCTGTACCCCCCCCCCCACCAGCTCCAAATTCTTCCCAGTTTTATGTGATGCACATTAATTGCTGCACGTATAATGTTCGTACGCATCTTTAATAAAATGTGTTTGCCCTTGCACTGTGTACTGTAGCGTGGACTGCCTTAAATGTGACAGCGGGTATATATTTCCCCCCCTGAATTCATTTGCACAACGTGACTCTAAGGTTTTATGCCGAAAGATGATCAGTGCTCACTCAAACGACTTGAAAGCTCGGCCTATAAATAAAGTGTAACGATTGTCCTAAGTGGACAGTGTGTGAAATGATGGCAAAACATTAAATGGAAAATGTAAGATGGTGCAAGCAAATATTCAGTGTGGTGCCTCTAATAGCATATGGGAAATAAATGAACCTTATGAAAATTCACTTCAGGCATTAAAGTCATGATTTTCCTCATATCAAAGAGATGTCAAACTGGGTTACCCACAGCAATTATTCTTTAGCTCTGTGCTCTTTACAATGATTTGCAAAGAGGTATGAAATAAGCTTCAAAAGATTCACAGGGAGATTCTGTTGAGACTATTGAGGTAGTGAAATATGCATGAATACACTCTCTCTCTCACATACACACACACACACACAATGTAAGCATACAAAATGAGTCATCAAATATGTATGTCCAATGTATGCGGTCCTTGTTATTGCTCCTTTTCGTTATTGCTGCTTCTTGGTGCAATGTCCGTTTCAACTTGTATCCTCACTAACGATCAATGACCACTGCCTAACCTAATAATAACCATCACTGCTCTGATGTGAGACGTCTCTGAGAGAGGGCGTCTGGTCTGTGGCCTCAGTGAAACGGGGGGAAAACGTGGACCTTCTCAGTTACCGCGGAAATAGAAGCTGAGACGGAAAGGGATGGTCACGGTCGGCATATGTGGTGCAAAAGAAGGGTCATGCTTCTGGGCTGTACTCTATTGATAACGGTGAGCACTCTGCTGCAAAATGGCCCCTGGGACACTGACAGGCAGGTTTGTGTTACATACTAGATACTGTGGTGTTACGTGATTTGAGAGTTTAAAAAAAAAGCAAGAACAAAAAGGGATACATAAATGCTACCCGTTATCGCATGTCTCCCTGCTGAGCTGTCTTGTCCCAGCCCCCCTGCCCCCAAAATGCGCACTGTGACTGATTCCAGGAAGCTACACATCTGTAACTGCGCTTTAGTTCCTGTGTAAAGCATGCCACTGGGCTAAGCTCACATAGCCTGAGGAGTCTTTCATATCATCTCGGGTTCAATTGCCACAACACAGAACCCTTCGAGCCTTTTTCACCCCCACAGTATCAAAGCAGGAGGAAATGGCCTTAAAGAGCATAGCATGCTGGAGCCAGTTTGGGTGTGAACTGTGACCGAGTGGATGAAAGCAGGATGTATCTTTGCCAAATGAACATTTGACATTTAGTACAAGCCTAAAATTTTCCAACAAAAAAAAAAAATCAACCTTAAAAAATATATTAAGAAATAATGATTAAAAAATGTTTAATTATAAAATAAAATGAGATACGAATTTAAATGTTGGTTTTAATGAGACTAATTTTTCACCTGGCAGTGCATATTAATGACTCATTCAGCTGACTCCGATTCCAGATTGTTTTAAGATTGAAGGCTTTGTATGATTTAATTGCAATCTAATCGTAACTTGATTGAATTAAATCAAACAGTACTTCCGATGTGACTTTATAAATTAACCCTTTCCTGGGGTATCACAGGAAACCAGGAATCAAATTAAGACACTGCGATAATTACAAGATACCATATTTATGTTACTTATATTTATTTTATGGAATGTTAGTTTATACAGTTGTTTTGCCATATTTGTTCATTTATTGTCATGGAGCCTGGATCAGTTCTATACTTGGTGCCTGAAGACATGTATTGTTATTATTATTTTATTTTATTTTATAAATGATCTTTTTAATTATTTTTTATTATAGTACAATATGCCTCTCCTTGTCAATGCCGATGATGAAGCGCAGCATATTACCTTGAACACCGTCGTCTTTGTTGTTATGCACAGTATTAAATGAGAACTCCCTCTAGCTTTCTCCTGTCATACAGCTGAGGCGATGGCCAGCAGAGTTGGGCTTGGCTTGCATGACTTATTTGAGGCCTCCTGGGAAAGCCAGATTCATTCGGAAGTGGTTTTTTTCTCTAGACAATAATGTCAGTCATGATGGGCTAGGACAGTCCTATAGATGCTGTATTTACGGTGAAGTGTGAGAATGAGGTGCTGAGTCATGGTAGTCATTAAAGCCCCCGTGCCATTTATGAGCTACCAGTCAGGGTTTCCCCAGGCCTCGGGAAAGAATTTCCAAACCGACTGTATGCGTCTATCCAGTTAATCACACTTCCATTTAATTGGCTATTTAAATCCCCCACCCCAACTCCTGCTGATGTGTGGTAAGCCTGCTGGTGCAAAATGGCAGAAATTTATATGCTCAAAAAAGAGCACAATTACATTGTAGAATGGGGACTATTTTTTTGAATAAGACCTATTAAGTTTAAGCACCCTCATACGATTTGAGAGTGTGGCGTGATCTGTTACTTTATATCAAGGCTTTGCTGATAACTATGGATTTTCATGTCTGGAAAATGACTGCTTTCTTCCAGCAAAATTCCATTGAGACACGAGGAGGCATTGTTATAGTACTGAATCTTGGCTGAAGACAGATTTAAACGGGATGTAATATAAAAGACGACAGTAGTGTTATCATAACGCTCTTTTATTAGATGCTAGTTCAAATTAAAGTGTAAAAAAAGTTTGATCAAACTTGAGAAAGCATCATATTAGTAGTTTTTATTCAGCTGTAGAAATTTTTGATCATTGTTGATGATCATTGTACCTTTGTACTGTAAGTTCAAATACATTCTCATATATACTATCTTTTAAATTATCCCCAAAATACAAATGCAATTTTTATCTTCTTATTCTGAGCAGAAGATTAAACGCGGCAAGTATAGTTTCCTTCAAAGAACTTCTGTATATATAGCCCCAGAGCTCAACATAATCCGTCCACAGAAAGACCAATAAAACGGGAGCTAATTAAATAATTGTGTTTTGGTTTCCCCTTTTGGCCTTGCTGGCCCCCGCTTTTGACTGCAGGTCATGTGATCACCCCGAGTCCCAGATGGGTGCCCACTGATCATCCGATACCTTTTTGTTCTTCCGTATGAGAAAGTGAGCTTCTTTTCAAACAATATGGAGAAAGTAAGGATTCCTTACACACAAGGGAGGCTTTTTTTTCTTTTTTCTTTTTTTTTTCTCAATATTCCTACGGCATAACCACAGGGCCAAAAAGAAAAGAGAACTTGACAATGAAATGTCTCAGGGTAAAGTAAGAGCTGTCGCAGGTATCAACGGTCAGAAACCCAAATCTTTCCGAAAAAGAGGAATCTGTTAGCATGTGTGACATAGCTATTTGTCAGTCTGCCTCTAGGCTCTCTTTCACGCTCTCTATCTGGATTTAGCATAACGCTGTAGACGGAACATGAACTTGAATTGGCGTGTCGCTCCGTTCCTGTGTCTTTGATCACTCGCGAGTATTGTCTGCCGCCGAGACGCAGTCTGCTCGCTGGTCTCCGCTGGTAAAGGGAGCTGTGTGCCAGTCTATCTGGCAGCCAACAGTGGGGGTTTTGTGCAAGACTGCATACACATTAAACTGCTCTAGCCCTTTGCTTTTCTGCCGTTTAAAACAGATCCGTCTGACAGTGTAACCAGAGGCCCCCCTCTCTTTCACCCTCTCTCATGGCATGTTAAATTCTATACGTCAAAAGCCAAAAAGAGCTGGAGATCGCAAAGAGTGATTACATCTCTCTCTGCTCAAAGAATGTCTCATTCCCATGCTCAATAAGCATCACTATGAACAAAAAGTCATACAACACTCCGCTATCTCATCGCCGCCAATTAATTTAATGAATGGGGGTTTTGATCTGTCCCGATTCTTCTGAATTCCAGCATTCTACTGTCAACACAAGAACCTAATTATTTTGTTCTTCACTGTGCATTGTGATAGCATTAGCAATGTCCAAGGCAGTAGAACATCTCAGGATTCCTCTCCTCATTATGTGTGGCTCTCAACTTTTTATTTTTCAAAATTGTATATACTGCTCAGCACACACACACACACACACACACACACACACACATATATATATATATATATATATATAATGCAGCATTATAATTGTCAGTGTGTTAAACTTAATGGTCAAGTATGTGAAATCTATTTTTAAGGTGCAATTTTTTTTTTTTCATGCAGTCACAATGTAGGCTCTTCTTGATGTGACAAAAAAAAAAGAAAAAGATTCCAGAGTGGGGTCCTTCAGGTGTTTCCTTACACAAGCTTCAATGCGGGTTTGTATTACAAAGGCACTTTCTTTCTTTGTCATACTGTAAGATGATACAAATGCCTTTTTCCCCCTTTTACCTGCAAAAGAAAAGAAGAAAAGTTACTTCTGTTTATATGATTGAGATGAAAAATTCATTAATAGATGTTTGGGATTCATGTTAAATGAAATTATCAGCAGTATGTTGGGTGATATAGACAACATCACTATATGAAACAAAAGTCTCTGTTCAACCGGTTGTAATTCAGAAGCCATTGAATAGGGAAATGCACTGACCCCAATGTGGAACTGCTGTCTGAGTGAAACCAAGGTCTGCCAGAGGTGTGGGGTCAAGAGTCAAAAGCCATCCAATCCCAGTGACCATCTGGTATGTAGATCCTGCGGGTGAGATTTAGCAGAGGGAGATAAGGTTACAATAACCCTATTAGTGAGGCTGATTTCAAATGTCCGGTTTTCCCCACGCTTGCGAATGGGCACATTCCTGTTAAGTCCAAAGTGGCTCGAGCTGCCCATTTCTACAATTCATCCTGTACACAAGGGGGCTCATACGGACTTTCACGCAGACCTCCAGAGAGTCAACTTGGATGCAGACTTCACCAGACTTTGCCAGTGGGATTACCCAACATTCATAGCAATAAGGAAGCGACGATATGAAAAACGTCAAGGAAGCAATGCCAAAATGAAATAAGGTAATAATAATACAATAAAAGCATGGCGGAAAAAAACAACCAAAAAAAGGTCTTCCAATTTAAATAATAAACAACTAACGTAGCCTGAATGTACGCTTATTTGAAGACGTTGAATTATTTATTTGGTCATATAATATAACATGGGTTTGGTTCCAAGGCTAATAATTTCCAGATTTCTGTTCAAATAAACAATTAAGTAAATACTAGCTGCTAAAGCTTTATTTAACCAATTGCAAATTTAGAAAATTTTTAAATGTGCTATTTACATCCTGCAGGCAGAGATTCATATATATATATATACAGTAGATAGACGATTCATTGGCTATTGAGTGGGATGTGCCCATCTGATTTGTAATTGTAAGGATTATGTAAACTCGGGTGTGCACATCCGTGGAAGAAAACATTCTTTACTGAGTGAGATGAATACAATGCTTGCAGAGACAAAATGTCTGTTTAATGCCTTCTTTAGACTGAATTGTAAAAATCGAGCACTATTCCCTATACCTTTAACTCCCTCCTCTAAGGAAGGTATTATTGAACGCCGTCGCCTTTGAATCCTTGTCGCTGTCGGAAGCGTGACAAAGCGACAGTGTGAGACTGCGGCGCTGTATTTTGAGTGAATATCTGAGAGTTGGGGACAAAGCTGCAGAGTTTGATTGAGTAAAGAGCTGCAGGGGATTCTACTGTGCATGCCAGCTCCAGTTTAAATAGCTTAATTGCTGTAATTATGTACTGCAGATACCTGCGTAGCCTGCAGTTACCTGAACCCCGGGAGACTGCAATTTTCACCATCAGGGAACTTATTTCACAGATGGGGTATGTGCACGTGTTAGTCCTCCTCTTGATCAGCGGCGGTGTGAAAAACACGATGATTATGAACGCCGCATAAACAGGGAGAGTCGCCGCTACGATATTCGCTGATCAAAACCGTGCACATTGACTGAACCGGCCACTTCTGTTTTCCTCTTAATTGTTTCCAATTAGAAAGGTGACTGGTTCACCGGAATGTGTTGTGGTTTTCCGTCTCCCCACTCGCTGCTTAATGTAATTACATTAAACGATGTGTGGGGGGTCAAAAAAACACAACACATTCCAGTGAATCCATCAATGTGTGACGATTGAGGGGTCGGGGGAGATTACTTCCCTGCCACTGATCATGTTGCCCCCCCCCCTCTGCTTGACCAATTGTAATCCAAGGCTGGGATACTATGATTTCCCCCCCCTCTGATACTTGTCCCTCATTCTGAATGTGTGTTATAATAAATCCCAAACAACAAATCCAAGTTTATACGTCATTTCTGAGTGTCACAATTTAAATCTAGGCTATAGTTTAAAAGTTAGGATGTTCAGTCATGTGTGCTGCTCAGCCCGCATCAGGCGTAGCCTTTTTCGATGTTTGCACTGAAAAATTATCTTAAAAACAATCTTAACAAGTGTCTTCGTCTTAGAGACTTAAATAATTAAAAAATAATCTTGTAGAAATTATTAGCTTGTTTTAAGTTAGATTTTTCTTGACAAGTGAAATTGTCTTACCCCATTGACAACATTGAAATGAGTAAAACAGTCTCACCTCATTGCCAATGTTATTTTAAGTCTAAATATAGGACTACATTTGTTAAGACTTATTTTTGTTTTTGCAGTGCACTTTTTTTGATGCCATTGTTATTTATGTGTTTTTATTAATTGTGTCCTAATATCGATTCTGGCATTTGACAACAGTTGCTTAATGAGAAGTCTTAATTAAGCAACCGTAGTCTCATGCCAGAATCAATAGACTAACTTTAGCATAGGATTATCACAAATGGCTCTTAAGCCAAATCAACGCAAAGCCCTGCATATTGAGTTAAAGTTGAGTGTGCTTGCCCGTGCTGCATGTGCGTACATGTGCACAAAAATAAAAAAAAAGGGAGGAGAAGGACACCAGAAATGGCTGACAAGAGAACATTTAAATACATGGTACTTTTGTAACTGTACAGGCCACCTCTAAATTTCTCTCATTGACTTAATCTCCCATTATTTTGAATGTATTCAGTCACTTGGCGCTTTTTTGTTTTTTTCTTGAAGATTCCTTATTGCTCTGTACCTGTTACCAGAATGAGTGTTTTTTTTTGGGGGGGTTGTTGCTGTTTTCTCCCTTTTCCCCCAATTCAGAATGCCAAACATGCATATTATTCAGTGCTCATCGCTGCAACCTTCAGTATCAATTCAGAAGAGCACAGCATGTTCAAAAAACTGTTTCGCCACACCGCCGTTCGCAAGTAAGGCATGTATGAGTTGGAGGTAGACACTTCATGTGCAGCTCAACAGGTGGGCCACGGGTGCCCGGGGCTAGGGCGTAAGGAGAAGCCCTCATCCAAGCCCACCAAAGCCCTCCCTTCCCTGGGTGACCAATTGTGCATTACCCTGCAGAACACAGCTCTGGCGCAGAACCACTAACATGCACGCCTATATGTAAACTGTGTTTAAACATGTAACATGAGCTTAATATCATTAATATAATTCATAGAATGAGTATAATTATTATATCACTTAGTCATCCCCTTCACTTTCTCCTTAACCCGCAGATAAATTACATACACTTCATTCTTACATGTCTGCTTTTGTCCCCTTTGTAGTGTTTTACTCCTGACACACGCTCCTTATATCTGGGTTTGCATCTCTGCATCAGCCTTCTTCACGTGTACAAAATCTTTCTTGCACTTTTTCCACGGTAAGTGTAATATGCCATACTGTAAACATACCTTTTCACACTATAATAATTAAAAATGAGTATACATTCTACACAATGCAATTATTCAATTAATGCAGTATCATTCATGGTCTGATGGTCAATTTTGTCAAATACACTCGCTACCTCTCTAGCAGACCGTCTGACATTCTCTGCTCTCTGTCTCTGAGCTGGATTTCTGAACTTGTAGTACACAAACTGCTGAGTCTGACCACTAACTCTCAAGCTGCTCAATTTTGGTCTACTGGGTTGCTCAGCTGAGACACTGTTCAAATGAATGGATGGGCCCCATGGTGTGGTCTCAAATCTCACTGAAACCCATTGAATAGTGCAGTAGCAATTGGGCACACTGACTTTCATTCTGGAGGGGATACTATTCACTACCAAACAATATGGCGGGATGTTTTTTTTCTTGCAGAGATATTTGTGATTTGTTAAATGATAAAAACTCAACCAAGTCATTACTGACTTAACAAAGGTTCAAAGAATAATTTGTTGCCCCTTTGGCCATAGAGTTGAACAGTCTGGTTCCGGAAGTAAAAATGCCATTAATTTTCACCGTAGACTAATTTGATTATTAGTAATACTATATTAACCAAAAAGGTACACTTACGATGAGCTACGAGATGGTAAAACGATGGTATATGCTACTTTAGAAGCCATAAACCAGTCTGATTGCAAATTTGTTTTTAAGAAAATGTGTTTTATTCCTGGATAACTGGTGAAGGACTACCCTGCTCACAATCCTAAATCGAGTTCCACCAATCAGAGACGTCGCTGTTACCATAGAGATGTCCACCAGTCCGAAGTTGCATGGTGGGAAGCTTTCTACAGTCTATGGCTGCAAGCCAGCATTACATTATGGTTAATTCACAAAATCAGTAGCAAAGGTTAAATATGCTGAGAAAAAGCATAACCGGTGGGGGGGGGGGTGCAACGTGACTGCGCTCAAGCTAACATTAAACAAAATGCATAGCGTAGTTATAGTCTATGTAGGCCTAACGTTAGATTCGAGTGAATGACAGCCAACTGGACATCTCGGTTCCACAAGTAAATTTCCTAACACTATAAGTACAACAATAAATTCCAAAACACTAAAATATATACAATGTATACAAGAAAGCACTGAAGAGAAAATTTATTTAACCTAAAATGTTTGCAAAAAGTGATTGAAACCGGTTGAGAATGAGGGGAAAGTGATTTGATTACATAATTCGCAATGCTTTATGGGATGAGTATTTAATTCCCTCTTAAAAAACATTAAGTACACAGTCTTGTACCTTTGCCATGTTTCCCATTTTCCAAAGATTTTTTTGCCCTCAATCAATTTTTCTAATGTCTTGATTCATCTCATAGCTGGATGGCTCGGGTCAAGGCTTAAAACTCTTTCGCTAGGGACTTTCTGAAATGTCTATGGAGAAAATGCATGGGAAATTTACTTCCAGAACCAGAGCTAGTAAAAAAGTGGGCCCTCACTGTTCAGCTCTCTTGGTAACCTGCTAGAAATATAAATATATAAATAAGAGTATGGGTGCCAGGCTGGGATATTCTATGAACACACACACACACACACACACACACACAGGCACGCGCACAAACATACACATCCAGCACTATAACGTACAACCCCAAAGAGCAGAACATACAGTAATTGGCTTCAGTATCACTTCGGGAAGGAGAGATCATCGGGATAAAGTATGTGTGTGCCCTTTCAAACATTTCTGCATGCATCTTTATTGCACTGTAAAACCTAAATGCCTACATTTTACTAAATGAATTGAGCAGTCATAACTTTCTCTTTGTAAATTGAAAGTTAAAGACCAGTGAACACTTGAACAGATGAAGATTCCCTACTAAAATTGTTCAAGGCAATCAATTTCATCAAACCACCTGAGTAAATTTAACACCTGGGTTTTAGTGTGCCAAAGGAAGGAACATCATCAAGCCTGTACACTCCCATTGGAGATATTTTGATGACAACATTTGGGGGGGAAATGATTGAACTAGTGGTTGTATAATTTTTTCTCTCTTTATATTCTCAATGGGAAGCAGTAAATCTTTACAGTACATGACATGAAAGGACATTTCCATTGCATTCCACCTGACATCCATTTGCAACAAAAACAAGTGCAACTGGGTCAGCATTCCTTTTGAAATTGTTTTCTGCCAGGGTTATTCATGCTTTCTGCAATGGTTCATTTTCTTCAGGTAATGATAAGCTGAAGCCGTGCAAGTTCTGACATGAGGGGTTTGTATGACACAGGTTATGTCCTTTTCCGGGCCAATGTGTTTGCTGTTTGAACCTCCTTTTGGAATGCTACAGTTTGTACAAATATTATGGGTTTGGACAGGACCTGAAAATCATAAACAGGCTAACAGTGATGCATATTTGTTAAGTACTCCATACAGCTTGTGCATATTCCAATAGTCACAAATAACCATGTATCTTAATAATAAATAAATAAATAAAAACACAACATTGGTTCAACTTGCATTGCCACCTAAATCACCT
Source organism: Ilyophis sp. 1 JC-2022 (assembly GCA_022702515.1). NCBI lineage: Eukaryota > Metazoa > Chordata > Actinopteri > Anguilliformes > Synaphobranchidae > Ilyophis > Ilyophis sp. 1 JC-2022. The sequence continues at coordinate 14,440,788 of CM040398.1, read as the reverse complement.
TGGGGTCCCTGTCAGCAGTGGACTGTCACAATCCCCTGATTATTTATACAATTGCAATTAATTGCGACCTTCCTAAAAACAGTTAGATTATTAGTTATTGACTACACCTCATGAGAGGAAGGAATATGACATGGACAGATGCAGACCCGTCACCAGGGTTCTGCTGCTGTCTGCGGTTATGTGTACGGAAAGCAGCGTGTGGCAGTGCAGGAACATTGCTGTCAATCATCGCCTATTCCTAATTTGTGGCAATTGATGTAGATTACTGGGTAGGTATGACTGAATTGCATATGAGAACTGCCCTTGATAAACTGGTGTCCCTCGTTATCCATTGCAGTGGATAGATCTGCATGAGAATGTTCAACGTGTGCGAAAAAATGACATGACAAATGTACATAGGTTTATCCATTATCCTCAGCAGACAAATACAATTTTCCATCAGGAACAATAAAGGTATTGATTGTTTGAAACATTCATATACTCAGCTCCCTGCAGATCAAGAACTCAATTAGGTTTTTAGTCCGTGGTTTGTTACAAATAATTGCTGCTTCTGCAACAATCGCAAGCAGCAGAGGAATGTGGCTGCCGTGCATTGGCGGATCGAGAGAGGTTCACAGGGTCCACGTGAATGACCCCCTGCCCTCGACAGATCGATTAATTGGAGTCATACTGAGATTTGGGTTTGTTGCAGTGTTAGATGGCAAGTTTTGTACACGCAAATTTGAAAGTAAAATAAAGTACATTTCACATTTAGTGTTCTTCATACCCCCCCCCCCCCCCCCCCCCCCCCCCCCAAAAAAAAAAGCATGATTCCATCTGCTTCCACTCCAGTTTCAAAAGGCAGCCATTATATAGCATGTTTGCACATTAAGCCAAGTAACTGACCACCCTTATTTGTGAAAATGCAGAGTACACTTTAAATAAATCAACAAACTGTTACGTCTCAGACACAGACCCAATAGCAGACAAGGATAGAGCAAGAACGAGGTTTATTACAAAAGGGTGAGGTCAAAAAGCCAGGATATCAAATAGCACAGTACAAAAACGGAATGCAAAGAGTAGTGAGGAAGCTAAAGTCGGAAACCGGAAATCAGAGGCAGAGTTACAAAATCGGCAGGCAAGGCAAAGTCAAAAACAATCAAAGGTCGAAAAACTAGAAATCAAAAGGCAGAGGTACAAAAACGGTAGGCTATCTCGGGTCGTAAGGAAAAGGTTGTCTCAGGTATGCAATAAGTCACTGGCTTTCAAAATCTCAGGCTCAGGAAATAAAGGGTACGTTCTGACAGGGAACAAACATATTTGTGGGTCTATATATACATATAGGAAAGGGAGGGGTAACAAACTACGTGAGGTTAACACATGAGGTAGCAATGAAACAATCACGGAAACATAACAAAGACATGGAAGGGATTCGGAAACATGCATAACAAACAACGGGCTCAAAGCGGAGCGGAGTGTGCTCAGTAATCACGAGAGGTGAAGTCTAAATACAAACAGCTGGCGCGAATTACAGAGATCGCGGAAAAACTGGTTAATCTGTTAGTATCTAACTATAAGACAGACATACATAATTACAGAACATCACAGTACCCCCCCCCCTAAGAAGCACCTCTTGGTGCTTTAACAGGTGGCACAGGATGAGTCTTGTGGAAGTCCTTAATCAAAGTCTTGTCCAGTATAAAACTGGTGGGGATCCAACTTCTCTCCTCGGGGCCGTAGCCCTCCCAGTCAACCAAGTACTGGAGGCCCCGACCCCGACGACGGCAGTCCAAAAGTTTACGTACAGTGTACGTATCGCCTCCATCGATGAGACGGGGGGGAGGGGGGGCATCAGGGGCGGGACAAAGGGGGTGGGTGACTACCGGTTTGAGCCGTGAGACGTGGAAAGTCGGGTGGATCCGACGCATGGTGGTAGGCAACTTGAGTCTCACGGCTGTGGGACTCAAAACCTTAGTGATGGTGTAGGGCCCAATGTAACGAGGTGCCAACTTGCGGGAGTCCACTTTGAGGGGAATGTCCCGTGTCGTAAGCCACACCCGTTGCCCCACCCGATACTGGGGTGCCTTGGACCGACGCCGATCGGCCGTTACCCTCATCCTGGCGCTGGCACGAAGCAGATTCTGACGGGTAGTTTTCCAGGTGCGGATGCAGCGCCGGATGAAGGCTTCGGCCGACGGCACTCCCACCTCCTCCTCCTGGCTCGGGAACAGAGGCGGCTGGTAGCCTAAACAACACTCGAAAGGGGATAGTTTAGAGGCAGAGGAGGTGTGAGAATTTATGGCATATTCAGCCCAAGGTAGTTGGTGACTCCAGGACGTGGGGTTCCTTGAACACAAACACCGTAGAACTGTCTCTATCACTTGATTAGCCCGCTCAGTCTGGCCATTACTCTGGGGATGAAAACCTGATGACAGACTAACAGTGGTGCCTAAGAGAGTGCAAAAAGCTTTCCAGAACCTAGCTGTGAACTGTGGACCTCTATCTGAAAACTATATCTGTGGGGATGCCGTGTAACCTAATAATGTGTTGGACTAAGATGGATGCCGTTTCCTTGGCGGAAGGGAGTTTAGTGAGGGGAATAAAGTGAACAGCCTTAGAAAATCTATCGACAGTGGTGAGAATTGTGGTGTAATTATTGGAAGTGGGCAACCCAGTGATAAAATCTAGTGCGATGTGTGACCAGGGTCGGTGAGGAATGGGGAGGGGCTGAAGTAATCCTGCAGGGTGTGAGTGTGGTACCTTATTCTGGGCACAGACTGAGCAGGCAGCGACAAAGTCCTTGATCTCCTCCTTCATATGGGGCCACCAGAACCGTCGCTGGATGAACGTGAGTGTCCTGGTGACCCCTGGGTGGCAGGACAGATTGGAGGAGTGACCCCACTGCAGGACGTTGGTCCGGACTGCCTCAGGAACATAAAGTCTGTTAGTCGGACAACCACTGGGACCTGATTCGCCTTTGAGTGCATTGAGCACGGTGGTCTCTACGTCAAACTCCATGGCGTGGACGAAGCAGCTAACCGGAAGGATGGTGTCAGGGTCCTCCTCCTTGGTAGGTGTGTCAAATCTGCGGGACAGTGCATCGGGCTTAACATTCTTGGATCCCGGTCTGTAGGCGAGCACAAAGTGGAAGCGGGTAAAGAACAAAGCCCAGCGGGCTTGACGGGAGTTGAGTCTCTTGGCTGTCTGCAGATATTCCAAATTCTTATGATCGGTCCAGACTAAGAAAGGTTCTTGAGCTCCCTCTAGCCAGTGCCTCCATTCGTCCAGAGCCATCTTGACTGCCAGGAGCTCCCGGTTGCCGATGTCATAATTCGCCTCCGTAGGTGTGAGACGATGGGAAAAGTATGCACACGGGTGCACCTTGTTGTCCTTAGCGGACCGTTGGGACAGCACCGCCCCTACTCCGACATTGGAGGCATCAACCTCCACAATGAACTGGGCCTTGGGATCAGGGTGGATCAGGATGGGAGCGGTGGTGAAGCGATTCTTCAGCTCCTTAAATGCTGTTCCGGCTCTAGAATTCCATGAGAACGACGTCTTTGTAGAGGTGAGAGCAGTGAGTGGGGCGGCTAATGAGCTGTATCCTCGGATGAAACGCCGATAGAAGTTAGCGAATCCCAGGAATCGTTGTAGGTCCTTCCGGCTCTCCGGCTGAGGCCATTCCATTACGGCTTTGACCTTCTCGGGGTCCATGCTCAGACTCCCTGCGGAGATGATGTACCCCAAGAAGGTCGTGGTGGAACAGTGGAAGTCGCACTTCTCTGCTTTGACGAACAGTCTATTCTCCAGGAGGCGTCTCAACACCTGGCGGACATGGGTAACATGCTCGGCCTCGGTCTTGGAGAAAATAAGAATATCGTCCAGATACACAAAAACGACCCTGTTGAGCAGGTCGCCGAGCACGTCATTAACCAATTTCTGAAATACGCCAGGGGCATTAGTGAGGCCGAATGGCATCACCAGGTATTCCCAGTGGCCCGTGGGTGTGTTGAAGGCCGTCTTCCACTCATCCCCATCACGGATACGCACCAGGTGGTATGCGTTGCGGAGGTCCAACTTGGTGAAAATGGACGCCCCCTGGAGAAGTTCAAACGCGGACGCCATGAGAGGAAGCGGGTAGCGGTTCTTGATCGTGAGGTCATTGAGACCCCGGTAGTCGATGCAGGGCCTTAGGGAACCATCCTTCTTTCCCACGAAGAAGAACCCCGCTCCAGCGGGCGAGGAGGAAGGTCTAATGACTCCTGCCGTCAGAGACTCCCGTAGATACTTCTCCATGGCCTCGTGCTCAGGTCGGGAGAGAGAGAAGACTCGCCCTCTAGGTGGAACTGCGCTGGGTTGTAGCTCAATGGCACAGTCATAGGGACGGTGAGGAGGCAGATTAACGGCTCGGGACTTGCTGAACACCTCCTTGAGGTCCAGGTACTCGGAAGGGATACGGGACAGGTCCTCGCACATCTCGGAAGAGGGGGGGCTCGGAAGGGGACTCGGAAGAGGAGAGTGGGCTTCTCGGAGACAATGAGATAAACAGAATGGGCTCCAGCCCAAAATCTCATGTGTCGACCACTCGAACGTGGGGTTGTGCTTGACCAGCCAGGGGTGTCCCAGGATAATGGGTGAGTTGGGAGAATCGATGATGTGGAGCTGAAGCTCCTCCCGATGGTTGCCTGAGATCCGCAGCTTGAGTGGGGCGGTGATGTGGTTTATGCTGGCGAATCTCTGGCCGCTGAGGGACTTGGCGGCTAGTGGGTGTGACAGCTTGAGGAGAGGAACTCCCCATCTGGACGCCATCCCAGCGTCCAGAAAGCTCTCCTCCGCTCCAGAATCGACGAGGGCGGATGTCCTCCTCGCTTGATCTGCCCACTCGAGCGTCACAGGAAGGCAGGTGCGGTTCCTAGAGGAGTGATCAATTGGAATAACGCCCACTAGTGCTCCTCTGGTCACTAGCGGGCGTTGGCTTTTACCGGGCACTTGGCAACAAAGTGACCCGGTTGGCCACAGTAGAGGCAGGCTCTGGAACTCATCCTCCGATCACGTTCCTCCTTCGACAGGCGAGTACGATCCACCTCCATGGCCTCCGTCTCTGGTGCCCGGGACGGCGGTTTCTTGGTGGCAATGGATGGATCGTTGATGTGGGATCTCCAGGGAGCCCCCTGATTAGAAGTAGCCTGCTGACGGAACCTGCTGCGGTCCTGAAGGCGATGGTCAACGCGGATGGCGAGCGCGATGAGGTCCCCCAGGTCCTCCGGAAGATCCCGAGTCAGCAGCTCGTCCTTAATCCGTTCCGCCAGTCCCATGAGGAATGCGTCGTACAGCGCCCTGCTCTCCCATCTGCTGGACGTCGCCAACGTCTGGAATTCTATGGCGAAATCCGATACAGTGAGATTGCCCTGGCGCATCATCATCATCTCCCTTGCCGCCTCATGCCCATGTTTAGAACGGTCGAAGACCCTCTTCATCTCCTCCGCGAACCCGTATGAGGTCTGGATGCACGGAAGACCCTCCTCCCAGGCCGCCGTTCCCCACTTCATGGCTCGACCAGATAGCTGCGTGATGATATAAGCCACCCGGGAGAGCTCAGTGGGGAAGGTGGTAGGCTGCAGCTGGAAGACGAGCTGGCACTGGGTGAGGAAGGGCCGACAACCGCCAGGTTCTCCGGAGTATCTCTGCGGCGGAGGAAGACGAGGTTCCCGGACCGGAACAGGAGGGGGTGCTGAGGGAGCAGGAGCAGGAGCAGAAACCGGAACAGGAACAGATGGTTGCTGGGGAGCGTGGCCAGGCTGAAATGCCTGGATCGTAGCTGTCAGCTGCGAAACACAGAGGGTGAGGTTTTGCAGATGCTGCGAAACTGAATCCAACTGGTTCTGGTGGCGACCCAGTATGGCACCCTGCTGCTCGATGGCGTGGCCCATCCGGGAGCTGTCTGCTGGGTCCATCTCTGGTCAGAACGTACTGTTACGTCTCAGACACAGACCCAATAGCAGACAAGGATAGAGCAAGAACGAGGTTTATTACAAAAGGGTGAGGTCAAAAAGCCAGGATATCAAATAGCACAGTACAAAAACGGAATGCAAAGAGTAGTGAGGAAGCTAAAGTCGGAAACCGGAAATCAGAGGCAGAGTTACAAAATCGGCAGGCAAGGCAAAGTCAAAAACAATCAAAGGTCGAAAAACTAGAAATCAAAAGGCAGAGGTACAAAAACGGTAGGCTATCTCGGGTCGTAAGGAAAAGGTTGTCTCAGGTATGCAATAAGTCACTGGCTTTCAAAATCTCAGGCTCAGGAAATAAAGGGTACGTTCTGACAGGGAACAAACATATTTGTGGGTCTATATATACATATAGGAAAGGGAGGGGTAACAAACTACGTGAGGTTAACACATGAGGTAGCAATGAAACAATCACGGAAACATAACAAAGACATGGAAGGGATTCGGAAACATGCATAACAAACAACGGGCTCAAAGCGGAGCGGAGTGTGCTCAGTAATCACGAGAGGTGAAGTCTAAATACAAACAGCTGGCGCGAATTACAGAGATCGCGGAAAAACTGGTTAATCTGTTAGTATCTAACTATAAGACAGACATACATAATTACAGAACATCACACAAACAGACTTTTGACAACGTATATTGACAGTTTGGCTTAGTGGGCTACATTTGTTTGTCATCTGACTATGAAGTATCACTGTCTTGGTTGTTTGTACCATCTGTTTATTGGAGAAATATGTTTGCACTTTGGCAATATTTTTATGGGTCTTTCAGTACAAATATTTGCTTGTTCAGATGAGGTGACATAATTTATTGAAGAGGCACTCCAACAAGTCTGGAATTTCACACACTACAATGCCTATGTTATTGTATTAGGAATATTTTATTAATGTGTATGGGTTCTTTTTCATTTTGATGTTTTTATTATTATTTTTCACACACAAGCGGCCCTATTTTGGTGACAATGCAAACATGCCTGGGTGCTAGTTTCATCTCAGTTTTAACGGCAATACTTTTCTCCTGCGTCCGGTTTGGTAGTTTCATTGTCTGCACTAAACCCTTTTACATCAACATAGGTTGGGTGGTGCAATAGGGGGTGTATCAATAGAAACATTCAGCCAGTGGTGGAAGCTAGTTATGACGGGCCCCTGTGAAAGATTTGTTTATGGGCTCCCTCTCACCCTCAGAGGCATGCACGCACACGTGCGCTGCACAATTAGGCCTAGATATTTGACAGTCGATAATGTGTTGGGTCGAGTTAGGCTATTGGAAAAGTAGGTCAGGGTATACTTTAGAACCATGAACAGTGCTCAGCCTGGACAGTGCTCGGTCGCAGTCTGGCGGAAAACGGTTACCCGAAACAAACATCCCAATTAGCTAGGCCTATGGCTTGCTTCGGTCTACACAACACGTTGGAAAACAAAAAGCTTAGAAAATCAGCATGGCTTGGCTTGGCTTGGGATGGCAGCTCTTTTTCTGCAGCCTACAGACACCATCCCATGACAGACATCATCCCATGATGCAGTGTTCCACACTAGACAAAAGAATACAGCTCGAACCAGCTCGAGTCTTCACCAACAACCAGTCAGACTGCGTATAATAAACTGAGAGATAATATAATAATCTTGTGAGACTTGAGAGTATTAGATAACTATTGTATTTGAGCGAAATACAGATTATTTGTTCGATTAACTCTCAAGTGACCATCGTATTTTGTGTTCTAAAATGACCAACTGGGGTCCAATCGAAATGCCTGGTGTAACCAAATTACAGAAATTGAGTTGGACACACCCTAATTCACTAGCGCCTTAATTGTGACTGTGAAATTTGGGCCCAAAGAGTTAATAGATATATTGCCCAGTGATCTCTAGTTCAAATCAAATCAAATGGTTGATTTTTTTTTCCTCCTTAATACCCAAGGAAAAATCTGTTTTACATTGAGGATGGAGTCTCAGCGACCTAATCTTGCTGTGATTAATTTCTCACCTTAAAATTCATGATGATTAAGAGCATCCTGGTGTCTGTCAAACAAAGCCCTGCACAGTGGCTTTGAAGAAACACAAAGGGGGGATCATGCTTGCACTGAATCATCCTTAAAACACTGCTAACACCCAGAATGCACAAATTGAGAGAAAAAGGCAGAATCTCTGCTTTGCTGGTTTAAAAAAGGGGGAAATGTGAACAGCTAAATTAGTGCACGACGTGGCACAGACATCTTAAACAATAGAAATAATAAATCAGCCTGTTTTGTCGTGCGGTTTCTATTTATTCTTTTCCTATTTATTCCAAAATATAAATATTTCTGATGGCCAGCTGGGTGCATTATGTTTTCTAAACTGAGGTCAAAAGTCTTCTGGAAAAATAACAAAGTACAATGTTATTGCGGCTCACTAAAAGCACAGATTAAGACTGTAGATAAAGCAGCCATGAGAATACTTGATTTGCATTGATACATTGCATTCCTCCAAACCTCAGCAACTTTGGTCAAGACCAATCAGGGGAAACAAACATGCTCAACTTCTGTAGAATAAACTGCTTTACTCCAGAACACTTACTTATTTACTGATCAGTTGAGGTGCATGTGAACTGGAGGGGAAAGGAAGAAGGTTTTGAAAAGCCCAGCTTCAATCACCTTTGGCTGATTGTCGTGCTCGGGTACGGCATCTAAGACCAGTCGCAGAGACATTTCAACATCGTCTGATGTCATCTTTGGAGTCATGTGGTAAATTATTTTCTAAGAGCCTATCCAGTACTCATAATATTGAACATAAAACATCCTTCATGGAATTAATTTGATTCTGTGTATATTCAGTTCTCAGTATCAATTTCTGATGCAAAATAAATAAATAAAAGCAAACATAAATTACCCACACTGTATGCCACAACCACCTGGGATATTTGAAGGTACAAAAATACTGAGGTTTCTACATTTAAATTGATTTATTTTTGGTTTTCAGGTGGTCTATTAAGGGAGCTAAGAGAGGACCCATCTGAAAAGAGCCTTGTCCCTTATTCTCATGAGCAGTTTCTAGTCACAGTCCTACGTCTCTTTCGTCCTTAGTTAGACCTTCATTACTCACTCTCCACAATTGGCTCTTGTCAATGTATAGAAATAATGCATAGCCTCTCCCAGGATTCCATGCAACTGTCATTAGTTTGAATTATTAAGTGCAGTACGGACGGACCATTCTTTGTTTTTTTAAAGTTTAATGCTACAGGATTAAACATGCATTTCAGAACACAGCAACCTCACATAGAAAGTCTGATCTGCTAACTGGTGATCTAAAAAAATTTCTCATAGTTCATATATTCATTAAAAATAAATAAATTGGTAAAATTGACTTAAGACTACCTGATCGCTAAATGGTTATTGCTGAAAAGTCGATATATATTTTTAGAGCAACCAACTAAAACCTAATACCTACTTTTAAATACATTGTAATAATAATAATAATAATAATAGTAATAATAATAAAGCGAATGAAATATTTCTAACTTACAATCTTCCTTGTAATATCGGGAGGACTGATTATATCCAAAGTTGCTGCTAAAATGCATTGCTTCTGTACGAACAGTAAATGTATGTAATTGATTCATAAAATCAAAAGGTTATGAATTAGGCTTGCTTACGCCTATATCACTCCTATCATATTTATTTTGGAACATGACTCTATATCTGATGTGAATGCAGTGTAGGGCAGTAGAACTCTGAGAAGGGATTTGAGGTGAGATTAGAGTACCTGTGATGGTGGTCGGATATGAGTTTTCTGGTGAAGGTATGGGCAACTGACTTAGGGTGGCAGTTTTTTTTGATGCTTATATTTTTGTTTTGATTCGAAGGCATTTTTGCGTGACTCTGGTTATCACTTTCGTCCTTCCTCATCATTGGAGAAGGTTTGTGGAAGCGTTCCAATGGTGATTTACTAAGCACTTTAGTTGTTTAACTACAACAAAGCAGGCTTTATTCTGCTGACTAAGGTTTGGAACCTTATCTTCTTTTGTTTTTGTAATGGCCCTTATTGTTTACTTCACAACTTCAACGTGTACACCAACCTGAATTGAACTGTAAAACTGCCGCCCTCAGTTAACAATACGTTGCTGCATCATTTTCAGGATGTGGCCACAAAGATGGTGCATTCAAGGGAACTGAAAAAAAACAACCTGCCTGTTGTGCATCCATCCATTATCTAACCCACTTTCTTCTGGTCAGAGTTGCGGTCACACTGTATACTTTTAGATTTAGCGGAAAGAAACATCCATTTGGGTGGCCCCAACACAAACATGTTGGACTTGAATCTCAAACATATATTGTCGGCAGAATAAATATGTCTTTGGCCTCGGCTTGCCCACTGCATTATGTTTGGACATGACCAATTTGGGTGTCTGATTATTCAGCCAATAGACACCAACGATGAAAGGAAATTATGATGTTCAGGTTTTTTGAATGGAGAAACCTATCAATGGCAGGGTTAGGGTGACTTGACCAGCTAGCTCACTGGGCTATCTAGTTAGTTGGATAGTTAGCTAGCACACTGGGCAAAACAATAAAACAAGTTATGACATAACATTTAGATTTGTTTTAGTCTTTATTTTCTTTCAGGGGTATGCAATAGACATTCAATTCCATCAATGGAAGCCACACAACACCTTTATTTGAAAATGCAAGGTCAAGGTGAAATACAAATAATTTGGAATGTGCAAATAATTGAGGGCAGTCTCTGTTCAGATAATTACACATGAGTTTTATTTTCCAACCTGAAACCATGTGATTTGTTAATCCATCTGACAGATGTTTATAGTAACAGTTTGTATGTTCATGTTCAGTTTATTAGAAATATTAATGTTCTTAACTAGAACTATTTTGGGGCCGGAAGTGGTTTAGTTTATTTGCATTCATTGCATTTTTTTACGGTGTAATTTTCTATCAATCTGTTCACACCACATACTGTTTGAAATGTTAAAACAAACGATTGTATCTCGATAAACTGGTTTACGATCAAAATGTTATTGCGACAAGTTCGATTCCTTATTTTGTAACATGATACAATACATGCTTGGTTGCTAGCTGGGATGCTACTGTATTCAGTAAAAAAATAAAATAATAAGTAGAATTAATTAGCTGTGTGACTTTGTCATTTTTATGTATCCCTGAGTTATATCATTTTACTCCTGTGTGTAATCAGTTCTGTTGGTTACACCCACTATAATAGCCGTCTCACATAATGAGGTGTTGACAAATGCTGTACAGAAACCTGCCAATTACAAACCCCGGGTGCTAGTTAGTGTTAAACTTCAACATTTTCCTCAACAACAAGTCAACTCAGGAGTGTGTCAAGAGAACTTCCATTGCCCTCACTTAAAAATCTCAAAATGGAAGCATGTTAGGTATAAAAGGTTATAATTGCCAATTTATTTTTGATTAGCACTACCTCAAGAGTAGAGTTGCTCTTGAGATTGCTTCCAATGTCTGCAGTGGTATGCCATAAAACATGAAAAGGAGTTTTTTTTTCCAATAGTTTAAATCAGTTTGGATAAAACTAATTATATTATGGTTAATGATGTTATGCATACCAAGTCAACATTACCAGTTAGGCATTGTGAACTTAGCAGGTCTGTACTACAGCAATCATGGAAATGTTCATACGCAAGCAATTCATTTCAGAAAAAACAAAACAATGAATTGTCTAATGGCGCATGATGTATAGCCCCTAGTTAAGTTTACTCCACTGCAGCAAAAACACCTGTACCTTTTACTAGAGGCTAGTGCAATGAAGTGGCAGTTAAAGAGGTGTTTTGTACCATCCACACTGATAAGGACCACCCATTTAACTGCTACTTAATTACACTAGCTTCTATTAGAAGATGCATGTGTTTGTGCTGTAACAGAGTGAATTTCAAGAGCTACACATTGTGAAACTATAGCTTCGACCAGAGAGTAGTGGAATAAAGTAGCAGTTAGTTTATAATAAAGTAGTTGTCTTTATCTTTATCATGTGACTATGTTGTTGGCATTGTACTGGGTAGCAAGAGAGTATGAGCTTTGATATGACCTTTGATGTTGAAAGGTTTGTTTCTGTCCGTAGCAGAAATAAAATTAGTGATCCTGGACTCAGTATTGAAAGTCACATACTTTCTTTACCACTTAGCAAATATAATTAAGCATAGCTCAGGATCTATAATTACTTCCAGTTATTTGTTTTTTAAATGTAGTTGACTGTTTCAAAGAATGACCAGAGAGAGCTTATACTTAATGTAGTCAAGCTGTGCCTAGAGCCAGCTCTACTTTCCTGTCACTAATTTTGATTCAGGCAGTGCGTTGTCATCCATGTCTGGCTTTCACTGAGACAGAACAGCAGATGCAATCTCTGCTTTTGTGGAAAATAAGTAGTGTTTTTTTTTGTAACAACAGGAGGCCAAGCATAGGCCCATGTGAAACACCATACCTCAAGTTGGCCATTTGTGAACAAAAATCATCCAGAGGAAACAAATTGTTGACACCATGATAAATGTGATATAAATATATATTATATATAAAATAACTCCAGAGAGTTCACTTTCTGCTACATGGAGAACTCAACCTGACCAATTCTAGCTTTATAATTCCCCTTATTTAGCTTCAGCCGCATGTGAATAACAACTGGTCTGAAAGACGCAGGCACACTGGAAAACAGTCCTCATACGCTGTGCTCTGCTTCGTTCTTCGCTCCCATTCCTGAGCAGTCTCCTCTTCCTCCTCCTCCTCCTCCTCCTCACTGGCCTTGGTTTATTTATTTAATTTATGTACGTACTGTATTTAGCGTGCTGGTGCAATTACATGAATGCGAAAGCTTCCACATATACTGCATTTCCAAACTATCAACCACATCAATCAAATAAAAACATCAAACTAGATGCGACAGTATTTATTCATTTTTATTTTATTTGCCCCGTGTTTCATGTTGACCATTTCACTTGAACTCAACAAATCACTTGCTTTAAGTGGTCTCTTCACTACATTTCACATCGCCAGCTCTTCCAACGGCTGCCCTTCAGACAGAAAGGCTGCCAATACAAATGCTTTTTAGTACAATGCAAATGCCCTGTTTTGTACAACAAAAAAAAAAAGAACATGACCCCATTTAAAATGGTTGAAGTGACCTATCTACATTTAAAGGTATCTTATTCCTGTAGTTGGCTTGCATTTCAGTCCTCCGACACAAAACACCGGCTGTTTGTGTCTTTTGCACATGGCCCTCATTTACATTTAGATTAGAGGTCCAAGGCAGATAGTTTGTTGTCTTGCAGTTTATAGAAAAAAAGAAGAAGAAAAAAAACACAATGTGTGAAGAAATGTACAGTATCAGTTTACAGTTTCAGAAAATATGCCAGTTGCCTTATGTGCCTGACTAAAATTAATTATACTGTAGCTTTGGCCCCGTGTTGTGTTCTATATTTGTTCTGACATCTGTTCAACAGGGCTCCTATTCAAAACCAGAAAGCGGGCAACAAAACAACAGTGCTCTATGATGCATGGTAGCCCTAAATGACAAGTTGAAGCTTTAGAACAAACTACACCCCCCCCCCCGATACAGTTTGTCTCAGCATTTTGCAACAGCCGTTGAAATATGTTAGCTCATATTTTGATGGTCCTCCTGGGCTTGTAACAAGTGGCACATTTGCCCAATCAGCTTCCACAGAAACACTGCTCTGTAACCATACATTACTACAACGTCGGTTCAGCTTATCAATCAGTTTTCAATGTTATTTTCTCAACTTGAATGCAGCCACACTATGTCGCTCTGCACAAATTATTGATGTCAAATCCTAACCGTGGCAGGCCACATTGGGGATACCGCCGATGGACAGACAGTTGGTCGCGGTGTTGCCCAGTACAAGAGGGTTTTCGGTCAGGAATGTTTCATGGCAAAAGTGAGCGGGCGCCTGCAGTCTGCCTGTGCCAGCAGCACTCCTCATACTATGACTGTGCAGCTCAGCAGAGGGACAACAAGTAGAGGGTTGTTCTCTCATATGTTGTTGGAGGGCTTTGGAACGATGGAATGAGACTAGATGAATAAGAAAGGTATAAATGCATTTTATTTCCAATCGTCTGAATGTCATAATTGGCCACAGTGGTTAATATTTAGTGGATTATGTAACAGTAAAAGGGTATGTGTATCTACATGGAATAACAAAAACAATTTAAATCATACTAGTGTTCATGGACGTACGGATGCTGCAAAGGGGATTTTTTTTATTGACGGATGTATTGCATTTCATTTAAAAACGATTTTGGTTTCAGGTAACCACTAAGCTTTCAAGATGAATAGCAGATAACTGACTCACCCCCCCCCATTTGTCTCCCTTGAATGCCACTGTGTGACTAATATTAAACTGTCACCCTATCATTGCCACTTGCATTGACACACCCTGCCCATTCATATCTAACTTTTATGTATGTGTTGTTGGCCATATGCCTGAGCTGAATTTATGTGCTGTTGGTTTTAGACCTGAGTTGCATTTACGTGCTGTTAGTCACACACCTGACTCGCGCATTGTATCTTGCGGTTGCCAGTGGCAATTCAACATTGTCCATGTGTATGTCATGTGAGAAAGGTCCTGCTTATATCCTCCTTGGCTAATGGTGACAGTGAAATGAATCATATCACAAAGAGGTAGACTTCAGAGCGCACTGTCGTATGCTGCTCAGAGCATTGACTTTGGAGTTTTCAAACGAAAGTGAACTTTGGGTGCTCGTTTTATCCTGTAGCGCACTCCATCAAGGGATTTTAGTTACATCGTATGTTACATTGAGCTTTTCTGAATCTAGCAGATAGCAGAGGGGAACAATTCAGTATGTCTGGGTCTTGAGGACCCCTTGACCTTCTCTACTGAACTTACCCACCCTCCCGCATTTTTATTAACACTGCTCTTCAAACCAAGGACCTAGATGCAGCCAAGATGACTAATGACTTTGGATGTGTTGCTATAATCTGCTTTTTTTTTGCCCTTCCTCTTATCCTGTTTTGTCAGCACATGGCCTTGGGGAATTGATTTTCTAAAAGGTGCAAAGGAACAACGCGTAAAGAACAAGCACTAAATTAATCCATTCTGTTTGACCTTTGAAGATGCACTCTTCTCAGCAAGACGTATGCACCACCAGACAACATTAATGACAAGCATACAATTATATCACAGACAGGAAACATTTGAAAACAAAAAGATTATTTTAAAAATAAATCAAACCTTTTGCCATTTTTTTTTTTTTTTTTTTTTTGTTGGACATACAGGTTGTACAAAGCTATAAAATGTTGTAACCAGACAGAACAGATATCTACACACCCTGTCAGCTAAGGACACACACAATATAAATAAAACGCACACGTGCACACACACCACATCTCGTTGTAATAATTAGGAAACAGGGTATTGAAAAATGTGGTTATTTTTACACAGCACTGAGTTGATTGCCATGTGGTTTCACCTTTCTTGTATGGTTCAGCGTCACCAGAAAGAAATATATCAGTGACCACAGTGAAAAAATACCAGGTTTATCCAGGCTCCTTACCCTTGAATCATACTAACACCATAGAAAAGGCATAACAGGAAAGAAACACGATCATTATGTGCCCACAATGGGACCTTGTAGGCAAACGATGTGTGACAAAAGGACTACCTTACGGGCTATGGTTCGATTCTTTTTTTTCCCCTGGGGCACCGCCTTTCAGTGATCTGCAGAGTGCCTCTCAAATTTGTGACTTTGACCTTTTAAATGAAAGCCGCTACTCAACAAGGCTCAGTTAGAGTTTCATCCAGAAACAAAAGTGTCAGTCCTCTGATGATGGGCTTGTTACTCTGAGAGGTCAACAAGATGTGGTCGACCCCAACGTAAAATCCTAAGCAGCTTGAGAACTGAGTCACGATACTGGACTTTCCAAGCTCGCATCTGGCAATGCTCCTTACTCTTTCCCCTACACAACCTGCTGATTTGTGCTGGTTGATTGAGATCAGCATTTAGAAGTGAGCGAGGTGGGCCATGGCTATCAAAATGTTATCCTGGCCCACCCATTTATCTTGGCTGAGCCACCACATGCAATATCCCACTGTCCGCCATCACAATTCCCCTGCTGTACGATCAGTCACCCCCGGGCTCCAATGGCGGTGAGCTGACCACTACAGCCTAATTCAGCTGCATTGGGCCTGTAGTCAGTGAGGTATCATATTCCCATCGCAAACAGCGGGCACATACATTACTTATTGCCCCACATGGGTTCTCCACAGCCAAACGCAGATATGAACCAAGAATACTCGACACGCAAATCAATAATGGCATGTCTTTTATATATCCCTGGTTCAACAAACATATCATGGTTACTCACCTTTTAATTTTCTATTGGCCTCTGAGCATGTCAAACGTACATAGAGAATGTATTGCAAACACTCTTAATTAAAGTAGATGTGGTACTTTCCTTGGCAGCAGTAGTATCTTCTTTTCTTACATGCAAAGACTTCTCCCCCAGCATTGTGTCATCAGTCCATGGAAAGAATCATCGAAGGCTTGGAGGGGGTCAGAGTTTTTGTGGATTATTTAGTGGTGTGAGGATCCACCGTGCAGGAGCAAAATTCAAGACTCAATGGAACCATGAAAAGGATACTGCCACATGGTCTGAAGCTGAATAAGCTAAGCTGTCAGGTCTGCGTAAGGGAGCTGATGTTATATGCCATCCCTGCAGAGCTCTGTTCTCCTGCAGTGAATTCCAACAATTTGCAGAGCACTATGGATTTTCTCATACAACTTCTAGACAGTTATACCCCAAGGCAAATGAGAAAGAAGAGAAGTGGGGTTCAAATCATGAAACAACTGTTGAAAAAGGCTGCAGAGGGTTGTACAGATCCATATCTTGCTCTGCTACCTTATACAGCCGACCCACTGGAGACTGGCAAGTCATCTTCAGAGATTCTTATGGGTCAGAAGCTGCAAACCCATCTCCCTAATTTCAACATTGTGCACAGCTCCAGAGATGTGCATGGCCGTGCTCAGCCGCTGAAGACAAAGCAGAAGCTCTATCATGACAGAGCTCCAAAGATCCTTCCCTCACTGTGGAGGCATGACATGGTCCATATTGAAGGACCAGACTCATGGAACAGGAAGGCTACGGTCTTGGAAATGGTGGCTCCTCGCTCGTACACGGTCATGACTGAAGACGGATAGGTGTATGGGCGGAATAGGAGAAGTCTACTGAAAAGAAAAGGGCAATTTCAGGCCTACCGGGACAGTGAGGTGGTTCTTCGGACCATCCAAGAGTAAGTTGAAGGAGCGTGTGTTGGGGATCCACCATCGTGCAGCAGGACAGAACAGCCGTTCAGTGTATAGATGTCTCAGCAAGTGGAGCCATGTCAGCACCTCTCGGACTGCGCATGTCTCAGCGTCTCCTCCTCTGCTTGTTGTCATTACCCCCCCCCCCCCCCCCGACTGATACTTGTCTCTCTGAATGTGTGTTTTAATACATACCAAACAACTAATAATGGTTTAAACATTATTTCTGAGTATCACAATTAGACATTGGGGAGACCGTAAAAATAATAACTGTTAATCATGATGTCTCCTTTCGACTAATTCCAGTTTAAAGTCAAGCTCTCCCACTCCCCTTATTTATAATGCGTTGGCCACAATGTTCATGCAATGCACAAATTACTGACCATTAGAGAGCATGATGTTTTGTTAATTAGGGAACAATCACTTGGCTTCAGGAATTGCCTGTGTAGTGGACTGGAAATTAATGTGATTTAAATAAAATAAAACTTTTACATATCATATTAAGAGCAGAGAAACAGACACCCCTATAAATAAAAAGAGATTATAATCTTCTTCCTAGCTTGGTATTGCTCAGGGTCTATAGAGTAATGCCCATTCCAATGAGGTTTCAGCTCAGGCTAGGCAGTTTACCACCACACCTGTAGATGGCGCTACGCCAGTAGTGATAGGGATGCCCGGTTCTGACAGAGAAACAAAGAAGTCGTCAGAACATCTACACACAAACTGGTGTCCGGTTGTCTCTTAATTTATCACTCCTATCAGTCCTCAGGTAAACCAGCCTGGGACCGGTAATACCTGCACATTGAGTCTTGTGTTCAGATGGATGTAATTGGCTATGCAAGGCCTTGCTATAACAGTACAGATGGTTTAGATAACTGTCAACACTCCTTTTTGAGGTGCGAACTTGTGTTTCTATGACTCCTCTCAATGTCCTTTTAATTCAATTCAATTTATTTTGTATAGCGCTTTTTTAGAGAGAACAGTCACAAAGACGCTGTACATAGAAACAGAAGGAGAGTTGGGCAAAAATCAGGCCTGAACCCCCAAACAGCAAACAAGGTAAAAACTCCCCAGTGGGGAAAAAAAAAAACACTCAAACGCCGGCGAGAAAAAAACTACCTGATGGGAAGAAATCTCAGAAGGAACCTAGGTTGGAGAGGGGGGAGCCCATCCTTCGCTAGCCGGCCCGGTTAAACTAAAGGTAGAATGGATGGTAACAGAACGTAATGAGTGATCTAACATCAAGTGGGCTGCAGCATATCTAAAAGATGTGAAGAGAGGGCTGCACACGACCATGAGAGTAATCGTGGACTGACAGTACCCCAACACGGCGCAGAACAGCAAACCTGAGCGTTCATATGCAATAGCAGGGCAACAGCACAGTCAGCTCAGCTCACAAAACAGACATCTTAAACTATGGGATTGAAGGAGGTATGTTTTGAGCCTTCACTTAAACATTATTTTTTTACACTTTTACATTCACAGCATCAGACCTAACATGAGCTCATTACATGAATGGGAATAGCTTGTATTACATTGCATTATGTAGCCAGAGCATGAGAGGAGCTACTATTTCCTAGCTTGCTAGCTGGCTAATGTACGAATAATGTAAGTTGCTGATTTAGACCTTAGTTGGCAAGCTAGATCTCAAGGTATTTCCTGAGTCAACTTGAGTAATAAAGGTAGACTTGATTAAATAATAAATAAACAACAATTTCACATGTCTCTAGTGTGAAGTGTTGGTCTGGCTTTGTTATATATTTTTTTTAAACATACTGTAATATATACTCCTCAAAAAAAGTTTGGAAACGTTATTTCGGTCGATTATTCCTCCCCTTTAATAATACCAATTGGTATTGTATTTTATATCGTTGGAAAGCCTGATTAGTCACCTTTACAACGAGGTACAACTTGTAAGGATCATGCATTCGTGGAATGAGCAACACAGCTAACCGTGTGGGTAGCGGCCCAAAAAAATGTGCCAAAATCCCCTGCAATATTCTTCTGTTGGTATTCACTCTCGTTTTGAGCTTCAAGTGCTGGCAGGTGTATGCCAGTCACAGGTGTGTGACTGGCACCTGATTGGCACCGAGGAATGGGATGCCATCCCACAGCAGTGTGTGACCAGCATGAGGAGGAGGTGCCAAGCTGTTGTGGCTGCGTATGGATCTTCCACACGCTACTGAGGTCTCTGACAGTGTAAAATGAATAAAGTGTAAAAATGGCCAATATGTGTTGTTTTTTCCTTATTACTGTGGGAGAGTGCAATCATCCAGTCCACCAAGCAACTCAAAACGAGAGTGAATACCAACAGAAGAATATTGCAGGGGATTTTGGCACATTTTTTTGGGCCGCTACCCACACGGTTAGCTGTGTTGCTCATTCCACGAATGCACGATCCTTACAAGTTGTACCTCGTTGTAAAGGTGACTAATCAGGCTTTCCAACGATATAAAATACAATACCAATTGGTATTATTAAAGGGGAGGAATAATCGACCGAAATAACGTTTCCGAACTTTTTTTGAGGAGTGTATATATTTTTTTCCCCTCCATGTTTGGATCCCCCCACTTCTGAATTGATTCTGGCACTCTTGAGGTAATACACTTCCATTGACTCAAACCACAGTGACAAACTCATAGACAGCAAATCTTCACAATGTGATCTTCTTTAAACGGGTCACATGTCGTATGCTCACAAACTTCATATCGACTGCTTTTGGGCTACTTTAGTCCAAATGACTTATAGACGTGTACAAAGTGCAAGTCATATGATGGAGTTCTTTTTTTTCAACAGGGGGAATGGGAAATAAATAAAAAATGTTGACAGAACGCATGCATGCATGCACGCACACACTCACTTGGTTAGAAGAGCTTGCACTCACATGATCTTCTGCAAACACGTAACATTTACTGTCCAAGAGTACATATGGCCTCTCTAAGCATTTATTTTCATGTCAAATAATTTCACAATGCTCTCATAGTCTACATTTGGGGACCTCTTTACTCTGTGCTGTCACCAACATATTTAGGGCACTTGACACATCCCCATCGTACAATCAGCCAGTCAATGTCTCCCGATATCAAAGCGACTCCCCATGAATGGGCAGCAGTGTCAGCGGGGAATGCCAGTGGAGAACTCGATCTCTCATCCAAAAGCCACAACAGACAGAGACCGCCGGGGAATGAGAAGTCCCTGCGGGAGAGGGCAGTGATGTAATGAGTTATAACTCCCACTGTTTTTCTACGTGCTGTAAGAAGATTATTGAGGATTTCAAACAAAGGACATGAGTTCAAGTAAACCTGGTATATAATACGGTCGTGACTGCGAAAGATCTGATTAACGGCACTGCAGAGCCAGAGCTGCCATCAAATCAGAACTTTTGCATGTCCTTGTAGTCAATGTACTTTAAAAAAAAAAACTTTATGAACTCATCCATAGCTAATGAAATTAATTCAGACCAGTTGCTAGAACATTAAAGTTTCATATCAAATATTTTGGTGTTAATTACATGCTAGAGGGGCTGCAAGCTTGTTCTGTGATGTTTCTGAAATGAGCCCAGTATGGGGGCTCTCTAGTGCATACTGTTAATATAATAACATGACAAATTTCACAATAAATGTGAGACAGGAGTACCATGTATGCCAGAAGGTAGTGTCATACTATTAATTATTATATTCTGCACAACTTGGGCTTGAGGACATTTCTGGTAGATGGTCATGTTCATGATTCATAAGAGCAGATGTTTGTGGTAGAGTGCTGCTGAAGTTTTGATCAAATTGAAGTGATGATGGGGCTTTGTTTTATGTGCAAGCTGCAAGTTTTATTTTGGGAAATTCTGCAGACCTTCCCTTCCATCATGTTGGACCCAGCTTGTGGTCCAGGTTCTGGTACTCTCCTGCCTGGACTCCTGTAACCCTCTCAATACTGGTCTCTCAGCCTCTGTGGTTCATGCAGAATGCTGCTGTTCGGCTGGTGTAACACCTTCCAAAATGCTCTCATAGCACCCCCCCCCACCCCCTCGCCATCTCCTTCCTCCCTGCCTGTCACTGCTTGCCGCATTTTAAGCTTTTGGTGCACACCCACTGTGCAGTAAAGAGGGCGGTCTCTATCCAGGGGGTCAGACCATCCGAAATGGCCAAGCCACTCTGTCCTGGTTTGATTTATTGCATAATTGAAAATGCATATACAGCTACACAAAGTGATAGCAGTGTATACATTAAAAATCATACATTGAAAGCATAAAAACAGTAAGGGACCTCATTTGTCCACATTACATTCAGATAATATGATTTAACATGTACTGTACAGCTAGTGATGACAAGGCTATGGGTTTTTTATTTCATGAATTGAGTGATCAGAGTGATTTCAAATCAACAGTTGACTGCAAGGGTAGCTGAACTTGAATACAAGCCACAATGCCATGTGACATAACTTTGATTAATCAAAAAATCATAATTTTGAAGAAAATGTAAAGGGAATGTATACTTAAATGTAAATGAACCAAGAACATTCTACTGATAAGGGACGCCATCGATCACACAAACATTTGTAGGTCTGGAAATTTGACTGTTTCAGTTTTACTGAAACAACAAACTTGGCAAGTGCTAAACGGTGGGTAAATAGACATTTAAAAAAAATCTAATGAGTGTTTGGTTTACAATGTATATAAAGTTTCATTCTGTCTCATTTGTGACGTGAGGATTCTTGTTTCTCAGTCTCCAGGTGCAGAACAGGCAGAAATGTCCTTGAGGACAGTGTTTAAGTTATTCAAAGCAGAGGGAAACAGAATGTACTTCATAAACCTACGGTCTGTTTCGACAGCTCAAGGCACAACACAGATGGGCAGTGCAATCTTTGGTGTTTTGAAGTGCATAAGCTAAGTGAGTTAGGACCTTGGTTAAACATCCCATCTGCACCTTCCTATACGGCCATGAATTAATCATGAAAAGGGTTCCCTTCTCTCCCCCCCCCCCCAATTATTCTCCCTTTCAGGATGGATAGACCATATCAGGAGGTAGTGAGGACAGTGGAGGACTATGAGTAGATGCAGGTGTACCCAAAAAAATAAAAAAATGCAGAAAGAAAATAAATAATGGAATCTGTAAGACAAGATGACTTGTCTTCTCTGGCAATCAACTGTGAAATTAATCCTTCTATTTGAAATCTATACTGGGTTGATGTACGTGCATCACTTTTCCCCTGGATTTTATGACCGTAATGTGCTGTAATTTTTCTCATTATTTACCCGATACTGTAAAACAGAGTCTGGCCTAGATTTTATGAGGCCACATGTCCACAATAACAGAAGTGCATATGCACTGAAATGGCGTTCAACTTTGGCAGCTGCACAGACAGTCTGCCAACAGGATCTTTATTTGAATGCTTCTAAATCAGCGGGGTCGTGGTTTCGCTTTTCTCTTGGATTTTATTTAGATTTTTGTGACAGCCACTGCCGGGGTCTGGAGCATGATAAATGTTCCTAGGTTAAGAGGACTCCTCTGGACTCAATAACCATCATGAGAGACATAAACTCCTATGACTGAGAAGTGATTTATTTCTCTTGTCTCAGCACAACTGGGTTGCTTTAACTTCCCATTTTTTTCTTTTTTCCATTTTTTTCCTCCTCCGTCAGCCTGGCCCTTCACCTCTCAGCTAAACTGTTTAGATGTGAAAATTGGCAAGAAACATCCCGGTGCAATGTGTAAATAATTTCACCATAGATGATTAAATGTGTTTTTCTATCTATATATAGCAAAGGTTACCCAATCGTACCTGCAAAAAGCCAGTGTAGATGCCGGCTTCCAGCGCAGCACTAAAACACCTGATTCGACTAATTACGATATTGACTAATGATCATGATTTGGCGATTAGCTGAATCAGGCATTCTACTGCTGGGTGAGAACGAAAGCCCAGCCCCACACCAGCCATCCTCGGATAAGACAGAGCCCCCTTGCCTACATGGTACTGATCACATCCTGTTTCATTTTGGGGGACCACCTGTACGGAAAAATAATGAGGGACACACAGGATGTGACAGCACTAGTCTCACGAGCCTGATCACATCCATCACTTTGGTGATTTATGTCGGTTTCAGATATCTTACCCGTATGTTACAACATGACCGGCTCGTAAATCACTCAATTCTGTTTCGCAGATGCATTTCATCGAGCTCATCCTTGAACTTGCTAGAGGAATCAATGCCAACATGTGTGCTTGTGAACCCGTAAACATTTCAGCGGTCTCCAACGTAACTCTCTTTATTTTTGCCAAAAACAAAACGATGTACATGTAACTGTCAATATATGCATCGATGTGCGTACGCGATTCGATGTGTGTACGTGCGTGTTTCCACACGTGTGATTTTCAAGCGGATGTGCGCGCGGAGATGTCTGCTCGTGTTGAGGGGAGTGCGTCAGTCCCCACGGGGCTAAAGGAAGTCCTGTCCTCAGGGAGGTCTATGTGGGCAGAGTGACAAGTGCAGAAAGATGGACTACTGGGAACCATCGGCGCCACGCCACGGGGAAACACGACTCAGTCATGAGGATCCGGGGAGATGGAGCACGAGGAGAGGAATGACGTGAGTTCAATTATGAGTCACCTTGAGCGACAGAGAGGGAGAGGGAAAGCGACAGAAAACGAGAGAGACGATTTAAAGGCTTTTAGTTTGGAGAAGGAGAGATTAAATGGGAGCCTGCTTTCTTAAACAGTCTTCACTTGCTCATCATAACAACTATAATTATCACTGAAAACAAAGTATAATAAAGTGTATGAATTTGGCTGAAAGTTTAAAATTACTTTAAATCCTCTCTAGAAAGTTTAGACAAGGGTTGCATAAACTATAAAAAAATAAAATAAAACAGGGCTACTGTATCAGCACGGTATTGCAAGATCACTGTAGATGATTCAGTAGATTAAAAAAATGTTTTTCTTATAAATCAGTAAAACGAATTGACAAACATTAAATAAACATGGGACATTATTATATTTATGTATGCACTTTGTTAAGTGGAAGATATACAATCGAAGGTCCACCACAACCTGGTCGGGACAAGAGCACACACGTGCACACATACCACCTCATGGGCAAACACAAATGCACGCTCATGCACACGCATGCTTTTGGGACGAACTGTCACCAGCTAAATTCCATCCCCTCATCCGAGGAACTGTGGAGTCAACACTGTTCCACAATGCAGCCGACAAATTATTCTGTCACAGCTAAATTCCATCCCCTCGTCTGAGAAACTGTGGAGTCAACACTGTTCCACAATGCAGCCAACAAATTATTCAGTCACAGCTGACATAGCCCACATTGCAAGTTTGCCCGTCCATCACTGCGTTAATTAATGTTTAAATGGTGTCACGGCAGTGTGACATATCCTCTCAGGTGAAGACATAATAAAAAAAAAATTTAAACTGGCCTATCCTTTTGAAAATATTGTACATTTCACAATTTAAAACAGTACTGATTGGGGAGGTGAGTGTCAGCGTCCGTAGCGTGGCCATATCCGAATCCACCATGTGGGTGGAGGTTCAATCTCTGCCTAGGCGAAAATACGAAAGGAGTGCAGGCCTGCTCTCCTTCAAAAAAATTTATTACAATGGCATGTCACATGTTCATGATGATTTGGGCTTTATGATCAGGCATAAGCATATCTGGACAATATCCACACATTCTGCTAAGCATCCACTGAGAGCACTGTTGACGCAAAGCAGCGCTGTGCCTTTTCCAAAATGAATGGATGGATGGATGAAGGAAGTCCGATGGTGTAACGAGTGGCATGACAAAAAATATTTTACAAAGAACAGGAAGAGAACCATATGCGTAAAATGTTAAAAATACATGGCTGAAAATAGAAGATGGGGGAGGGGATACGGCTTCCAGATGTTAGGACGTAATTGCAAACATGGATTCCACCCCAGACATCTGGATGCAGAATATTTAATGCATTTCCAAAAAGAGATCTGAGGACTATCCCTAATTCTCAAAGCCTTTGAATGCATTCTTTATCATCAAAGGTAATTAACACTAAACATACTGTGTATATATACAGTGCCCTCCACTATTATTAGCACACCTGGTAAAGATGAGTAAAAAGGGTTATAAATAATTCCCAGTTTGGTGAATTAGCTTAATCTCACACTGAAAAAAATAGAAAAATCCAATCTTTAATTGAAGTAAATTTATTATGAAAAAAAAAAAATCCCTCATCAAAAAATAATTATTTTTACCAAAACCATGTGTGCCACAATTATTGGCACCCCAGCATTTATATATAAAATAAAGTAATCATTTTAAATATTTGGTCGCATATTCTTTGCATGCCATGACTTCCTGATTTCTGTGACCCAACAACATCATATTCTATTCAAGATTTTATTCATATCTTCATATTTTATTTTCTGGTACTCTCACAAGCGATACTATATGATACTATATATGGCACAAGCACTTATGAATATCCACAGAAAATCCCTGTTCAGATAGACCACAATCACCTTATAATTGTTTAACAGATAATACTCCATTTTACTGCATAAGGAAGCTGGTGTAATCTTATGGGCTTTCCTCACTCTTGGGAGATCCACATTGCCAGAAAGTGAATAATATCACAGAATATTCTTAACGTGACTGTAAAACTGGTATTATGCAAAAATTAGCAGAGAGAAAAAGGAAATCATGTTTCCACTGGTGGTGTTATCACCTTGGTGATGCTGCGTTTAATTTAATTGTCAATAAGACAAAAAATGGGGACATGAACTATACAAATCTGTTATGTAATAAATTCCTCAGTCATCTCGGGTTTACAAAATATCTCACTGAATTGGACACTTCCCTTTTTATCTCAGTACAGATCAAGCATATTGGAGGTGATGCACTTTCTGTCCTTTAGCTGGTGCTTGGTTGAGAATAAAGTGCTTTGAATATATACTTGATCAAGGGGTCAGGTCTGTTCTATCCATTTCAGTCTCACAAATGTAAATAAAGTCACCTTTAATGAGAGGTTATGGGTAGAGAACATGAGACAGTAAAAGGAAAAGACACGTTACTGAAATTAATCATCTGATGTTTTGAAAGAGAAATAATAAATTGGATACTTGGCTCCTCAGAGGAGATAGCTCAATGTTGTGCTTTTACAATAATGAGGTTAGTACACAAAGCAGGCTGCTATAAATTGCGTAGATTAAAAACACCTGCGAATGTCTCCCTTGTTTTTGCTGAGTGATGTCACCTACTTTATGATTAGCCTTTTCTAAATTTGTAGCAGCAAACACACCAGTTCTAAGTTCTGAGATAATCGATTAGTGTGTGTTGATATAAAGGACAATTAAGAGTGACAATAGTTAAATAAAAATGCACACTGCTTCCACTCATTGGACATGCGTATGCAGGGAAAGAAACAAAAATGCTGATGGTAAGATAATGTGATAGCACAACTAGTCTCAGTGAATGTGCTGCTGTGTTGCTTGTTATTCTGTACATGTCCCCTTCTTCTACCAGCTTTTATAACATGTGCTATGTGTATCATGCTATGTTGACCCTGTCATCACAAGAGTATCCAACACTCATGAATTATATATTTTTATATATACAGTCAAGCCGGAAAGTCTGAATACCCCTTTCACCTTCTCCACGTTTTATTACATTACAGACATATTCTACTATAGATTGAGTTCATTTTTTGTCTCAAAATTCTACACAAAATAGCCCATAATAACAAAGTGAAAACATGTTTTTCGAAATTTTTGCAAATGTATTAAAAATCGAAAACTGAAATCTTTAATTTACATAAGTATTCATACCCTTTGCTTTAACATATTTTTAAAGTATCATATTTAATATTTTGTCACATATCCTTTGCATGCTGTTACTTGCTGAAGTCTGTGACCCTTCAACATCAAAAGACTCTCGATATCTTATTTCCAGGTACTGTTACAAGCGATACTATAAGCTCTCTGCATTTGAACGGATCTCTATGAGAATTGAGGGGTGAGACTAGATTCAGCTGTAAATTACACTGGTACAGTATGGAACACATGGCTGGCTAAATGGCTGTAAGTCATCAAGGGTCTGAGCTATCGAACAAGCCCCAAACCATCACTCTGTTGCCAGATATGGAGTAGATGTGGATGGATCACTGCAAGGGTTATTTCTCCTAACTCCTTTTCCTATAGAACTCTATGGGGAAAAAAGTCAGAAGAAACAACCCTTAAAGGTTCTTCATCCATATCAGATGAATTGTTTAGAAATTATAGAACCTTTCGTACATAGTCCCCCCCCCCCCCCAAATTTTGGGCATCAAAAATATTGGACAGTTTAACATAATGTAGAATAAAGTAATCATATTTAATATTTGGTAGCATATCCTTTGCATGCCATTACTTCCTGATATCTGTGACTCAACAACATCAAAAGACTCTTGATATCTTTTCTGGTACTCTTCCAAGCGATACTATAATATAACTATATCTCTGCATTTGAATGGATCTCTATGGAAACTAGATTTGGCTGTAAATTATGCTGGAACAGTATGTAATACATGGTTGGTAAAATAGTTCTCCTGACAATTTTTCCTATTGAACTCTATGGAAAAATAAGTCAGGAGAAGAAACCCTTCAAGTTATCCATACATATCTACTGTATTTTTGGAAGCAGAGTGATGGTTTAAGGCTTGTTTTATACGTCAGACCCTTGATGACTTAGAGCCGTTTAGCCAACCAGCCAACCATGTGTTCCATACTGTTCCAGTGAAATTTACAGCTAAATCTAGTCCCACCCCCCAATCAGTGGCGCCCCCAGAAATTTTTTATCGGGGTGTCCAGATGGGGCCACTGAAAATCTTGGGGTGGCACACCAAAACCAAAAGCATAATGAAATTATGTGATATATGATGTTGTGTTAGTGTAGCTAGTATAGTAATAAAAAAGAATGCGAGAGTTAAAGAATCGCATTTTTTAAACTTTGGTTTTTTTTTTTTACAATATTAATTATTACTTTCTTATTAATGTTTGATACCGATACCCGTTAACATTTTTTTGAGTTCAATTTAATCGTGTTTTATGTGTTTATGTGTTTGTATTTATATATAGGATAGGTTAGTTTCAAATTAATTGTAGTAGTTGTTGTGTTGTTTGTCTATACATTGTTTGAAAAAAAACACTGGGAACAAGCCTACTAGCTAGAAAAAAAAAAACACACCACAAGGCCTCCATTTATTTTCAATACAGCTGTATTGCTGTTGGCTGCTGTGTTTTTTTTCAAAAAAAAATATATTATATGTCCAAAAAAAAAAAAAAAAAAAAAAAAAGCATAATCATGGACAACAATATACATTTTATTATAGCCTACTCACAACCTACTCATATCCCTGCTTTATTAGGCAACATTCTTCTCAGCCCGTTTTGTCCACAGTTATTATAGTCTAGGCTATGTGTAGCCTACGTTTTTTATTTCATTTTTTTAAAGAGTTTTCGCGTTGTTATGATTGTGAAAGCTCCGCACTATGATGGGTATGATGCAGCTTTGGCAAAAACTGGTATGCAGTAACAGCATAGCCTTTTTCTTTTATTTATTAATTTTTTCACAGAGGGCATTTCCCGATATAAATGCTGACTTGTGGCGAAAGTGCTGCCGTGGTGATAGATTTACTGTAACATCTGTCTGAGAATGTAAACAAGTCGTCCATTTTCACTGCAAGAACAGATTTTATGACGACGTTACCTCTATTTCGCTAGCTTAGCCTACTTGAACAGTTACAACCTGCATGAGAAGAGTAGCCTACCCATTGAAAGCTGATTGCTTTTTCTTTGTCTCACCGTTTGTTTGGAATCTACACACATACAACGATGAAAAATTATCGTTCTTTGGATGCCCACAACTTTTTTTTTCGTGGATGATAATATTTTGCACTTGCAAATATAATACTGTAACGTTATAGCACTCCGATTTATCCACATTCCACTACAAACCATTTGCATATGGTCAAAATGTTTTAGTGTTTCTTACAGCAATATTAGTTAGCCATAAATTGACAATTGGATAACCTATTTGACTTAGGCTACCTGTGAAACAATGCCTGCTGCACATATAAGCATGTGGAGTTTCAGAGTCCGACATTTTTCCCTTTCTTTCTGCCGACGCCTCACGTCTTATTGCTCAGATCCACTTTTCTCATCTTATGGGCTCCGTTTTGCGGTTCGGAATCTTATAAAACCACAATTCTGGGTATTTTGCCCTGTTTGTAGTGCATCCCACCAAACAACAACTTTTAGGAATTTTTATGCTGTTAGCTAACGGATCGAAATGACAAGAAGGCACCAGCACGTCAAGTCAATGGAGGGCGAGAGCGGGATGTGTTTTCCCCCCAGGGATGGGCGGGGCCTATTTGCGCTCAGTCTCCTGGCAGTGCACTGCACTTAAGTGGCTGGCTGGCTGGCTATACATTTGTTATTTTATTTCACATGCATGAACTATTATGAAAAATATAATTATTGATTTAAATTAATAGTACGTAATGTCAGAAAGCAGCATCTTATGCATATGTGACTCGCGAGGGGGGGCCAGCGATTGTATCAGGGTGGCATTGTATGCCCCTTAGCGGCGCCATTCAAATGTGTATCCATTCAGATGAAAATAGGATATCAAGAGTTTTTTGATGTTGTTGGGTCACAGACATAAGGAAGTCATGGCATGCAAAGGATATGTGACCAAATATTTAAAATGATTACTTTATTCTATATATAAATGCAGGGGTGCAATAATTGTGGCACACGTGGTTTTGTTAAAAAAAATGTTTTCTTGATGATTATTTTTTCTCATAATACATTTACTTCAATTAAAAGTAGCATTTTCTACATTTTTTCAGTGTGAGATTAAGCTAATTCACCAAACGTGATTTTTTTATAACCCTTTTTACTCATCTTTACCAGGGGTGCCAATAATAGTGGAGGGCACTGTATATACAGTGTTGTGGAATAAAGCCACTCTGAGGTTTGGACTGGTGAAATTCAAGAAATTTTATTCATGCACATGGAGAATAAACACAGTTTTACTGTCAATAAAATTGAGTCAGTGTCCATTCTGAAGTTTCACAAAACAAGCCTTCATATTTATACACTTTTGATTATACAAAACAGGATAGAGACTGTCCTCCTTTCACACAGTTAATTGTTTTGGGAACATCTCATCACATTATCATCCTCAGCTCCCCCTGACCCAAAGCCTCACGGCCCTGGTTCCAGACACACAATTAGACACAGGCGGGAGAAGAGTTTTATTATGGCTTCCAAGCAGTTCCCTTAATTCTCACTCTCAGCAGCACACAAACTAGGCCAAGAGCAAGGCCACAAGGCCCTCAGGTTATACAATTATACAACTGTAATTTTTATATTTACTAAAACTTCCACAACAGTGAGCACCATAATTCATTGGACAGTGACAATTGTTTTGTTATTTTGGTTCTGTATTCTAGAATTTTGAGCTCGAAACAAAGAAATGGTCATCTAGGGTCTGAGGTATCAAAAAAGCCTCAAACCATCACTCTGCTGCCAGATATGCAGTAGATATGGATGGATCACTTTAAGGGTTGTTTCTCCTGACACATTTTCCTATTGAACTTTATGGAAAAATAAGTCAGGAGAAGAAGTTATCTTCAAGTTATCTATCTATATCTACTGCATATCTGGCAGCAGAGTGATGGTTTATGGCTTGTTTGATCCATCATACCCTTGATGACTTAGAGCCATTTCACCAACCATGTATTCCATATTGTTCCAGGATAATGTATATATAGAGTATAATATACTGTTCATATTTTTTTATGTGAATAGAATTTAAAATATAAATCACAAAATGACTGCTTATAGCCATTTGAAGCTGAGAATTAGAGTACCACACAGGAGTGTAGCCATGGACCTACCCTGATTGGACCCAGACCTACCCAATAAAGTTGAATAAAGAAAGTTACAGTTAAACCAGTTAAAATAGCCTGCCCTGAGTACTTCACATTTGAGCAAGAATATTTGTTGCCACTCACCAGCGATTGAAATAACATGAGCTTTCACTTTGATATTACTGTTTTAAGGAATTTCAATCATCATATATTTCTGACCAATAAGAACGTTTTGTGAATGCAATTGGTTATTATTCTGCTCTCAGATCTCCTCAAATTGATCTAAAATGATGCCAGAGGTTCTTATTATGCCATCACTAGTAGTCTAGCTTGTCATTGCAAGTAAGTTAGCTGCTAGCTCGGCAGTATTTATTGGATTAGCTAACATGGCCAAGGGTTGTAACCCCTTCAGTAATCATAACGGGCAGTACAACCCCACCCCCTCTAAATATATATATATATATATATATATATATGTTATGATGAATAAAAAATACTTGCCATTATAAATGATCAGAAAATCTGTTTTCCAATTTAAACGGCTCTCCATCGCCCCCACAAGCTCCGTTTATGAAGTTTCAACTGTACCGGTCTTCATCGGGAGAGAGTTGAAATTAATAATGGCATGTTACACCTTTAAATGTGTTCAATTCATCTTATGATGTGTTGCTGTAATACATGTAATCTAGCTATGTTGGGAACAAGTTTCACTCTAGGTGTTTTAATGTGTCTAAAATACAGGCAGAGGACCAAGGTTTCAGCATTTTTCTTTCGACCGAGGTTGCGAATGCACCATAGCTTTGAATGAGCCTGGTTATTTTATAATATCTTCTAGGCAACGCATATCGCACCTTCACGTGTAATGCTAACATTCATTTCTTTTTAAACCCACGCTTGGAGGAGGATGTGACAAACACCTGCTTGGATCATCACACCAGGCCCGAACTTAACGAAACAAAGCAGGTCTCCGAGAAGCACAGCCTCTTCACGTCAGAAAACCTGCTCCTGCCTCCCGCTCCTGAATATGAGCCTGCTGTGTATTTTAGGAGTGGCTTGTTCAAAACACAAGAACATCAAACAGCATCATGTCGCGCTTGCCAAGTCAGGGGCTTACATAACGAGCCATGAGCCATTTTCAACTACAAATCGGATAAAGACGCATTAACGATCCTCGATGTCAACACTCTCTAGTATCCTTGGAATGGGGACTAGTAGACTCTTGGACAATGGTGACATTATAACCATATTCAACACCAAGCCCTGCCGTCGGTGTCTCGTATAAAAAAACATCACACGGCAATTTGATCGCATTAAAAGTAGGCAGTTTGAATACTGTGTTTATATATGTTTTTTTCTTTTTGTGCACGCCATGGTATAGTTATGCATTGAACCTCAGGTGGCTGTGCAAAGTTATTTTACTAATTTCAGTATAATCTCATAGGTGTGTGTGTGTGTGTGCTCATTTCCATTGGAGGTTAATAATGAACTGGATCGTGTGCTATACACGATCCCTGTTAGGCATCGTCTTTCAAAGATGTGTGTGCTTTGTTCATTGAGCGTCTTGAAAATGTGTATGGTCATATTGGGAATCAGATCACCGTGTCCTGGTTTATATTATATATTCTATTGTATATAAAACACAGACAAGTGATTTATTGTTTGATTATTCTGTATGGGGACAACGTTGTTATAGGGGTGTTCCCAGTTGAGTTACGGTTTGTTATAGGTCTGTTGGAGTGTGTTTTTTATTTATTTTTTATTTTGCCCACCCACTTTTTCTCAGGCCCGCCTGACGATCAATTCCTGGCTACACCTCTGGTACCGCATGCAGCAGTTTTAAGTTCATTGTTGCATTTATTTAATTTATTCACTCGTTTGCTTTTTCATGCCTTTGCTCAGAATGTGGAGATTGCTGAAAATAATGATCGATTAAAGAAGGTGAACACTGACACATTTTCTACTCTTGACTTCATCATTATAAGCAAAATTCAATTCAGCAAACATTTTAGCTTAATTATTTATCAAATTACAAGAGAAAGGTTACTGAATGTATCGTCTGTTATTTGCATTTGGTAACGCAATTGTTCCTTAATTGATAGAAACGGCCTGAGCAGTCTTTGAGCCTAATTCAATTTCGCAGAGCAGTAACTAACCCTCAGTGCTTTCCATTGTAAACAATGGTGGGCTGGATGGTTACAGAAAGAAGAAGCTACTCTAAGCCTGCATGCTAATGAAACCATACCCAATTATTTAAAAGATCAGTGCTAATTTACTGTGTGAGCCTTCTGAATTAATAAATGGCTGGAGGAATTGTACACTCTCGGTGGCTTACTGATTTGAACCAATTAATGTTATTTTTTTTTTTTCCCCATCTGGAGTTATTTTTCCCCATCTCCTTTAACCAAGTCAGTGATTGTCATAACAGCATTTTGACCCAAAATGGGGAACTGGGAGGATGCTCTCACCCTCTTCACAATTAATGAACCAATAATATACCATCGCTTATCCCTCTTTGTTTGGACATCCCTGTAGTTATATATATACAGTAATGAATTGTATTTGTGTATATATATATATATATATATATATCTAGTTAATTACAATTTAGTTTAAGGTAGCATAAAGCCAGACTGCCCTGCCAGGTGCACAGTTATGCAGAATTACCCATGGTTCTATAAGTAAGCACATTGAATGGAGGGCCTGTAAACAATAGGCAGATGTTGACTCTGGCTGCAGTCCCCAGAGCGATGAATTGGGTCCACATCCATTAATACCTCATGAAACCTTGAGGGAAGAGAGAAGGACACAGTCTTAACATATTTAATGTTGTACCGCTCTACACTCTGACGTGAAAGGACATACCAGCCTCATCCCCACAGGAAAAAGTCATGCAAGGGCATCATTTTGCCAGTTAGGGAGAGGATAAAATGCTTACTTTACCAGCCTTTTATTTATTTATTTATAACTGTGCTGTGTCCATTTTTGCCGGTTCACTTCAGAGATAATGGAGTTGCGTGTTTTGGAATTAGCACTAATATACATTCTAAATGAGCAAGGCGGGGGACAACTCTATTTGCAAATGAAACAGTAACACTCCTGTGAAGTACTTATATCAAAACATATGCATGTGCTTTACAAGTGTGACAGTAAGTGTGACAGTGTCGCACATAATGGTTGAACTCAAAGGTTTAATTTGATTCCCAATGGGGCCTGCCATCGTACCCTACCCTGCGAGATAATTCACCTGGATTGCTTCAACAAATATCCAGCTGTATAAATAGATTGTATGTTGGGGGACAGACATTGCTCTGGATAAGATAATCTGCTAATACTGTGATCATTTCACCATTGACTGTATAATCTGAACAGATGGAATTGCATGAGGGAAATGTGCCTAACATTAATAATGAATGCCCTCATGAAAACGTATCTGTAAAATGTATATTTAGTAATGGTGTGATGCTGTGTGGCTCATTAATAATCAGTTGCAGAAATTGGCTGTTTATGTGCCATTACGATCATAGTTAAAGCTGGATGTTAATGGGCTCTGAAAGTAGCAAAGCCAGTAAAGGTCCAAGTTGTGCTCAATAGCCAAGACATCAGAGGCAGGGCCAGACTGACACAATAATTCAAACTGGGAATGTTCCTATAACCCAGACCACCAGTCCCATTGTGAGCACTATATATGTGTAATCTATATTAGTGCATACACACAGACAAACACTGGCTGACTTGCAAAAGCAATGGAAATTACAAACAGCACTCCATTCCACACAGGATATGGGATATAATGCACATATCTTTATTCATTCTGCCCAGTAGTGATAACCTTACTTGCACAAATACGCTCAAAAGCAGGGGCGGGCTCTCATTGTGGCGAGACGTGGCACTTGCCACCCCAAATTTGGCAAAAAGATAAATAAATAAATAAATATTATTATTATAGACAGAATTAAACATTTTAACAAATAATTAAATAGAAACATTAATAACTCACTCATTCAATCAGGCTTTTGAATTATCCCATCTTCGACCACAGAAGCAGCACACATTCCCTCCTCACTGAGGGAGACCGCGGACATGTTACATATACACAAATATTTAGCAAAATGCTAACAAAAACACACCCTGTCGGTATCCCAAGACAAAATGTTACTGCTTGCAGTAGTTCCGACCATGCTGTTGAAGCAGAGGTTCCCCGACGGATACTAGCTACCAGGATGAAGGCGATGCTAGCGAACAGGGTAATGGCGATGAGGTGGTGGAAACAGCCAAAGAGGATGAAAGCATAGGGGGTGAGTGCTTACGTGGACTGCCCACTTCCAGGACAGAGTAGAGTTGCTTCGTATTGTCGAAAAAGGCCCCTACCAGCCTGTTATCAAGTTTCCCAAAGCAGCAAATTAACGCTCATTCCAAGCTGGCTGGAATCAAATTCCAGAAGCTAAACAGTGGCTGGTATACTCCAAATGTTTTGCTTTGCATGCAGGTAATTTGCATCTAGTTTAACCGCATTCAATGATGCTGCTTTTATAACGAGAGGTTGTGCTAGTTGGAAAAGGGGTTGTCAAAATAAAGAAAATGCACGCAGGGGGATCAACATAAAACAATAATATGTCAAGTCTGTCACTTCAAACGTGAATAAAGGCACGTAGATTTAATGTCACTTCAAACGTGAATAAAGGCACGTAGATTTAATGTCACTTCAAACGTGAATAAAGGCACGTAGATTTAATGTTGAGCCATGCAGTAGCTGAAAATCACGAGAGAGCCAAGATCTAAAGTGAGAGAAACAAGGAATAAAGTCATCTCATTGAAATTTGCTTTACACTGGGTTGACACTTCAGAGCCCACGACGAACGAGAAACATCAGAGAAAGGAGGGTGTTTTTCTGGTACGGTTGAAGATTTGAAGTGATGGGATCCATTAATGAGGGACTTTCAAATTCCCAGAAACGCCAACTATTTGTCAAATAGGCCTCAGAATGATATTATTTTGTCTTTAGCCACCACACTTGAGAACATGATCAGAGACGAGTTAGCTAAGGCTAAATACTACAGTGTCATTCTAGACAAAACACCCAATGTGGCCGGGAGAGAGTGGCTGGTCGAGCCCGTTTTTTTTGTTTTCCAATTTGCAGTCATGCCGTGATAGTGTTGTGTTACTTTTTTGTGTTGTCTCGGCCACTGTACCATGGATATATTGGAAGTAACAGCAGAGCGATGGCTAAGGCCTCGTGCGTATGCGTATTGCAAACGCCAATGCAGATTTGGGACATACACAAGCTCTTTGCTTACATACCGTACGTGTGTTCATCAGAATGTTTTAGCCCTCTCTGAGGTTATATACTGCTAACAAACTAGTTAGGCTAATCTGGTTGAAGAGAGTAACCTTACACCCAAAATTCTTTGTTTGCAGTTGTTGAACAGTATTGCATAAGTATAAGTGCCTCTAACAGAAACATGTAGAATTGTAACACGTTGCGTCCAAAATTTGGACTAGCCTACACATTTTGCTATGCAAGAATATATCGTTGCGCGCGTTTCTTGTGTAGAGTAACAGGCCTAACATTAATGATTTTTGTTGTGCAGGAACGCACCACCACTCTCCAAAAAGAGTCGCTTAGTTTTTCAGTGTGCATAACAAACTGATTCATTAAATAAAAAAGGGTGATATGCAGAACAACTAAAAATCTATGAGGCAAAATGTACCCTGTTGTTTCTTAGTGTCTCCAAATTTATCTAAAATAGCTAAATTGTGCACTTCTGGAAATTATAAAACAATCATATTTAACTACAAATACACTGTTTTGGCTCATAAAACTCACTTTAGCATAATTTTCCCATAAGTGGGAATTACTATATTTTAATCAATATAGGGAGATAAATATGTATGGGTTCAAAACCTGTCATAAATTAATAAAATAGTTTTTGTCCATTATAAAGCATACAGCTACACATTCATAATCACTCCAAGAAAAACTTTACATTCATCTAGCACATATGCACAGTAAATTGGATTATTTTCTATGCCCTAAGTGAAGTATAGCCCAGGGAGATACTAATACACCATGGTCTATATTATGTATGGGAAGATTACAATAAAATAATATTCCAGCATCTGGAAAATGCTGCAAATGTTCTAGCTTCGCAGCAAATCAAACGTAAAACATGACTGATCCACCTATGGACGCTTACACTACAGTAAGTGAAATGCACTCAAAATGCAAAAAAAACAAAACAATATCAAACATATGGCACAACACTCTGGCGAAGTGGAAAAACTAACATACATATTTTAAATATTACAATCAGTAATACTTACATATCGAGGAGGAAAATCTCTGTCATGTTCATAGGCACATTCTCTGATAGAATCAATGGTATGGTATCTATGGTATGTTGGTAAATATGGTATCTTCTTCTGACCCACTCCCAAAATCCACATAATCAAGCAAGGAAAACAACAATTGTAGGTGAGACTGGGTGGGGGGGTTCCTTGTTGAACGGACTAGCTACGTGACAATAGTGGCACTTAGAAACTCCATATTCAGCAGAGTTGTCACAAATTTGTACTAATAAAGCCCTAGTGGCGCCATGGCCACTCGGGCAGTGGTTCTCAACTTCATTAACAAGCTGTTAATGTTTCGAGGGAATATTTACCCTCTTAAGCCACATTATGTTAGCAATAGCTATGCATGTTATGTTATAAAATCATTATTTATTATTTAACATTATTGTATCTAGCCATTGTTTTATCATTATTTTCTTCTCCTAGTTGTGTGTTGCCTTTCCGACTGCTCTTTTTGTTGGCAGTTCCACACTGTATTCACAGTATCCGTTTGTCTGTGTGGTTCAGCACACTACACGCAATAAACATCCTTTGTTTTTTCTTCTGTCAGAAATAATGCATGGCGTCCTGTCTGCCACAGTCCCCACTCATCCTGTCAGCGCTTGACAAATTTAGACAGCCAGATACTCAAGGATTTGCCTCAGGATACAACACCCTGAAACCTACAGAGGAGCTGCTTTCAGCTAAGTATCAGTCAACTGAAATGTTTTATTTACAGCGTGTTTTAAGGTTTCAGAAAGTGGCCACAGATAATACAGAATGAAGCACAATGCAGTTCTGAATTCTAACACAACTTTTACTTTTTAGTTAACTTTCATTTAAACTCACATTTGTTATCTGTTTCAGTGGAGACCAATGCCATGCGGTTTCAGGCAGTGGCCTCCAGCTTCTGAAATGACTCCTTCTTTTGACATAATTCCGAACCACAGTGCCCCTCATAAGTAACACAACTTTAATTCCTGTTAATTTTACTCACATATTTAATTTATTGCATTAAACAATGAAAACATATTCATACATTATTATGTTGATTCCATGCACAAACAAGGTCTAAATTCCAATCATACTATTTTTATGACATGACAAATGTCACCAGTTTGTTCCCACCCTGTGAGCTGCAGGAATTTAAATGTGTATTTCAAAGGTAGCCACTCCAACGGAGTGATGAAGACAAGTGATGAAAATAATTAGTTGATCTAATGCTGCATTCAAATGATTCCGGAAATCTGAATATTTCCGACTTCCGAGAAGAAAAAACTATTTGAACGTGACACCTAGTGATGAGCTGATGACAACGATCTCGCAAATATTGACGTTCAACTTGGGTACCTCCAGAGGTGACAAAAAATGCATCAGAAGTCAATGGTAAACAGCTGCACATCTGTAAGCATAGAGAGATCTGGATCTAGAGAGACCCGTTGCATGGCGTATGTAGTCTTTCACCTTCTGCGTTTGTTGTGGTCCTCAATCGTTTTCGCATACGCTGTGCACGTAAAACCTTTAGAACTGCAAATGCTGCTCAGAGGCCAGCCAAACAAGCATCGCATTTCTGCGGGCGTTTTTTGCCGCCATCAGTCTTCCTTGATCGTAACAAACGGGAACCATCGTCACAGCAAACGTCATGCGTGACCCTCCCCAGTTGGCCACTTGAACACACCATAATATGTGGAGAATCAGAGGAAGAAAAGTGAACATTGGTGAAAGTTTAATGGTATGAAAAGCATGGCTGTGTCGGAATCAGAGCCCTATCTACTACGCCTGTCTCCTGCGTACAGTGCACTGGCATAAGCGTGTTGTCTAATGTGCACTGTTTAGCAGTCTGTGAAAAATATCTGCCGTACTATTTTCCAACCGTACTGTGGAAGTGTCGTAAGCAGGTCATAAGACATCCCACCAGTGTTGCCATGTCTGCGGTTTTACAGCTAAATACATGGGATACTTTAAAAGTGCAGTCGCGGGTAAAAATAAAAAGTCGCAAAGCACGCACTTCTTTTAAAAATTAAAAATATTATAATTTTTATTTAAAATACATTGGTTTTTGTTAAAAATATATTTTGGGCTAGTTTTGAGTCACCATTTGGCTGGAAAGTCTTGCCCTTGCGCTGCCATGCCGTTTTGTTTTTGTTGTTTTTGAAGAAAAACGACAGCGAAGCTGCGCCTTATTTTTTTTTTTAAATGAACCTTTGCGTCATAATTACGTCACACCAAAATGTTAGTGTACTTCTTGAAAAGTGTGCTGCCGAATGTACTCAGCGAAACCCGGGAAGTAAATGTGTCATCCGGGAGTTTCAAGTATACTGCAATTTGAAAGATTTTTGCCTACTCAACGACTTTATTGAGTAGCCTCGGTGAGTAGATAGGACAAGAGTGTGGAAGTGTTGATTCGGACACGGCCCATGTCTTCGAGCGAACGAGTGAAGCAGTATCTGCCTAGTACACTGAAAACCAAGTTTGCACAACTTGCAATTTAAACTATGCAAAGAAGATAAC
This sequence comes from Ilyophis sp. 1 JC-2022, assembly GCA_022702515.1. Lineage (NCBI taxonomy): Eukaryota > Metazoa > Chordata > Actinopteri > Anguilliformes > Synaphobranchidae > Ilyophis > Ilyophis sp. 1 JC-2022. The sequence continues at coordinate 14,400,778 of CM040398.1, read as the reverse complement.
AATAGATTGGTATATAAAAACAAAAACAAAAAAAGACAGAAGAGACTGATTAACAACTCGCCATGATAACATATAGTCACAGTTTTCATTTGAGCTCCGTACATGACATTCAACACTTTTATTTAATTAATCTTTTTTTGTTTTAATATACCTCAGCTGCAAAAAAAAACAACTCAAACTTATTTTTCTCATTTAACTTTTTGTGCAAGTTAAATGTTATATAACTGCTCTCATTTTTAATGTGGGTACTTCCCACTGCTTCTAACCAAATCTTAACAAGCTTTTTTTGAACAAAAAGATGAAGAACACTTTAAAATACTGCATCGTATTCATGGTACTAACTAATCACTGAATCACTGAACTGAATTTAACACGTGAGTGTGAACATCACTGGCAATCATCGTCTGTGCTTAATTAGTGGCAGTTTCTTGATCAACTTACATGATTGAGGTGGTGCAAATAGGATCATTGTTTGAGAAGTGGCTTAAGAAAGAGGCTCCATGACCTCTCGCTGGTGGAGGACTGAAGTACCAATGGGAGAAAACGGGGGGGGGGGGAATAAACTTGTGGCATTGGGACCTTTTCAGTTTTTTTTAAAGACTTTTCTGTTTTACCTGGAATTTGTGATTCATTGACATGATTATGCTTATCACTTGTCACATGCTTTGAATAATGTGCTCAGATGTATAATTTGTCATAATCTGTCGTGAATACTTATGAAAGGGTATTCAATTTGTTAAGTGTCTAAATGATTGTTATAAAAAGGGTTGCTTTGATCCTGGATGCTGATTAATGTAGAACATGGTCATTGTAAATCTGATACAGTAACAGTTAGGCAAACGATGTGTTTGTAAACAGTAAACGGTTATTTACTTACCATTTAATTTTAGGATTTGTTGGTTTTGTGTACTGGTTACAGTACATTTAAAGTAAAATTTTGGTATGTTTGGAGGAAAGATGATAGATGAATGGTTTGAGAGCCAGTGTGAATATGAAACAGCTTGTTTTATGTTACAGTGGTAAAATATTTTTTTTGGATTGTGGATGATTATGAAAAATTCTGTAACAAGAAGAACAGTGTGTACTGTTGCCTAGCAACCATGTTCCAGCAATACATGCAATGAGTATATTATCTGGCGTAAGAATAATGTTACATCCTACTCTATAAATTTGCTAATTAAAAATAAATAAAACAAATACACAAAAAATATATATATATATTCACAAATATTCATCCACCTCACCTTCTGCAAATAACATGATTTATTTATACATTTATGAATTAATTAATTCATGAACAAATTGGGCGGCTTTATCATGTCCAGGTATGTAAATCAATGTGGTGGCACAGTGTGTTGCTCACCGCGTAGATTGTCCCGATTTTTGACAACCCTTTGATCTCAGGACAGACCCCATAGCTCACAACGAACCATGATATCGGGTCAACTTTTTTTTAGCCGTTTTTGTGGTCTGCCTGCCCGCAGACGTACTTCAGTGCCCCTGCCTGCAGTTCATAATTGCTCTTAAAGGCTTCTCCAAGATGGAGCCTAAAGGTCCAACTGACCTCAGATGCTTTACTGCGTTTGTGCTGAGACAATTACTCTGACAGCCGATGCACAGCTCAACTCTCAGCGCAGCACTAGCGAGTGTCACGTTAATGAGGCTGTTATTTTAAAGTGCCACAGAATTAGGTGGATTACATGGGAGAGGGTCAAATGTTACTGCAAAGAAAGTTTTCATTATTCAGCCACTGGATACTAAATTATTCTGAGGGTGGAGCTGCTGGATACACATTTTAAAATGAGCTCTACTACTGTGGATCAGTAGAGGCGGAACATTTCTGGGGGTGTCTCAACTATTGTCTTTGTTTGGAGTACCATATTATATCAAAAGGGTGCTCACCCTTAGGGCAGTGTGCAAATTTCTTACTTTGTTTGGCATGTAGCCAGGGCTGGATCTACCATATGGGCAATTGGGCACGTGCCCAGGGGCACCACGCCCTTGGGGGGGCACCAAGCAGCCGACGTTTTTTTTTTTTCCTTCCCAAACACAAAGCACTGGCTAGCCGTGTGATGGATTTAGTAGCAATGAATCACTCGCAGAGGTGCGGGAGAACAGACAAGTCACCCACAAATGTGATGACTAATAAGGGGGATATAACACGAACGAAACAAAAAAAAGAAAAAAGGGAACTAATTCCTGACAGCTAAAGAGCTAACATAAATCTACCCAGGAAAAAACAGGATGAACTCGAATAGCACGAGTAAAGTACAAATCCAAATCTCCAAAACGCAATACTAGAGTCCAAACAGGAGACTTAGAAAAGCAAAGAAAACACCCTCGGAGGGTAACACTAAAACGTCCGATAGAAGGTGAAACAAAATAAATCCACCAAAAGAAAAACACCATCTCGTAGAGAACAGCTCGGAAATAAATAGCGCAGAACGCAAACAGGAGGAACACAATCCTATACCTGAAGAAAGCTATAAGCAAGTCCCTTCTGAACATAAACACGTTAATATCACGAGGTTGTTTAAACCTGGTTACACCTGGCTCAATGGACAAATGAATGACAAAGAAGCACCAGGGAAGTGGAAGTAAGGAACTTAAATAACGCCCAGCGAGCCTGCCGGGAATTACGTCTCTTTGCCTGCTGGACATACTCTAAATTTTTGTGGTCTGTCCACACAGTGAATGGGGTGTTCGGCTCCCTCTAGCTAATGGCGCTATTCCTCAATGGCCAATTTCACAGCCAACAACTCTCGATCCCCCACGTCATAATTCCTCTCGTCTGAAGTGAGGGCACGAGAGAAGTAAGCACAGGGGTGGATCTTACGATCGACTGGAGAGTGCTGTGACAAAATGGCCCCAGCTCCCATTTCCGAAGCGTCCACCCCCACAACAAAAGGGAGAGAGGGATTAGGAGTTACCAGAATGGGTTCTGAACTAAACCTCCTTTTCAGTTCAGTAAATGCAGAATCCACTTTATGATTCCACAAAAAATGTGCTGTCACTGTTTTCTTGGTAAAAGCGGTGATAGGAGCAGCAAGTGCGCTAAAATTCAGAATAAAATGCCTAAAAAAATTGCCGAAACCAAGAAAACGTTGGAACTGCTTGATTGAACAAGGAGTGGGCCAGTCCAGTACCGCAAAAATCTTGTCAGGATCTATGCAGACCTTACCCTCTGAAACAATAAAACCCAAAAAAGACACCGTATTCGCGTGAAATGCGCATTTCTCCGCCTTGACGAATAGTTTAGCTTCAAGCAGGGCTTTTAAAACCTGCTTCACATGACCGACATGCGTTTGCAGGTCGGAAATAAAAAAATATATATTGTCTAAGTAAACAAAGACACCGAACGGCATAGCAAGCCCGAACGGTATGACCTGATACTCGTAGTGGCCGCTATGTGTGTTGAAGGCGGTTTTCCATTCATTGCCCTCACGCATGCGCACCAAATTATATGCATTGCAGAGGTTGAGTTTGGAAAAAATCACCGCCCCCTGAAGGCGTTCAAAAGAGGAATTCATCAGAGGTAGCGGGTTACGGTTCTTCTCTGTGATAGCATTGAGCGCACGATAGTCAATGCAGTAGGTGAGGTGGATGGTCTTATAACGCCATTAGCGAGTGACTCCTCAATATATTCCTTCATGACCGTACTTTCAGGAGCAGACAAGGAATATAAACTACCCCTAGTAGGGGTGGTGCCCGGATAGAGTTCTATGGCACAATCGTATGAACGGTGGGGAGGGAGGGTGGTTGCCCGCTGCTTGCTAAAAACCTCCGCAAGTTCCGTGTATTCAATAGAAACGTTATGCGGTAGTGGAAATTCAAACGTCCCTGCCATCTCAGCTGCTTCACTCTGAACGGCCGAGTCAGGAGAAGGTGACCACTCAATCTCAAAATCTGAAATTTCATCAGTAGAGTGCTCTCTCCAGTCAGAATATACGTCAGCCAAGGAATCCCACTCCAAAATCTCATCACTTGCCTCAGAAACTGAGTCCCTCGTGAACATAAACACATTAATATCACAAAGTCACTTAAACCTGGCTGTACCTGGCTCAATGTACAAATGAATGACAAAGAAGCACCAGTGAAGCGGAAGTGAAGAACTTAAATACCACACAGGTAGAAGCACAAGTGAAATGAATAACGAGCCCGGGAAAGCCAAACCTCGGACCGGAACATGGAAAAAATCTGATAGATTCTCAATAGGGAAACAGGACGAAACAAGGGGGAAAAAAACAAAACCCACGAACCATGACAAGCTGAACCACCAATCAGAGCGCTCCTATGCATAGCAATTGTTGCTAACCACCACAGACTCTGTGAAGCTTCCGTTTAGAAATCATTACTTTCACATTTCTATGAGGATTGTAGCCTAACTAAAACAAGGAATTGGAGCTCTGTAGGCTATATCAAAATTAAATAAAAATGGTTAAACGGTGCACACAGAAAATATAGATTAGCAAATAAATTTTCCATGTCATGTAGGTTAGGTAAAGAATAAATAGAAAAATTATGGTCAATTAAATTGTTCTGTAACAATAGCTAGTTACTTACCCAGCTGTGCACGATAGGCTACGAACATTTCTACCATGTTATGGCAGTGCTGCTCACTTTCACTGACAACAGATTAAGCGTCTCTTGTTTACGCTGAGAGTGATAGCTTACATTATGCGCTGATATTTTTTTAATTATAGGCAACATTATATCATAATTATAGCTAGTTAACGCTTTTTTCCACTTACAGTGCCCTCCACTATTATTGGCACCCCTGGTAAAAATGAGTAAAAAGGTTTATAAAAAATTGACCGTCCCTCATCAAAAAAAAATTATTTTTAACAAAGCCATGTGTGCCACAATTATTGGCACCCCTGCAATTATATATAGAATAAAGTAATAATTTTTAATATTTAGTCGCATATCCTTTGCATGCCATAACTTCCTGATGTCTGTGACCCGACAACATCAAAAGACTCTTGATATCTTATTTTCTGGTACTCTTACAAGCGATACGATAACGTATTTCTGCATTTGAATGGATGTCTATGATAATTAGGGGGTGGGACTAGATTTAGCTGTAAATTACACTGTAACAGTATGGTTGGCTAAAGGGCTGTAAGTCACCAAGAGTCTGTTGTATCAAACAAGCCTTAAACCATCACTCTGCTGCCAGAAATACAGTAGATATGGATGGATAACTTGAAGGGTTTCTTCTCCTGAATTATTTTTCCATAGAGTTCAATAGAGAAATTTGTCATAAGAAACAACCCTGAAAGTGTTTATAACCCAATTGGGGTTCCAATAATAGTGGAGGGCACTGTACATATACATTTTAACATCAAGTAACCTACTGATTTTGTCCAGATGTGAAAACCGCTTCAATTACATGATTTTCGACTCAATAAATGAAAACAGTGCAACGTTAGAAAAAGTAACGTTAAACTCTGACTGTACGAAGGTTCTTAGAAAATAATTAGACGAAAGATGACACTACTATGGTGGCTCTGAAGTGCAAACCCCTATCTCGAAGAAGCAATCTTTTTTTAAATCAGTTGCTATCTTTAAAAAAAAAAAAAAAAGAGTTTTTATATATTTAGAAAAACACAGTTTAAAAAAAATAAAACATCTGAGAATGTATGTTTGATCCACCGTTATATACCCCTTGTCCATTACGTTTACTCTGCACGGTGATCGGATTGCCAGTGTAACTAATGCATAGCTAAACACATGTCTTTGTGGTCTGTTCGTCAGAGTCGTATATTATAGGTGGCCTAAATATGTATAAGTTCAGAGAAATATGAATAGGCTACTATAATTGGCACGTCAACGACTACTAAGTGTCATGGTTTTTGGCATCCTCTGTTATTTCTGTGGTCGTCATTCTTATTGGCGGCGGCGAGGCGATCTATCGGATTTTTTCCGCCTCCGTTCCGTTGTTTGGATATCGCCCGGCTATTATTGAGTCGCCCTGTTTTGAGTTTCCTGCTGGTTATAAATAGCTCAGGACTTCCGTCTTCCTGCACTTCGATATTGTCTTTGCGATGTTGACAAAGTCGGTAAACAATATGATGATTTCTATTTAAAATGCATTGGTTTTGGCATCTCTGCATCTCTGCATCTTTGTACCTAGCATCTCTGACTAGAGTGTTCCACTAGAATCTCTTATGTACCTAGCGTTCCCAACTGGAGTGCTCCATTACCGTGGAATATCCAGTGTGTTCGACTAGAGTGTTCCACTAGCATGGAACTTGCAGAAGAAATTCCAAATTTCCTAATATCTTCTGGAACTTGCAGATGGAGCTCTCTCCCTCTGTACCTAACATATCTGATTAGAGTGTTCCATCAGCTCATGTCTCTATTTTTAATCTCTCCTGGAACTTGCAGAGGGAACTCCTCCCCCCTTTGTACCTAGCATCTCTGACTAGAGTGTTCCACTAGAATCTGCCGGTATTTTTAATCATCTTTAATCAAAATCGTCTATCTTTTAAGTCTATTTATCTTTTAAAGCCATTTTATCTTTTATCTTATCTTTTATTATTATTATTATTATTATTATTATTATTATTATTATTTTCCTTCTTTTATTTTTTTCTTTCTATAAATTGATCTTAAACTGTTAATGATGTATTGTCAAATCAATCTCTTTTGTCCCTTTCATTATTCTGTGAAGCACTTTGAATTGCATTCAATTGTATGAATATGTGCTATACAAATAAACTTGACTTGACTTGACTTGACTTAAAAATATATTTTTGGCTAGTTTTGAGTCGCCATTTGTCTGGAAAGTCTTGCATGATCTGGCAACCCTGGGCTCCACCCTTGCGCTGCCATGTCACATGTTGTTTTTGTTTGCAGGGCCACATCAGCGAAGCTGCGCCTCAATTTTTTTTTTATGAAGCCTCACGTCATATTTATGCAACCAAAATGTTTGTGTACTTCTTGAAAACTGTGCTCCCGAATGGACTCAGTAAAACCCCGGAAGTCAGTGTGTCATCCGGGTGTTTCAAGTAAAAATTTTCTCCTCAACAACTTTCTCGTCCTATCTACTCACCAAGGCTACAGTGTGGAAGAGTGCTGATTCAGACACGGCCTAAGGATAGCTGGACTTGGATGGGGCTTGACAAAGAGGCAATATTGTATGACCAATCAGCTTTGTTACTCCCCACGTGGGTCAATATGTTCAGATTTAGGATATCATCCTGCTAGTTACATTGTGATTTCTATATTTTCCACAGTAGCTAAGAGATGGAGTCACCAGTTATTGCTATCATTTATTTGATTGAGTATTGGATACAATATTAATTGTTGTAATTATTTTTCTATTGATGTCTCTTGTTAGGCACTGTGTTCAGATTTTGTCCAGAAAATGTATTGTCCCTAGGCCTTTGTTTGTTTTTCGGGTAATAACATTTAGATGTGTTTGTGTAGGCTATGTTGAACTCAATAGCAAGATTGTGATTCAAAAATCACAAGTAACATGATTGGTTAAACAGTTTCTAGTAGCTACACACTCTGTTTTTTTTGTTTTGTTTTTTAATCTGATAGTATGCTCACATTTAATTCATTTAATTCACATTTTGCATTTAATACTGGTTGTCTAAGTGTATGGTATACCTTAGTACATTGTGTTACATTCAGTTTACCCAACCACAGTTTGCCGATTTTGTTGGGCACACATGTATGTTGTGTGTGTGTGTGTGGGGGGGGCATTTTGGGGTGCTGATGCCCAGGGGCACTATAGAGTCTTAATCCGGCCCTGCATGTTGCCATATGAAATCAATGTCAAGATGACAAAATGCTTCATGCCTAGTGTAATGCAGGTGGAATCAATGCAACATGGAGTCACCAGACCAATATTCACATGATGGCTGTATTATGACTGCAGGCTGGAAAACCTATTAAAAATAACTAGCTAGAAAATATAAAATCTAATTTATAACCAATTGATGGCGCAAAGCAGCTCTGAAAACTTGGAAATGGTAGTTATTTTAAACATGAAAAACATTTTTAAAAAAACAATTTAAAAATTTTTTTTAATTAAGAATTGCTCTAAAACAAAGGACCAAGTAGTTTTGGCCTTGGTTATGAAAACCTTCACATATCATTAAAGAGTAAGTGCACCCACCGTCTCAGCCTGTCTCCGCCTACTACACAATTTTGAAAAATACTTTGTGGGGTGAGTAAGAAAGAGGGCTGGGGGGGTGGAGGAGTTGTGTCCATCGTCATTTGCATAAATTAACGTACAATGTACAACTCGGATCAAACTGTCAAACTAGATGTTTCAGATCAAATATGAATCAAGATTCAGCAACTGCATGGCCTATTTCTCACCTCAAATATATTCTGAAAGATGTTTTCGTGGACTATTTAGGTGGAATAAGATTGTTCCGGTTTAAAAAAACGTGCGTCAAACCAATCAGGTGCCAGCTATTTCCGTTGTGGTTGACAACAATTATCCATATGACGTAGAGGTACCTTCAAAGAGGTACTCTGACATCACGATTGGTGCGGGGGCAGTGCGGATAGCAGAAAGGAAATTTCAACCATTATAGGGCAGCACAAAGACACTTTTCTACCAGTTTCTTATGAAATAAAATATTATTTCAGAATTGTTGAAATCACGGAATGGATGAATACGTTTCATTATAAGGTAGGCATACAAACATGTTTACAACAAAAAAGTGATCTTTTATTTACCCTTTAACATAATGAATGTTTGAAACTATGGGTCTCTAGGACTAGTTTGAGACCCCTGATCTAGAGAGAGCTTTTGGCATCGAGACTACATACTCATAAGCTGCAGATGTGGGGCAATGCAACAAAATGTTTCTTATAAAGTAGTCTCTGGCAGTGCAAAAAAAGTACAATATGAAATGCATAATGTTGGGCAATGCTATTTAATGTTCTCTTTTTTTTTTCTTCTTTTTTTTTTACAGAACCAAGGAAGCCTTGTTTTGAAATGTAATACATTTGTAATTTAATTTGTTTAACATTAAACATTTTGAAAGGTAAACCTCCCAAAGGAGTTTTATTATTCATGATATTTATTTACTGAGTTTTGTTTTTATAAACGGATTATTATGAAATATTTGTAGTATATACTAATATTTATGTATTCATGAAAGTACTTATTTTAAAATGCCCTTTAAAAGGCACTGCACTCTGACATACTGCACTGCATTAGTGAGAAGTGTGTCATGTAATATATAGGATATGCCTTTTACCACTGGCTTTCAGACCGAAAAAGAGTGACCCTGGGGGAAAGACCGCCTGTGTACCTCCGTGAAAGCACAACTGCCCCCGGCAGCATGCAGTACGCGGAACACCTGCGAAAAATCGAGCTCTGTTTACAGCCAAGAGCCTCAGGCCGCCTCGCTGTGCAGTGCTTTGATCGTCAGTGAGCACAGCAAAGTACCCATTTCACATGAGTGTGCACCCAATCATCTGGGTAGAAATCCGCTCATTGTGCGCCGATGGGTTTAACAAATGCATGGCTTTATTTTATTAATTCTTAGAAATACACTGTGGTAGACCCTCAGAGTGAGGGTGGTTCATAACAGTCGCCTTTCAGGGATTCATCTGCTTTTACTGTAGCGCACGTGGGCTCCATTACTGGATACACATTTACACTATTGCTGCCTGTGACCGTGACTTCCCCCAAAGACCGACACACAAACCCTATCAGCCAGATCTAAAACAATTCACAGCCTAATCTTCCTCCAGCTCCTGAGTTCTCAAAGTCAAATAGATAAAAGAGGATTTTACTGTGGGATCTCTATCAGAAAAGGCTGTTTTATGGCTCCTAATATTAGATGCGTTTGTAATGTACTGTACGTACCGCAAACTAATTTGGTTTGTTACTAATTTGGCATTATTTACACATACTTAACATCTGTGCTAGCAAACTAATCGAATGCAGACCTTTGATGGCATTGTAAAGTTCCATGTGAAGCACGATCATGTGTACGATCCAATCTAAACATATAAATTTAGACGCGTGTTAAATCCGAGATGGTCACACATAAATGAACATGCTCAGTGACCGAGAGTTCATTGTAGATTGTTGTACTTTTATATAACACACATACGCACATGCAGCAGCAGTGTAGCATTGTGGCTAGGCCTTTCACTCCAAACCCGCAGGTTGTACCCCTGACTCAGGAGGAAACAGAGCATTACCCAGAATGCTGTGAGAATACCTCACACGACCAAGACTTCACCTCAACCTCCCTGTGCTACCATAGCAAAGTCAGTTCTCTGAGCTGGACTCAATGGCGTCACTCAAGAGCAGCATTTAAAAAACCTCTCGACATAAGCTGTAGTGACAGCAATCATTCGAAAAAATACAAAGGAGTTTTAGAACACTTGGTAAGAATTCTTCATTGTGGGTATTTCCTGCATCAATAGAGGCTTGTCACATAGAACTAGAACTGCCGTTACCAATGGTTACAGGGACGCGCCGCCATGTTGGCGGACCAACCCTAACAGAGACGCTTAACGTTACCACTGAACTCGTAGTGTTCGCTACTCCATGAAACGAGTTTCATGCTAACGCTACTATGATTGCTGTCCTACAATGACGAACTTCTGCACTGCGTACTGATGTGCGAATAAAACTGGGAAAAGGCGAAAATGTCCTTTTACATGATAATTTGAGGACACACCATAGTAGCTAAACCACCAGGCAGGGTGAAAGAACTCAATTTTACGACCGAAAGAAGAGACTGGTGGTTGAAAGCAGTGAGGAGTGAGCAGGGTTTAGACAGCAACCAGGCTCGGATCGTTACAGCACAGGCTCAGATCATTAATGGTAAATTACGTTTTATGAACAAATTATAAAGTTAGCCAGTTAATATATACATAACTAGCTGGCCTAATGTACATTTATGTGCATTATCTTAATGTTAGAAAGTTAAAAGTGAATTAATCGCTTGGTTTAGCTAACGTTAGTAGCTATATAATTTGTGTGAACGACTGCTACGCCTGCGAAACATTAATGTTAACCTAATGCGATACGTCAAGCATATTGTGAACATCAAAACAGTGTTCATTTGAACTATTTTTGCTAGGGGTGCTATGTTGTACGATGTCTCACAAATAGATTGGATAAACTGTAAACATTAGCTACCTGTGCTGGCCAGGCAGGGTTCGAGCAATGTGAGAGAATCCAGAAGAGGGCGAAAATAAAATGTAACGTTACGATAGTAAGCACCAAATAACAATGTATTTGAAAGTAATAATTAAAGTAACGGTAAATGTACTTTACGTGTAGAACTGATTTGCCTTTTATGGTGTCTACAACTGAAGTTCCCTATCGGGAAAAAAAGTTATTATATTCTATACATCGAGCTAAAATGTTTTATTGCTGAAGTAGGCTACTGTAGCCTACCTAACATGTAACGTATCACTTTGCTCCCATATTAACTGCACAAGCACTTTACTTACCAAGGTGGTATACTACAAAGCAGGATTACTGAGTTAGTACTAGCTGGATAACTCAATAAAACCCAGAACAGCTCTTTCTACTTCAGCCCATGCATGTTACAGATTTGGGAGGGCTCCGGGGTTTACTCTGTAATTAATCTTACTTCGTACGTATACCCCCGCGATACTCCTTATAATATTTGTTTATGTTGGTATTATTAGAATAGAATATACTAACTTTTATTTCCCGCCAGGGAACTTCAGTTGTAGCCCCAGCAACAACAAAAAAGACATAGACAGTGGGACCCACAACACACAAACAAACATATCAAACAAATATATCCAACAGAATCATTACATCAATCAAGTGAATGAAAGTGCAATACAGCCATGATTAAAAATGGCCCCAGCTGTCCCGAGATGTCCAGTGTCACCAAGCAGTCCAACGCACAAACTCCACATCCACAAATTTCCTCCATACATGCAGTGCCGCGGTCTCTGTACACCGCCAAACTGAGAAATTGTTTTGTTATGTTGTGCACTGTATATTTTGTATATTGCTGAGTTACCTGTAAGCATTGCGTAAAGCAAATTCCGATGATGGCAATAAAGGGAAATTAAGCAACCTCCCGATTAAATGTGATAGCCTATTAGTTTGGTTTGCATAACGTTATGGAACACCGGCATTTGGTCTTCCAGTATGGTGGTTGGAGTAAAAAGTGGGCGTGTCTGGCCAAATTGTGACGTAGGTGACAGGCCTCTATTGCATGCACCATATGTCAAGAGTTGGAAGAACTTCAGTGTTCACTTTTGGTGACTGAGGGCAAAGGCGTACAGCTGACTGGGAAGATGATAATGGTACTTCTTCGTTTTATCCTCATCCCTTCCTGAGCTGCATTTGCTCTATTGGGCAGAGCTGTGCCCACCAGAGTGGTCATACACACCACAACTTGGCGAAATGTGTATTTGAAATATACATATATACAAAAGGTATAAATTAGCTGTTGATTGATGAAATGAATGAGTTTGATATCCCTGCGCTATCGGTTTGAAGACTCCTGTGTGAGAGGATTTAAAATGGTGGAAGCATGGGTATGTAAATTCTCCCATGCAATGTAGTGTGCAAAGTGCATACCTATGTGCTGATGCATGATCTTGCTCCTGTTCTGTTTGTCTGCTCAGAAAACCACTTTTTTAGAGAATGGCCAACCAATTATATACAGGTGCAGCTCAAAAAATTAGAATATCGTGAAAAAGTTCAATATTTTTTGTCACTCATTTCAGAAAATGAAACTCATATATTATATAGATTCATTACACATAGAGTGAAATATTTCAATGTATTTCTTTCTTGTATGCCTTTATTTCTTGTAATTTTGATGATTATGGCTTACAGCTAATGAAACCCAAAATTCAGTGTCTCAGAAAATTTGAATATTTTGCTTTAACATATTTTTAAAGTATCATATTTAATATTTGGTCGCATATCCTTTGCATGCTGTTACTATCGAACGAGCCCAAAACCATCACTCTGTTGCCAGATATGGAGTAGATGTGGATGGATCACTGCAAGGGTTATTTCTCCTGACTCATTTTCCTATAGAACTCTATGGGGGAAAAAGTCAGGAGAAACAACCCTTAAAGGGATCCATCCACATCTACTCCATATCTGGCTGCAGAGTGATGGTTTGGGGCTCGTTTGATACCTTAGACCCTTGATGACGTACAGCCATTTCGCCAGTCATGTGTTCCATACTGTACCAGCGTAATTTACAGCTGAATCTAGCCTTACCCCCCAATTCTCATAGAGATCCATTCAAATGCAGAGAGGTTATAGTATCGCTTGTAACAGTACCTGAAAATAAGATATCGAGAGTCTTTTGATGTTGATTGGTCACAGACTTCAGGAAGTAACAGCATGCAAAGGATATGCGACCAAATATTAAATATGATACTTTAAAAATATGTTAAAGGAAAATATTCTAATTTTCTGAGACACTGAATTTGGGTTTTCATTAGCTGTAAGCCATAATCATCAATATTACAAGAAATAAAGGCTTGAAATATTTCACTCTATGTGTAATGAATCTATATAATATATGAGTTTCACTTTCTGAAATGAGTGACAAAAAATATTTAACTTTTTCACGATATTCTAATTTTTTGAGCTGCACCTGTATATGACATAACATTCACTGGAAAGTTCACTGGAATTGATTTTTTTTAGTAATTTCTGAATGTCTGGGGGGACAGCAATGCCAGTTCATTAACAAACATTTTTTTTTTGGGAAGCTCTCGTTTGTTACAAAGACGTTAACACAGCTAAGTATATTTTAGTAACATATTAGCAGTGCAGGAGAAGTATGGGAAACATAAGACAGTGTAGTGGTTCGTGGCTGTTTGTTTTCTTTTCTTTTGCGACTCTCGTCCTGCCTTCACGATTGGGAATCAATCGGATTTTTTCCACGTTCCGTTTCGTGGTTTGCAGCCCTCATTATTGTTTTCACCTGCGCTTCTGCCTGCGGGGTACTTAAGTTCCTCACTTCCGCATCTCCGGTGATTGTTTGTCTCACGACATTGCATTCGAGCCAGGTATAGCCAGGAACAGACAGGCACTAGCGACCTCCTGATATTGAACTCTGTTTATGTTCAGGGGGGACTTGCTATAGCTACTTCATCGGGTATAGGATTGTTTTCTACCTGGTAGCGTTTTGTGCCATCTATTTTGTTTCTTTGCTGTTCTCTCTGAGACGGTTTTTCTTTGTTCTTTCATTTTGGTTTTGCACTCTTCCGGCTTTGAGCTATTATTAGCCGAGAGTGTTTTTTTGTTTTACGAAGTTTCCCGTTGTTGGCTCATTACGCGAGCTCGGGAGATTTCGTTTGTATTCAACTAGTTTTAGTAGTGCGCCCGGTTTTGTGGGTGGATTTTAGTTTTGGCTGTTAGCCTTAAGGAATTAGGTTCCTGTTTTTTCTTTCTTCCTTTATTATTTTCTTCCCCTAATTATTGGTCCTCACTGTTGTGAGCTGACTTGTTCTGATCTCCCCACCTTTGCATTTGAATCTCCGAACACTCAATAAACCCCTTACAGACAGGTTTGGAGGACCAACAATCTTGCACCATGGTGGTTCTGAGGGTCCACTCTCTCACAGAAAAAAACTGGCTCAGCTGAGGCAGATGGCAGCATGTGATGGGGGAGAAAGAGGAGGAGAGCTGGGGGTGTGCGTTCTATAAGCTTCTTTTTGTCACAAAACCAGAGATCTGCTGAAACCGGCACAGCTGGAGCGATGTGCCTCAGTTGAGATCAGGGAGAATAATAATCCGTTTATTTCCGATTCAGCCCAGCACAATGCCAAATCCTTTCTTCTCAAAATCTCACGTTGTGGAGGTTCTTTATTTATTGTATCTTGCTTTTTTTTCTTTAAGGCACTGACAAAAAAAAGGTTTTTCCAACAGAATAAAATGGTACATTCATGCCCAATTAAATTATAATATAAAAAATAAATAAATAAAAAAGTTCGTTAAACAGCATGGGAAGTTGACTAAACCGTGTCTCTGTGTGGTTGTGGTTTCTGGAGCTAATTACCCATGTGAAAACTAACCTGCACAGAATCATCTAGAATAAATCATAGCATTTGCGCTGCCTCTTCGAACAGGGGACATGCAGAGGGGGAAGTACGGCGTGTCACAACGCTGTTTGCACGCACTCCAGTCTCTCGGAAAATTACTTCAATTACAGTTTCTGATTCTGTGATTGAACTTATTGGGTGATTACCTTGATTGATCGCACACTCACGATCGAGAATGTTGGGTTTCATTTGCCCTGGGTAAGCGCATATTTATTTGATTTGACTGTTGGAGGAATCAAACAAACACTTCAACTTCAAAACAGCAGCATACGCCTCCAGACCTTACCCTGCATACTCTTTATTTGATAATAATAATAATACATTTATTATATTGATGACCATTTTGCTAAGTGCATTGGTAGAATAGAAACTCACTAAAAATCATGTTAATGGATATTTTACAATCAGAGATAGTCACACATTAGCCGGCCATGGTGGTAAATTAATTGCAGAGTGAGAGTGGGAGGGGCAGGGGAAGCACTGGAAGATGTGGAAGCATGTCCTGCTTTATTTACAGGGAAAGTGACACTCTCCTATCACAGACTACAGAACAGAGACAAAACCTACCAAGTCCTTTAGGTGCTGGGCTGTTCCAGGCAAGGAGGCGCGGGTGTAGCATTGTGTTTAAGAAGCAGTTCAGAGGTTCGTGGTGAGGTTCTGGTGCCTCAATGCTGTTACAAAATAGGCCTTTATGAAGCTTAGTGGGCATTGACTTTATTATTATTATTATTATTATGTCAGACACGCCCATCCCTTCCAAACATAATATATTATATGCACCTGGATATTTACTGAAGGCTCCTCTGGTTCAGTGAAATGTTTGAATGAACATGCAACTTTGAGAAGTATTTGAACTGGGACCACAATTTCCTGACCACAATATTTGACTTTTGTTCCTGTACATACCTGGCTGGAATGTTTCACAAAAGCCCACTTGTAGTTGGACTGACCTGTTGAAGAGGCCACACTGTGAAAATGGCAATGTAGGCATTTAGCAGACACGTTAGCAAAAGCATTCGACCACCATCCGCGCTTGATGTAGGCACGTACGGTATGTGTTACAATCAAATCAGTGTCATCAGAGGAGAATGGTTAGCTTTTTAAAAGTAAGAACATGTTCATAAACACATAAGCCATGCCTTCATGAGTTCATCAGTTAAGTATGCACAGAAATGGAGTCAGACACTTTATGTAGAGCTTGCACAGGCAGACTGCAGGCATCTAATTTACCTGAAGGGGTTGCTGGTGCACAATGATCCATGGCCGTTTCACTAACTGGGAAAAAAAGCTCTCCCTTGCCCTGGTGATGCTACAGACACGTAGAGCATGCGCCATCCTGTGGGGCTGCAGTCACAGTCAGGGCTGCTACGGTCCGGGTTCGATACCGAACCGCAAGGCCCATCCACACATGGAGAGTGCCTACACAAAATGAGCCACCCTGCAGCCCTCTTTTGTGGTTGTAATGCCTGTACGTTATCTGTTCATTACATTAATGCTGGTTGGATTCATGTCAAAGTTTGCCTTTGCTTCACCTCAGAGTTAAGGCAAAATTTAATTGTGGTTTCATAAATCTGACATTGGGGTTGGGGTTTACAGAACTGCCATCTGTTCCTTCACAGCAGACTAATGTAATGGATGTTTTAGAACAGATATTTTGATGCGTGTGTGTATTGTATTGTTATTGAACTTCTAAAGTGAAGTCTAACTTTTGATTAACTCTTTTAAACATAAGTGTTTCCATGACTCAAATGAATGAACAAGTGTTGGATATATGGAAAAAAAGCACATTTCTGAATACAAAACTATGGATGTGAGACATTCTACTCGGAGAAACTGCATATCAGACACTGGCATGCTATAATGATTATAATTGCCCCAGTGATTCATAGAGGACATAATTCATCTCTTGAAAGAAGTGTACTGATCGTTGGAAAGAACAAGTTCTTTTTGAGTAAGTTGTAAATCAGATAACAACCATAATGTCATTCCCACACCTGTTGTGAAAGTATGAACTCATTGCTCGCAATGAAGGCGATGGCATGACTTCTTACCAATGTATCATAATAAAAGTGTGTATAAATATAAATTACTAGTATGATGCTTAATACAATCTTTCACATTTGATTAATTTCATAAATTTGAGGTCTGTAAAGTTGGAGAATACAATCTTCAGACAGAAGCTCATTTAGTTTAAACTACCAGCTTCCAGCTTGGGTAAAAAGGTATTCCTCTTCTGTTTCCTGGATATTTTTCCTTCTATTGAGCATAGGGTGGGACCTTGTCTTGCTTTCAATTGAAACCTTTAATACATTTAATTGCATTTGTCCTAAAGGTGGTTTTGATTGAATCTCAGTCGGTGTCGTTGTTCTACAGCTCCTTGCTTGATGCAACTGTTTCCCAGCTGGAGCTCTGTGGTCAATTATAATTAGCTGCTAATTATTAGACACCCCAGACCATAGATCTCCAGGACTATGAGTGGTCCACACAACGGTAGCATCTGCTATTTGCATCCAACCTTAAAAAAAACAGCACGAAAGTACAGAGACGGGGAAACTGCATTTGTTGCAAGAAAATAATGAGACTAACATCTGTTTTTTTTTTCTTTTTCTTCTTCTTCTTCTTACACAGCATTATTACCACCATTGAAAAAGGGAGCCAAAATACAATTCCAGGAGTTCATTTAGATTGTTTACCAGCACAACAGTAGTACTCAAACTCATGCAGTGCAGTCAGTGATACTATCAATAATAGATTCTGTCAAAACCCGTCCAGATCTGAGTAAGACACGAAAAGTAAGGTGCATCTACCCATACAGCACAACTGGCTGCTCTTGCCATATAAGTCTGTTCCTTTCCCCTCTGATTCCCCTTACATTTCCGTATGAATTGCTTAAAATATTCCAAAAGTGGACGCATAGCTTATATTTCGTATTAATGATTTTTGAATGATTGTTTTAGCTGCAACAGTATGAGTGTTCAGGGGGTGGTTGTATTTTTTGAGACACACTCATTTATTTGTATTGGTATTTATTAATAACAAATAAAATCAAAGTTGACATCTAATCATATGTGTTCAATTGCATTTAAAAAAATAAAATTAATAATAATAAATAAATTTCATCACCGTTTTAGAATTGCCAATTGTACCTTGAGTATTCACTGTACCATGTGTACATGTACAATGATCACTATAATCACTGCTTGCGAAGAAGTACACTTTTATGATGTGCTCCCACATGAGCCAATTACTATTCTCCACACTGTGAGGCACAGTACTACAGGAGAGCTAGCCCTAATATTTGATTTTTAAAAAACTAGTAGCCTGAGGGAGTTAATGCAATTTTAGGCTTATCCTGCCTGGCGGGTCTGGGCTTGGTTAGTACCTGGGTTTCAGACCTGAAAATACCAATTCTAGTATTTACACTGAATGTACAGACACTGTGCTGTAAGATACATGGAACCATCATCTGACAGTGCAGGACCACTACTAAACAGCTTGTTTAACTAAGGTCCTGAGTCACCAATCTAGCCAGGGACTCTCTCTCGCTGCTGCAATACACCTACTGCAATGTGCCCATTGGCCAGATTCCATATTTTGTTTCCCATAATACATATGCATAAGAAATTCATTTTTTTGTATCCTGCCAGAATATTTTGTACTAAGTGGTAAAATATGTCCTGTGTCTCTTTTCCCATAAATTTGTTCATTCATTCTGTCTGTTTGTCCAGAATACAATTGGATGTTTTTTTTATTCTGAAAAAGTGCATGTCATTGAATCGCATTTTCTGTCATTATATTGTAAATCTTTATTTATAGTTCATGAAGGTTTTAACTGTATAACATTAAAAGGCACACAAACATAAATGTGAATGTATATACAAAATATTTACAGAATAAATAGTTTACACAAATCTACACTGCCAGAAAATAAAACTATGGTGTTCATACATAAAACACGAATCCAATTTTTTAAAAATCATAATAATAATGAGAAAAGTGGTTTTACACTATGAATAATTATTATGTTGATACTTATCATTTGGATCTCCAACAAAAAAAAATTAAGAAAATACCATATACTTTGTAAACATTTTTTTTTATCAGTAGCTATATTCCTTGGGTCTGAGCTTGAAACTTGAAACAGAAAAGTGATTGTCATGCACCATCTTGGAAATCGCCTTTTGAATAGTGCAAAATCAAAAACAATAAAATGTATCCAACTGGATACAGTAAAGGCTGCCAACAGATTAAGTCAAAGTATGTGCATTTCTTATCTAACAGATATATTTATAGAAATAAAAACAGAAAATTATAGCAACATATCATGGTACACTAATTTTTCCACAATACATTTAGGGATGTGTATGTATGTATGTATGTGTCTGTTTGTGTGCACACAAATTAGTATATACCTAAAGTTTAAATAAACATTGATAGCTAAAACATGACATGCTCTTTGCATTTATTTTTTGTCATACCAGCAACCAGTCTTGGCATTTCACTGACTATGTGGCACCTGGCGTAGGTTTATTTTATGGCACAATATACAGTCTTGAAAACAGGATGGAGAATCCTCAACGAGTACTGAGTTGTAAAGTATTTACACAGGAAACAGCATAACTCCTTGTTAAGTCAATCACATTACTGTCTGCATGTACGTGCATGTGCTATGGCCAGTCTGAACAGTTATAATACATTTTGGCTACGGTTACACTTGTCACTTCATGAGACTTCTGGAATCAGAATTCCAACATCCAACTACACCAGGCCAGATTGGAGTTGCATCCACATTCGACAGTTCAATGTGAGCTGTGTGATCAGATAGCAGTTCAGATTTCATGATTGCATACAGTATTTTAATACTAAATAAAACAACAGGAAACAACATTCCTGGAAAATGGTGTCTTTCCATTCCTGGAAAAGGTTGTGCTTCTTTTGATTATGTTCAGATTGTGTAGTTGAGGTAGGACCTGCACAAGGCATGCACTGGTAAGGAGCCAGAGGCATGCTATTAATGCAAATATTGCGATTCTGGGTGCATCAGTTTTGGTGAAGACGAGGGTGTGAGTTTGTGAACGTAGCCTGCACTGGTGGAACCCGATTGTGCATAAATTCTGACTGGTGTCTGATGCCCTCTACTCCATTCACAAAGTGTACACACTTGGCATGAGAGAACTCAAGTAAAACATGGGCGTGATTATTGATATTTACTGTCAATTTGTTTTGAGATGTCTGATTATATGTCCAGGCTACAATAAATTAATCACAAAGTGAGCTTGGTCACCTCGACAAGTGGTTTGGCAAATCCGATGCCAATGTGAACAAAATCCGATTTCTGCACGTCCTGACTTGCCTTTTAATGAAGCCTAACATTACCAGATGTGAAAAGTCGCATTGAAGTGACTACTGTAACCGTAGCCTATTACTGTTGCAAAGGTATTCAGTCAGACAAACTGCAATCACTGAATTAGACTGAAATTATTGCTTTCACATTGAAAATGTGAGGCTTATAATAATATGGATGACAGCATTATAAGGCACTTCAAGTGTTAAATAAAAAAATACCCTTTTTAGTGGAAAGGTGGTTGATGCTCTAGCACCTCCAGGTAGTCCGGCTCTGTGTGGAGGTTGGCTTTCAGTTCGAAATACTCGTTTTTGGACTGTTCCACCACCACCTTGCGTGGCCGGCTGTACATGATGGCCTCCATGAGCCTCAGCTCCTCATGCTGTTCCTGACCCTGGATCTCAGCTCTGCCAGGCTGCAGCTGGGTAATGTTCTTCCTGAGGTACTCTGTGATTCCCAGCTGCTGAAGGTCCCTCTCCCTCTCTAGAATGTTCCGGTAGAGGGACCCAGGGTCTCCCAGTGACACAAACTCAGTCGGGTACTCTGTCAAGGCCATGAACTTCAGGCTCTTGCCCAAGGGAGGAGACTCATCCTCCATCTCTAGGAGGCTCCGGCACAGGTGTTTTGGCTCATCAAGCATGGCGGGGAGCTGGTCCAACTCCTGGTCCTTGTGGCGAGCACAGTAGGCGGGGGTCCGGCACATCTGAATAATGGGGCTGTGGCCTGGCTCCTCATAGGTGTTCATATTCACGCGGGCCCTCTGAGCCACATGGTGGGTAGTCTTCTGCCCATACATGCTGTACTGCAGGTGGATGGGGCTATTCTCCCTGGGCTGGTCCTCCGACTGGCTCTTCTTGGACTTCCGCCTCCGCCGGTGCAAGACCACGACTACTATCCCTGCCGCGCAAAAAACGACCGTGAGAAAGAGGACAAGGAGGCTGAGGATCAGGACAGAGAGCGGTACTGTGTTAGTCAGAGAGTGGAAGAAGCCTCCCACAGCATTGCTGGTGGTGGTTGCTTCGGTGGTGTCACCCTGACTGTCCTTCTCTGTCAGGCCGGGGCACATGACCTCAGCTTTTACAACCTGCAGTTCAAATTTAGCCACTTTCCTCGGCATGTGGCACACAATGGCGCCGACTATTATATCCTGAGCCAGTTTCTCCACCCACTGTTTCAGACTGACCAGATCACAGCTACAATCCCACGGGTTGTCCTCCAGGTAAATCTTCTCCAGTGAATTCAACTGATCCAGCAGGTTACTCACGGCTAAGTGCATGAATTGGTTTTTCCTCAGATTCAAAGTAGCAAGTGGAACATTGTGAAATATCTGCAATGGGAGGGTTTGGAGAAAATTGTTGTTTAAGGAGATGAGCTTCAGCTTTGGCATATGGTTAAATGTACCAGGGAGAATTTCTTTTATTGCATTATATTCCAAATACAAGTATTCCAGATTGTGGAGTCCAGTGAACATTCCTGGGGACAAATTATTCAGTCTATTACCATTCAAGTAAAGCCTTTTCAAATGGTCTAAACTGAGAAAGGTTTCATTATCCACGTAATCAATTTGATTGTTTGCCAAATTCAGCAGCTCCAGGCTCTCATACACCACAAAATCATATTGCAGGAGCCTCTGGATCATGTTTCCTGTCAGGACAAGTTTCCTGGGACTCTGCTGGAGCAGCCCGAGCTCTGAAATCTTTTGGATCCCCCTGTCCTGACAATGAACTAATAGGCCAGCAGTTGGGTGGTTGTAACAAGAGCACCGTTCGGTGCAAAAGGGCACTGGCTTGTGTGCCATTGTGGGGATCTTGCCGCCATCCGTGGCAACCACCACTTTGGGGATCTGGGCTGATTTTGTTGAAGGGGTGACCACCAGGTCCAAAGACTTGGACGGCTCCTCTAGGTCTATATCGGTATGGGTGGGGCACAGAACATCCTTCTTGATCTTGTTGAGAAGGCTGCCCTTGAGGTATGGGGGACTCTTACAGATCACCTCACCAATGGTGGCCTGGGACCGCATGCTCTCTACCCAAATTTTCAGGGGCAGGATCTCACAGTCACACACCCAGGCATTGTCTTCCAGCAGCAGCTCCATGATGCGACCCACATGCTCCAGGAAACCCACATAGGGTAGAGACTGCAGCTGGTTTCCTCGCAGGTCCAAGTGGGTGAGCGGCACAAAGCGGAAGATGTTAGCGGGCAGGAAATCGATGGAGTTGTCATTTAGGATCAGGACCTTCAGGCGAAACAGCTTGCTGAAGGCCCCTGGCTCCACAACCCGAATGAAGTTTGTGTCAGCCTGGAGAAACTCCAGGTTTCCCAGCCCTTGGAAAGTGTCCTCTTTTAGCATCACTAGAAAGTTGCTGTTGATGTGCAGCTTCTTCAGGGAGCTCAGGGCACCGAAAACCCCTGGCTCCAGCTCCTGTACGCTATTAGCCCCCAGGTGAAGTGAAACGGCATTCCTCAAGCCCTCCAGATCCTCTGCATTCAGCTCGACCAGGTCATTCTTGTACAGGTTGAGGTGGAAGGGTAGGTCCGATGGCACCTGGACCTGCGAGATTTTGCTGATGTTTCTGGCTTCGCAATTTATGTATAAGACCCCGTCTCTTTCCTCACATGCACACAGGGTGTTGCAGGATCCTCTGGAGGTTGGCTGGGCACTTTGAGAGCTGACAGCCATGATGGACGAGAAGATCAAGACTACGCAGGCCAACATTTTCTGTTTTTTTTGTCTGCATAAGAGAGGGAGAGAGAGAGATTACTGAGTACTGTACTGTATTATGCATTACTGTACATTATAAATTAATTAATGAGGCCGCACATTCATTGATTATATATGATGTACACAAACGCAAAGATATTGAACATTTGTTCATTGTCTGCCCTCAAAACAAAAATTGGATTTAAAAATTTGACTTGGATTAAAGCCTTTCCTGTAGTCAGAATCAAAGGGTGTATACCATATGTTAAACCTTCCCTTGTCAGATCTATGTTAACAATGTTACAATGAGGAAAAAATGTAAATATATATTTGTCCATATTTGGTCTGGCTTACTTTATTGCCTACTTTTAAATTTTTTTAGAAAATGTATTCTTTAATATTTAAATTAAGCAATAACACACAGAGGCAGGATATGTTTTCTAAAACCGAACAAAGTTTCAATTTGAACTGAAGTTCCATCAGTCCAGCCATGAATCTGTATATTTGTGTTGATTGTGAAACACAATCTTTCAACTACAGAAGGCACACAAGTACTTAATCTCACTCTTGCTCTATAATTATATTCTTATAATTTTTTTCTTGATTAAAGCATGGACACAAGTCAGAAATCAAACATAGTCTCAACTAGAATGGCACTCAGAGAGATGCTAATCTCGACCCTGAACGTAATATGCATGGGGCTAAAACTTTGATCTTGCACTGTGAAGGCGGGCATTGACCGATTGGGGAAAACAATTCAAGATTCAGGTCATCGCCCAACTGTCAACATTTCCACAATGCATCACAATCGGAGTAGAATTGTTCGAGTTATGGATGATAGGGACACAAACACAGACAGGAGTGAAAGCAATACCCCCTGCTTGCACTACGCGTGCGCGGGTGTAATAAGAAGAGCCCTTAAGTTCCTTAAGCCATCTTCATGGTGTGCTTCTCCATTTTCATCATCAGCAGTGCTGGAGTGTTGAAGATATGAAAAACACTCCAGGACTGCTTAAGTGTTTTTTGTTTTTTTTCACACTGAGATATCTGACGATGTGGATGAGTTTTGTTTTATGAATGTCATGTGAAGCTGATTTGTACACCAATAGAATGGGAACATGATGAAAATATTTTCTTTAAAAAAAAAAGAAGCTTTCTCAGAACAGCGATGTCAGCTAATGACTGAAATAGCTATAGTAACAAAGGCGAGAGATAAATGACAGCCCATCGTTGGACATCAGCTGTGTTCCCTCTTATTTTCAGCAACAAATCTGTGGTTTGTGGCAAAGGGACCACCGCTCTATTAGAAGCCACTGGAGCTTGCAATCGGCCCATTCATGCATGTTTACCATTTTAAAGCATTCACTGAAATGGTAAACAATAATAAATAAAACATTTTTAAAAAGTATTCTAAAACCAGGTCAAGATCCTGGAAATGAAAGGGCAATGCTCTTCTCTTGCAGCCTGATGATACATACACCAGTGTTTTACACGTATTACCACATCAGTTGGACGCACGCGCACACACATACACACACACACACACACACACACACACACACACACACACACTGAAAGTACTGTGATGTAAGAATGGGAATTCTGAATGCAAAACCCCATCCCTCCTCCATGCCTAAGAATTTAATAGTTTACTATAGCTAAGGCAGCCTTGTATGTGTAATTTCCCAGCCAATTTTATAAAAATGAGGACTGCATTCAGTGAAATGTTGTTACTGTAATTATATAACAAATTGATGTGTCAAAATAGTTGAGGATCATTGCACTTGTTAATAAATATGAGTCCATAACACTTCCAGAATTCAAAAACTGAGAGTACATTGTCACCCCTGTGATGCACAGTGGGCTGAAATCTGTGTCTCACAGATGAGCTTCAAAGACACTTTGATTCACATCTGGAAAGGGTTGCATTCTGGGAACGTTGCGATGGAGTAATTAAGATAGCGTATTGAGAAAGACATTTTCTTGACTTGATTTACATCTGAAGACACGTTGGTCAAGTGTCAATGGACGTGAACACAATCAAAACCAAGGGCACAAACACACCTGATAATACAGTGTAACTGTCTCCGTAGTCAAACACTACTATAAACACTATTAAGGAAATAAATACAGCCAACTGTCACATTATAACAATTATCCAAGTGGCCACCAATGTCATCGAGAAGAGAAGAGCAGAGTGCACCACGGTGGTGCAGCGGTAAAAGTGAACTGATTGTTGCTTGCATAATTATGTTTGTCTTCTTTGGGCTTGTTATGGATGCAATCTGTTGTTTGTTTCAGATGCATGTCTTGATAATTAGCATTTTGGTTCCTTTGCGAGGATTGCAATTTCTTGTCAAAACATGTTTCACGAAAATGCATCACATGTGCATCGCTTGCAAATCACAAAAACAAAAGTGTGATGACTACAAGCCGCTCGCACATCTAATTATTTCTTTGTGAGTATGGCCTTTCTTTTGATTGCGCGAAGACAGAGGTACAGAACATCTTTGTCAGGCCCACCCTTAAATATGGAGAGTTGCTCAAAAGATATCTCTTATAAAAAAGTATTATGTAAAAGTGTATTTCTTTAAGTATACTTCAGTACATCAAGTTTATTTTGAAGTATATTTCACATGCTTTATCTGGGGTGTCGGACAATGCCATGGAATAAGCAAAGAAAAGTCCAGATGCGTTGGTAAAGTGACTTTTACACACTGTGTGGTCTCCCAAAAGTCCTTGGTGCAATTGATTGGTAGAAAATTCCCATCAGGTCACCAACCGAGAATAAACACACTTTTGTATGTAGAAAGGTATCGCTCGATAAGCAGCCTACGAGTTGCACGTGATTTCCTGGAATTAAAAATTAAATACCCTGGGAGCACACAATTGGACTACTGATGGATGGCTTGTCGGTGACAGTGGGTTAAATTGTAATATTACAAATAGCAATACACGTGATGTTTTATAGTGTAGGCTACATTAGGCCTACTGTGGAGACCGAATAGTTCAAATTACATTTTTATACGCCAATGTATAATTTCAATTTAATCCTACTGCAAAACACATTTTTCCACCCCCCAGATACCACTTGCAACCTTGGCTCCCGACACCCGTGGCCAGCTCAAGCAGAGCGGAAGAGAGTGCTGCAACATTGCCATGTGGCCTCAATGGTAATCTTTCAGCAGATGATTAAGTTTATTCACAGCCTAAGTAAAAATTGTATCTTTTACTGAAGAGCAAATGTGAATTGTGCTTTGGCCATTAACATAGTTTTAATAAGATTCAATTTTTTTCATTAACATTAGATTAAAGTCAGAAACAATAAATTGCAACATCATTTTTATTATTAAAGTATTTTGAACAGATAGTGAAGTAACCTATAATCCATAAAATCATCTTTAGTTTGTGTCTTTGGGATAATTGATAGTTGGAGACAAAACCAAAACAAGGCAGGGGGATGACAACGATTGCCAATTTACAGATTGCTTACATTTGCGACATGCAATTGCGATTTCTATGTGGAAACTACAAAAAGTGCAGGAGAAATCAATCGCTCCTAGCAGTTTACAACTGCCACGTCACAACTTTCTTGACACAAGCCCCTGGTTTGACACTACTGCTAATATTACCCAGATGAATGTGCATGTCTCTATATTTCTCCTTTATTGTAAGTCACTTTGGCCAATGTAATGAATTTGCTACTTATATTTGCAAGGTTATTTCCGTAAACAAAAAACTATTCGAAATAAAAACTAGCTGTAACATATCAGTAACCTGAAAAAACAAGAACTATGCCTTTCCCTCCAGCGTTTCAGTATCTAAAAGTAAACTTAAAATATAATTTTTGCCTCTAAAACAAAATAAAATGACATTGAACAAAAGCCAGACACACACACACACACACACACACACACACACACACACACTCTATATACAAACAATGATAAAAGTTAACTTTTTTTTTCCTGCCCAAGACCAAGGGCCTCATTTAAAACGGTGAGTACACACATGCGTACACCACTTTCCCCGTGGATTTGTGATTTATAAAAACAAACATGAGCACATTTACGCAAACTATGACCCATGTGTAGGCACATTTTGGAAACTGCGGGAATTGCCGACTCCAATGGCAATGTAGTAAAATACAAATAAATATCCTTCAGAAGATGCAGTATATAATCCCATCAAATAAGATTCAAGCACTTTTTTTTGCAGAATTAATTTGAATGCTGAATGCAAGGTCCAAAAATTTGATTTAAATTTGATGGTGAAGGGTTTAATCAGGGACATATTTATGCGGATGTAATGTCCGTATGTTTTGTGTGGCTGTATCTGTCTATTTTGAATAATGTCTCATCACAGGCTGATAATAGTCATGACTCAATTAATAGCAACAATCAGTGATGTGTGGTTCCTACCCTGGACTGAAATGATAAAATAAATTGAGATTTCATGATGATACAATTCCAAACATAATTCGTCTTACATGACACATGACTAGTTTTACTGAAAGTTTTTTTGGACTCATTTCAGCCATAAATGCCAAAATTATTTCAATCATTCTCCTGCTTCAGGCTGTTTCTCTTGGGCAAGCTCTCTCGCCCGTGCTCTCTTGCTCTCTGCCTACGGTCCCTCCCTGCAGTTTGCGGGCTTTAAGCCTTGCAAAAGCTTTGCTTTTATCCCTGCTTTAAAAGTGCATTATGCAGAATCTCCACCTTGAAAATATTATTAAATAACCATGTTCAGTCATATCTATGATGCACTGGCAATCGCTGTCTTTTGCGCACATTTTCAGAATCCATTCTTCCCTGCCTGTATTTCATCTTCTAAGATGTGTTCTGGACATTTCTAAGAATGACACATTTTTCTGTATAGGGATGGGTGGGTGTGGCTACAGAGCCTGTGGGGTGGGATCTGGTTTCAGTGGAGCGTTTGTAGCCAGCTGGCTACTGCAATGGCAGAGATGAAGAAGCCCCAAACAACAGTGTTTTCTGCTGGAACTGTGAGTATCGTTACCTCTAGCTTACCAGCTAGCTGCGTTAGCATATTACATATTACATTCAGAATATCTAAATACTGAACAAGGAAATGCGCCACAATATGGCTGCAACTGAAACACCACAAGATAGCTCCAACTGGACAAGGGCAGCAAACAAAATGCTATAGCTACCGTTATGTAGCTATACAGTAATGATGTCCCAACAAGGTGCACTTATAGTGGTAAGATAATTCTACCACTGCCTAATTACCGTTACCATCCATATAGAACAATGCATGTTGCTAAAACATGTCATTTTCATTTTATCTTCGCTTAACATTTCGCATCCTGCGCTCAAGAGTGGTGCTTGCCTTCAATGGAGGTGTGTGGACGGGGTTGAGAACGGAGAAGACTACTGATTGTAAACACAAGTGCACAGCAAGGCTAAAAAATACTCTGCTACTGTGGTGGGTGTGGCTTACCTATCCTCCGCCCCTGTAACTAATCATAACTGTTACCAGCTGAATCAAACGTTAACCTGTCAGGCACCCTTGTGGTGTAGATAACACAAACATAATATCCTACCACTTAGTCAGAAAGTGTGGTATCATGGAAATCATATCAGCTTCATCAGCACTAGCTGGGTTACTAACAGCGGGTCATTATGAAGTTTCTACGTTTCCATTGTTTCGTATTTCATAAAAGTATCTTGACCACTCTACAGTGTGATCTACATGAGAACGAATCCGGTTGAAAATATTGGACATTTACATATATTTTGGAGTTGGATACAATTCTTCTTTCACCAACAAAAAATTATATTAAAGCAACAAAAAAAAAACATCCAAGGTCCTGAATATAGGTCAATAAAACTTATTTCGCCTGCTCACTTATGAGAGTGAATTTCTGTCATCACGTAATTTCCTTCTGCTATAAACATCTCTCATAAATGATGGTATAACGTCATAATCTTACCTACATTATTAAAAACAGACATGTCCTTTCCAAGATTCTGTAGTTATTTTCAGCATTTTCTGTCTGTATGTGGTTTAAATTTCAACATGGGACAAATCTCAAAAATCGGTCTGCATAACAGTACGCAATTAAAATAGGCAGTAGTAATATCTTGAAACTAATTGTAATTGCTTGACAGCCTTATAATCCAAAGAGATCTTATGCTAAGCTTTCCAAAGATGCATACAATTGAGTGGACAGCTGGGAGCCAGAGATGGAACTCTGCCTATCGCGACCGTCTCTGAACAACACTATCGACAAGTGGCCGGCATTTTTTTGTGTGCGGAAGCGCATTGCTCAAGCTTTACGCTCAAGTCTGCTTAGTTTGGCTCTTCATCTGAACTACAAAGTGCACACTCCATATCACCTAGGACATATCTTCGCATGATAAAGGTGGCTAGTGCATGTAATGTTTCTATGGTATATTTTACCTTCAACATATGTTTTTTGTTTTATTACTGACATAACTTTGCAACAATAGTGTGGTGGTGCATAGCTATCTGTGTGTGTGTTTGTGTTTTGTAGTGTTGTATTGATAGTATTATAGCTAGCTAGCGAGCCACAGAAGGGCTAGCTAGGTTATGTGATATTGTTTATGATTTCATAGGGTTTTACAGTATTGGTGCCAAGCTCATTATAACAGGACCTGCAGTTTGTGCTTTGGGTCAGTCTTATCCTCTCTGTACTGAGAATGTTGACTTGCAAGAAGTGTTCTTCAAGACCCACCAGGGGCCACATGTATAAAACTCTGAGTAAAAGAGTGCGTAAAAGAATGCTCAGGGAGAAAGTCGGAAATCTGCTTACGCAAAGTTTAGCATTTTCTTCTTCTGCCTTTTCATCATGGTGTCCCATATCACGCTGATTCCAAACACTGCGTACGTATGGTGTCCCATATCACGCTGACTCCAAACACTGCGTACGTATGGTGTCCCATATCACGCTGACTCCAAACACTGCGTACGTATGGTGTCCGGCGTGTGCAGAGGTACGCAGATTTTCTTATTTTATACATCGGAATTTATGCGTGGAAACTATTTATACATGTGGGCCCTGGTCTGTCTTTAAATGCGCTAGCTACAATATTATAATACATCAGGCCTTATCCAGGTTTAGCTTATTTTATAGCAGCGGTTCTCAAACTGCGTCCTCAAACTGTATTCTTTATTTTTTTATGGTTTTTCGTTCCAACCATAATTGCAACAGCATCATTTTAACGAGCTGTTAATTTTTCTTAATGGGTGCTTTTCATGTTTAGAGGAATTATTTCCCCTCTAAAGCCACATTATGTCAGAAGTAGATATGCATGCCATGAAGAATAAACGTTTTTAGTGTCATTTTTAAATGTTTTTTCAGCTTTATTGGAAAGCACAGTGTAGAGAGACAAGAAGAATGGGAGCAAGAGAGAGGGAGACGCATTCAACAAAGGTCGCGCGCGGCTGGATACGAACCGCCGACGCCGCGGTCTCACAACGAGCATGTGCACGTTGCTCTTACAGGCTACACCACCGAGACACCCCAAACACGGGATATTTCATGTAAAAGTGTCCATTTGCTCTCCAGGAATCATTTTGCTCTCTCTTTCTCTTAAGACAATGCTGCTTAGTTCTTACAGCACTTAAATTAAAACATGCATTTCCTCTCTTAAATATAAACGTATATTTCCCATTAAATATTACACATTTAAATATAAATTGAAACTAAACTGAATTGTAACTGAAATTAGAAAATAGTATTGAAATAAAAACGAATGGAAAAGCCAAAACTATAGAAACCTTGTCCATTTGTCTGCATTGATTTCAGTTTTACACTTATTTATTCCTAGTTTTCTGTTATTTATTTGATCATTTGTTTTGTGACCCTGCCATTCATAAAGATACAACTGTATAACTGGCACTATCAAATTATAATTCTTTATTAGGCGATTCAATGATTTAATGACTGATTTATTATACTCGAGCCATCTGGAAATCAAGGTTTGAAAGTTTAGTGTTTCCCCCAGCTATTCCGCAGTAAATATATTTTTCACATAGCTAGTCATGGCCAGGAGGAAGCTTCATGTACAGAAACCGATTTAACATACTCGTGCTGTTAGCTTGGACCCAGGATTAGTTATTCAGCATTTCTGATAGTACTGGGTGACTGCAGTGGCTGTAACTGGATGCGTTACTGAATGAGCTAGCTGAATATGCACATTTGAATCTGCATAATTGCAATCATGTTGTTAGCCACAGACTTTGTATGATATATGTTCTGCAACTGCAAATTTAAGTCACGTATGGGAATTTCTGCAATTCACTTTTGTTAGATTCACTTTTTTATGTTGCAGTTCAAGTCAAATTCCATTCAGGAATGCATAACCAGTCACTTACATTAAAATATGTCATTCCTGGGAAAGAAATGGGATGAACAGCTCAAACCCTCTTTCTCACAGTTTCATCTGATAGACTCAGTAGACATAGGAGGTTTTGTTCTGTAGCGAACAAAAGCCACGTCTTGACACAGTAAAAAAAAAACGCCATGCAGAAAACGCCATAAGTGGCAATAATGTGAAATGCAACCCATTATACAATAAAGTACTATGCCATGCCATGTCACAGCCTTATCCAAGGGCATAGCTTTGGATTGAACATTGGAGGGGTACATCCTTCTAGGGGGGTACGGGGGCATGCCCCCACCACCCCCTGGATAATTTTTCTGTGGCAAAAAGGCTATTAAATCGCTCTTTCTACTGAGTTTCAGGTGAAAAATATCCCAAAACACACTGATGGAGGCCTGTAAATCCCAACCCTAAAAAAGACCATATAAAACTAAGGCTGTACAGAAGTGGAAAAAAAAAAAAATGGCAGAGAAAACTTTTGGAAAAGGCTGTTTGTATTATTTAGATATGCTGTAATTTTACCTACTTTAAATGTTTGCTTGTCCCCCATATTTTAATTCTCATGCAACAGCACAGGGTCTTCACATACCAATACTTTTGTTAGCAAGTTCTTGCAGGCTGGATAATGTTGTTGTGTAGGGTATAGGCTAGCTGGGCATTTTGGGGATCCCCCCCTTGAAGCAAGGGAAGGGAACGACAGGTAGAAAGCATAAATTTGCATCCGAATGCAGCCCTGGGCATCTGGCCATTAGTCTAATACTTACAGTCCCTTTAAAATAAAACCTTATACCTTGCCTGCTTTTGTGATTGCTCTATAATGTAAAATGTTGAGAGAAAATAGACTATTTTTCCAGTCTCTGATCAACACAGCCATCTTGTTACTAACACTAAGTTTACCTGTTGACTGAGTAAACGAGAGCAGAGCCCGTTATGACATGTTTTGTCTTTTACTCGGTTACTAAGAGACCGCTTGCATAACAATCCTCTTTATTAAACTTGAATCATTACATTTTAAAACACATTGTACGTATTCAGGGGCATGGTTTTTCTAACTGTACTGGTAAAGATGGGGATACAGTGTCAGCTGATCTTTGCATCTACGTCAGTATCCTGTGTAAAAATATTGCAACCAAATTGACTTGCTGGCATTTTCAGTAACCGCGTGTTTTCATTTGTATGTGGGTTAGCAATTGTAACCACTGGCTCCCCCTGTGTTAATCTACCCCACCTGCTCAGCCATGCTTTGCTGTGTCATGCCAGTTTGACACAACAACTTTGACAGTCAAAAATAATATCTACTGGCAGTGCACAGATTGTAATTAAAAATGATATGTGTTATTATTCGTTCACAGCTACAAACAGGCCAGTAGCTGAAAAGTAACTGATGTAAAAAAAACTAAAATAACCTTCTTAAATGTGACGTTCGGTGAAATTAACGTGAATCCGGTCAGTTGAAATCTGAAGTGAAAGAGGGTGTGTGTGGGGGGGTGTGCAACACAATTTGCAGCACGATCGCTTGTTTTTGATCGGGCAAAAACATTGCATAATGATTGACATGTCACAACTGGCTATATGATGAAGCAAGCAAGCTAACAACACAAATCACCCTCACCCTGTTTTCCCCTGCCCTGAATGGATGGGGCACCCTGTTTTCCCCTGCCCTGAATGGATGGGGCACCCTGTTTTCCCCTGCCCTGAATGGATGGGGCACCCTGTTTTCCCCTGCCTGAATGGATGGGGCACCCTGTTTCACCCTTGGCCTTTTTTTAATTTATTTTAAAAAAATAATAAGGTGCCCAATACTGAGCTGTTTATGTCCAATTCCCACCCAAATTTGGAATGTCCAATTGTCCCCCAAACCACGTTCATGAAACAACCCCCCTGCACAGGGCACACGTGTATCTTACCAAAGTGCAAACCCACGGCTTTCCATCAAACCACCTATTCCTCCCTATGAACCATCGCCAAAATCGCACAGGGCAGAATCGAAGGAAGACCACCCTATGCAGCTACATTCAGGCCATGGGCTTGTCCGTGCTCAGTGGGGTTGCCCCCTGTTACATCACAACATGCCAGCTCTGCTATGAGCCATCTCAGCTCGAACATTGCACAGATAATCTCCCGAAGACATATGTATAATTAAGTCAGAACTAAACATCATATTTAGCACACATCATGGCGGATATCTTTAGAGCTGCAATCCATAGCATCCCATGATTCTATTAAATGCACCGGCATAATTAATGCAATTAGGCTACTTTGGGAAGATTTCCATTTTTCTGTCAGCAGGTTTCAGCCAACTTGAATTTAACTTGAAATGACTATAAATAAAACAAATCAAATTAAGTACCTGTTAGCAATGATAATTTAATAATTTATTCAAAATAATTCTGATTTACTGTGTTTTAAAAGATCTGTATGCCAGGTGCATAACATTGTGTTCTCTTGATGATGGTATATTGTATTGCACTGCATCTACTCTACAATATGAAATCCAGGCCTTAAGTATCCAATGGTATTTAACCATTTATTAGGTTGATGATTAAAGCCAGCAATAGTGTGGTACAAACAAACAAATAAATAAATAAATTTTCAATAATATAACACCGGGATTTTTTGCGGTAAAAATCTCCAGAGGAACTGAAAACGGGCATCAAGAGAAATGTCTAAACAAGCCAATAACAACATCGACTCGAACTGTATTGAAATGCATCAGTGGTAAAAGCGAGACGCTGCCCCAGAGTTCAAGCATCTGAACAAAGGGAAATGTGTGCTGAGTGTATTTGTGACATTAAATTAATAGGGAAAGTAATGTGGATGGAATTTTTTTTTGTTTTCATGTAATAAGTCAGAAGTTTCTCTTTTCTTTTAAACTAAAAACAACTTCAAAAAGTGCATTAAAAATGTATGGCGAGACGATAAGCTGTAAATCAATGCTCCTGTATCTAAAAGGTGTATATTTAGATATTTTTACATCCCCGCCTCCACTGTTTCTCAGGGGGAGATTTGTCTCACAGCATCCAATCCGAGAGACCTACATAAAATACAGGCACGAGAACAAGGAAACGCTGCAAACTGACAAGCAACAAAGTAAAAATAAAGATAACCTTGCGTAACCTTTTAATGCGCAGCAATGCATTTAGTATACAATAACCCTTAAACGTATGACTGAACACGTGCCGTGGTGCTAAGCTTTCTACGCAAGGTAATATACACAGTGACATGTTTTCTAATGGCGGCGTTAAGAAGGTAACCTGAAGCTATCGGCTGATGGTTGTCCCAGCCCACACACTTGCACGTCATTGGTGGGCAGAGCCAGGCACCCAGGGCTGTGGGACTTTTGAGTGGGGGGGGGGGGGGGAGCAGGGGAAAACCCCCAGCAGGCGCAGGGGCAGACTACAGACAGGAAATCACCGCTGATGCGTGATGCGCTAATCAGAGCTCTGAGGATTGGACCAATTAGGCTGAGAGCCCCGCGTATCTGATATGCAGCCGTCTCTCAACATGCCGCTCCCCACCTGTACTCGTGCCTGTGAGTCATGGCCTTCAGGACTTTCGATCACTTCTTCCCACTGAACAGGAATGACAATCTCACACCAACTTAACCATCAAAGGGGAGGTCCACTAATGTAGGGGGTTGCGGCCTGCCAAAAGCAGAAAGATAAATAAACCACACACTGAAAAAACGTAACGTAACGCAACAGAAGCAGTTGGTTTGAAATACTTTTTTAACATTGATTTTGTTTAAAATAATTCCATTGTTGGTCAAACTAAAATATATAAAGTCAAAGAATGATTGTTCTTTCATCCAAATCTTTAAAATTGAGTTGGTGCTTTCTTTGCGCTTGCATACTGCACACATCTCCGACATCACAAAAAGGAAAGCTCTCGAGCAGTGGCCGAGTTTTACAACAGTGTAATGGTTAAGAAACAGTACTGGTAACCTAAAGATTGCAGGTTCACTTCCCAGGTAGGATACTGCTGTACCCTGAGCAAGGCTTCAGCAAAATATCCATCAGCCATTAATGGATTAGCTACGTAAAAAAAGAGAGTTGTGTAACTTATGTTGAAGAGAAATAAACTGATAAAATCTAAAATTATAGGTTCATTTAATTCAATTTAACTAGTCAAATAAAAAATTGTAGATGTGACTAATTCAAGAAGTGTTTTTAAGGCAATCCAACGTTTCATCTTTTTCAGTGTAAAAAGGTACATTTTAAATGGAAAATACATTATAGGCAACGACAACTCAGAGCAGGATGGAGTCACTGGTTGCAGCAATTTTCTTTCCTAAACAACATTACACAGTGCAACAAGCCTATATCACAGACAGGATGAAATCCGTGAGCTAGAGCGTCTGTTGGTGATTCTGTGCTCCTGAGAGGACTACATTCAGAGATAATTATTGAGAAAAAGGGAAATTGCCATTTGAAGGCATGTGTGCAAGTGCATGCACACATTTAATTTAGATAAATTGAATTTTACACATTCATGAGAAAATCATGAATTTAATAATATTGCATATGCAGGATCAGTTCCATCAGCTGGGCCTTGGATAAACTTCAACATTTCAAATCAGTTAACTAAATGTTATTTCATAACCAGATGAAATGTTCCTCAGATTATTAACATCCCTATTTCAAAACAGATCAGGAATCCCAAAGTATCATATTTCAAAGTTGCCTTCTATCAAGTGTTTTCTCATCAGGGTTCACAGATTACTTTTGTGTTATCTAAACCGCAATACCACCCTTTGTCTATGGAAAGGAAAATGTATTAAAGTCCATATATTTGATATTGAAACAAACAAAAACATTTAGTTTAATATTCATAAGGGTGAGTAGAATATTATTGTATGACACAGAGAAACACAATGAAGAAGAAGAAAAAAAAAAGACCATATCGGTACGATGAATACAAACACTCACATTGGAAGCTGAAAACACAACGATTACAAGTGTCCTCCAGCATTTCAAGAAAATGTATTCAAGTAACATTTTACTTGATATACTTGCTGTATGTCATAATAATGCACAAATTTACACAAAGTGATAGGAGCACGCATTATGTTAGTGTTATGACATCTATCGCAAGCTGTAATATGCTGTTATGACTGGCTATAACAGATGATATGCCACGTTTATGACAGTGTAACGTTTTTATTTACGCTCATGACGGTGTAATGTTTTTACTTTATGACTTATAGTTTAAGTAACGTGTTGCTAGAATTAATGTGGCATTCGTTCATCTTTAACCACGCCCGTCACAGTGTGGACTGCTATAAAATCCTGCAGGCACATACACAAGCTCCCATATGTTGTCAATAAGTTTTGGTTTTAGCTCCTCTAGTAAATTGTTAGTCTGGAATCTGGGCTACGATTCAAGGTGTCAAGCATTTTGCATCAGTCTGACTGATACATTCACTCTAAAAGTGTTTGGCACATTCTGCAATGGCTTTCAGATGTGTTAGCTTCCATTTAGTGGGCGTGCCAGGGGCGTAACCTGAAGAAGTGAGAGACGCCCTTTCGAACCAGTGTTCCTTCATACGCCCCTCCAACAGTGCTCTGCAACTGGACATTCACTGCAGCAGCAAATAATGCATACCATATTTATCATGCATTTTCTGTTTATTGTTTACATACATTGTCTAATACATACATTGCATATTACATTTATTTACCAGCAGGAAGCCAGAATAACTTGTAGAGAAGAGCTCTAAAGGGGAAATCATTTTTTTTTTAAACTCTCTGGAGAACTGACGACCTCTACACGAAAGCCATTTGGTGTCCATTAATTTAGAATTTTCAGAACAATGTTTGAATTGCTTTGTCATGCATTTGAATGTTACAGATGGCAACACTGTTCAACCTCCCGAAATGTTCGCAAGTCACCCCCCTGCTGAGGTCACTCCACTGGCTGCCAGTTGCAGCCAGGATCAGGTTCAAAGTTCTAACCCTGTCCTACACTGCAGCCAATAGGACAGGCCCCGCCTAACAGCAGGACTTAATCCAGAACTATGTTCCTGTTCGACCACTTTGCTCTTCTACAGCAGGGCGACTCGCACTTCCCCCCCCTCCGTGTCAACGGCTCTCGTTCGTTCCGATTGCGGAGCTTTTCCACCCTAGCTCCTCAGTGGTGGAACAAACTCCCCATTCCCCTACGTTCTACTCCAACC
The DNA here is from genome assembly GCA_022702515.1 of Ilyophis sp. 1 JC-2022. NCBI lineage: Eukaryota > Metazoa > Chordata > Actinopteri > Anguilliformes > Synaphobranchidae > Ilyophis > Ilyophis sp. 1 JC-2022. Next base: position 14,363,129 of record CM040398.1, on the reverse strand, counting down.
CTGCCTGCATTCCTTTGTGGCCTGAAGACACACCTCTTCAGACTCCACCTTGACTGATATACTAATCTCGGACCTCTCATGGTACTTGTTCCCTGTGTTTAACTGTTTGTTATAGTTTATAATAGTATTTAGAATATAATTGTAGTATAGCTGATTTACCCACAGCTTACTGTGAACTACATTCAATGTGCATTACTAGGGATACCTGCTACATTATGGGAAGGATGTGCTTTCTTATCTGTTCTGTAGTTACTTCGATGATGTTTCTGTATGTACTTATTATATGTCGCTTTGGATAAAAGCGTCTGCTAAATGACTGTAATGTAATGTAACACTGGATTGGTAAGGTCAAAGAGCCAACTTTCTGATGAGTTAGTCTACGTTTGATTGGATGTTCACGAAACATGTCATTTCACAAGTTGTGCAACAACTCTGTATTACAAGGTATTAATGAAAAATATGTTTTCAGTATGTACTGAAGCGTGCTTGGGCACAATGCCCAGTGCCACACTGTCTGTTGTGTTTTAGGTTTTATTCTGGGCTGGGAGGGATTGGGGGGTGGATTCTTCTTAGAATTATTGCAGTTGGGATTCATATTTAATATGTTTACACTTCTTTCCAAATGCCTCCTTGATGGCAATATTCTCTGATCTGCTCCCTCATTTACTGTTCACTTTGTCCTGATCTCTCTTAAAAGAGTGCATAGTGCATTCTCTAGAACATTGATGTGTGCTATTTTGCATCATGTTCCATTTATCCATTAATAATAATAATAATAATAATAAAAGGAACAAGGTTATATCCTGGTATCAGGTGGAGCTCTCCGCTATGAAATTAATCCTACAGTATGTGGAAAAAAATGTTCTTTGCATTGTATATATATATATATATATATATATATGTGTATGTATGTATGTATGTATATACACAGTGCCCTCCACTATTATTGGCACCCCTGGTAAAGATGAGTAAAAAGGGTTATAAATACTGTTTACAGCTAAATCTAGTCCCACCCCCCAATTCCCATAGAGATCCATTCAAATGCAGAAATGTTATAGTACCTAGTATAAGCGACCAAATATAAAAAATGATTACTTTATTCTATATATAAATGCAGGGGTGCCAATAATTGTGGTACACATGGTTTTGTTAAAAATAATTATTTCTTGATGAAGGATTTTTTTTTCTCATTTTATCACATTGCGAGATTAAGCTAATTCACCAAACAAATTTTTTTATAACCCTTTTTAGCAGGGGTGCCAATAATAGTGAAGGGCACTATATATATATACAGGTGCAGCTCAAAAAATTTGAATATCGTGAAAAAGTTCAATATTTTGTCACTCATTTCAGAAAGTGAAACCCATATATTATATAGATTCATTACACATAGAGTGAAATATTTCAAGCCTTTATTTCTTGTAATTTTGATGATTATGGCTTACAGCTAATGAAAACCCAAATTCAGTGTCTCAGAAAATTTGAATATTGTGAAAAGGTTCAATATTGGAAACACTCTAATCAGCAAATTAACTCAAAACACCTGCAAAGGTTTCCTGAGCCTTTAAATGGTCTCTCAGTCTGGTTCAGTAGGCTACACAATCATGGGGAAGACTGCTGACTTGACAGATGTCCAGAAGACAGTCATTGACACCCTCCACAAGGAGGGTAAGCCACAAAAGGTCATTGCTAAAGAAGCTGGTTGTTCAGAGTGCTGTATCCAAGCATATTCATAGAAAGTTGAGTGGAAGGAAAAAGTGTGGTAGGAAAAGGTGCACAAGCAACAGGGATAACCGCAGCCTTGAGAGGATTGTCAAGCAAAATCCATTCAAGAATTTGGGGGAGCTTCACAAGGAGTGGACTGAGGCTGGAGTCAGCGCATCAAGAGCCACCACGCACAGACAAATCCAGGACATGGGCTACAAATGTTGCATTCCTCGTGTCAAGCCACTCCTGAACCAGAGACAACATCAGAAGCGTCTTACCTGGGCTAAGGAGAAAAATAACTGGACTGTTGCTCAGTGGTCCAAAGTCCTCTTTTCAGATGAAAGTAAATTTTGCATTTAATTTGGAAATCAAGGTCCCAGAGTCTGGAGGAAGAGTGGAGAGGCACAGAATCCACGTTGCTTGAAGTCCAGTGTGAAGTTTCCACAGTCAGTGATGATTTGGGGTGCTATGTCATCTGCTGGTGTTGGTCCACTGTGTTTTCTGAAGTCCACAGTCAACGCAGCCATCTACCAGGAAATTTTAGAGCACTTCATGCTTCCTTCTGCTGATAAGCTTTATGGAGATGCTGATTTCATTTTCCAGCAGGACTTGGCACCTGCCCAAACTGCCAAAAGTACCAAAAGCTGGTTCAATGACCATGGTATTACTGTGCTTGATTGGCCAGCAAACTCGCCTGACCTGAACCCCATAGAGAATCTATTGGGTATTGTCAAGAGGAAGATGAGAGACACCAGACCCAACAATGCAGACGACCTGAAGGCCGATATCAAAGCAACCTGGGCTTCCATTACACCTCAGCAGTGCCGCAGGCTGATCGCCTCCATGCCACGCCGCATTTATGTAGTAATTCATGCAAAAGGAGCCCCGACCAAGTATTGAGTGCATAGAAATGAACATACTTTTCAGAAGGCTGACATTTCTGTTTAAAATATCCTTTTTTATTGATCTTATGTAATATTCTAATTTTCTGAGACACTGAATTTGGGTTTTCATTAGCTGTAAGCCATAATCATCAAAATTACAAGAAATAAAGGCTTGAAATATTTCACTATGTGTAATGAATCTATATAATATATGAGTTTCACTTTCTGACATGAGTGACAAAAAATATTGAACTTTTTCACGATAGTCAAATTTTTTGAGCTGCACCTGTATGTATATATATATATATATACATATATACACATACATACACACACACATATAGACATATAGTGCACTCTAAAAGTATAAGGACAGTGACACATTTTTTGTCGTTTTGGCTGTGTCATCTAGCACAGAACAGTGGCTAGGAGATTTTGAAAGTGCACACTTTCAGTTTTAATTTGAGGATTTTTACATCCATGTCAGGTGAACCATGCAGCAATTGTAGCCTATTGAGCTCAATGTGAAAATAAGTCAGTAGAAACAACCCTTAAAGTGATCCATCCATATCTACTGCATATCTGGCAGCAGAGTAATGGTTTGAGACTTGTTTAATACATCAGACCCTTGATGACTTAGAGCCATTTAGCCAACCCTGTGTTCCATACTATTCTCGTGTAATTTACAGCTTAATCTTGTTCCACCCCCTAATTCCCATAGAGATATATTCAAATGCAGAGAGGTTATAGTATCACTTGTAAGAGTTTCTGAAAATAAGATATGAAGAGTATTTTGATGTTGTTGGGTCACAGACATCAGGAAGTCATGACATGCAAAGGATATGCAACCAAATATGAAATATGATGACTAAGTTTATGTTAATTTGTCCCATTACTTTTGGTGCCCTAAACTGGGGGAACTATGTATGTGTAAAAATGGCTACAACTGCTACACCGTTCACCCAATATGGATGTAAAAACCCTCAAATTAAAGCTGAAAGTCTGCACTTTAACCTCATAGTCACTGCCATTTCAAATCAAATGTACTGGAGTACAGAGCCAAAACAACAACAAAATGTGTCCCTGTCCAAACACATTTATAGGATCACAATAAATCAAAGGTTTTGTATTAAATGCTGTTTACTTCTTACTTCAACTGGCAAAATGATAGCAGTTTAATTCAGCAGTCGTCTGTCACGTCGAGCCAGTTTTAGCCGTTAATTCCGTGACATGGAATCCTTCCCATCTCTTAACCAGTGTCCTGTTGTACAGCTCAGATAACCTGGCACCCACCGCTTCCTTTTTTTCTTTTTTCAGAGACTGAAAATAATATGTCTGTGAGCAGTTCTTCTTCTTACTCATGTTACTTCCGTTTGTCTTTGGAAAGATATCGAAAATGTTGTTTGGTTTGTATTTTCTTATAGTATTTTAGTGTCCTAAAACTAATACTGAGATACTGAGGAAAAAAATGAAAGGTACTGAACTATGACAAGCAAATATTTACTGGCTTTTTCTTACTTGGCACAAAGCTAAGAATCACTCGTGGAGCTGCCTAAAAATCAAAACAAGCAAAGAATGTAGTGACTCTGCTTCCTCAGGTGTAGCAACATGTTTGAACCTCAGTCTTTTACTTATTGCTGTGAGAGCTAACAGCAGGCTACCCGCTGTGGTAATTTTATCTCCAATAAGCATTCATTTCAGTTCCCAGACTATAGAATATAGCTCCTTTCCATTAGGCTGTATGCTATAACACACTCGCAAGAACTGCACTAGTCAGACCTAGCCAGCAAAATATGAAATCAAAATTCCACCGTCAGTTTCTCAACGTTATAATATGTTGTGATCACTGAGAGCACACTCTCACCTCTAACATTGTGGAACGAGAGCGCCTTTCCACTGCAGAGCCAAAAGATCCTAAAACAATTGAAAGATCAGATACAAGAGAGGAGAAATAAACGAAGGCAACGCTACCGCAGAGAGTAGTGCATGTTAGACGAACCGACCACAAGCAGCAAATCAGCTGCAGGTGTATTAGCTAAAAATAAATACAGTACATATCCAATCATTTTCCTGTTGTTCTTTTGTTCATTCCCATTTGTAATTTTTACCACAAACATATATATTTTTTCTTCTTTAAAGAAGTGGTCAAATGTCATTGTTGAGACATTGTAGCAACATTTCACACGAGTGGATCTGCTGCAGTGATACTTTGACTGGCATTCTTGCCAGGCCCAACCTGTTTCACAGAATTTGTGTAGCGAGTAGAGTAGGGTGTGGAGGAAGTGCGCATGGCAAACTTGGAATGTAACAGCAGTGATGATGTGCAGTACAAAATTCTTAAACCTGCATTATGTTTTAAAAACTGAGCAAAAAAAAATAGATAAATAAAATTCTTGCTTCAAAAATGTGGCAGGCAGATGAACAGTACATGGGAATTCAGCCAGCATCAAATCATCTATTTCCTCTAATGAACTGATTTAAACTCACTTTAAACTTTTTCTTTCTTTATTTTTTTTTTTGCACATTACTGCAGAGCATATGTGGTTTAATTCCTGCCAACTTCACTGTGCATAACTAGATAAAAAAAATAAAACTTCTGTGCAGTGTCTCTGTTAATAGCACTAAACAAATTCAATTTAATTGATTTAAAAAAAGGAAACGCAAGTTTCTGAAGTTGACAGCACTCGACAGCAGCATCACAGATCTATCCCCCTGGCTTCTGGGTTTCAGCAGTTTTCACACAAACTCGCACACACCAAGAGCGTATGTACGCACAATATGATAAAAAGAACCTGAAATCCCCCAGCCCCACAGCACTCTGTCACAGTGCATCATCTGGTGAGCAGTGGCAGAGTGCGAGACAGATGGCCTCTGGCCTCTGAAACTGCCGTAAGTGATCCGGGGTCAGGTATACCTACAGAACTTCAGCAAAGACGCCCAAATTAGTGCGTGCTGGCTGTGGGACAGCAAGACGGGGACAGATGTTACACATGGGCATGGGATCACGGTGGCAGAGAAGCTGAAGGCCTCATAAACAGCGTGACACTAATGGAGGCTTTAGATAATAACAATCCACTATAAATATTTTGAAAATGGGTGAGCAAATAATTTGTTAATTTAAAACCTGTTATTATATTTATCTCAAACTATAATTAATGTCATTTGACCATCGAAGAAGAAAAGGAAAGTTTAAACACTAACCAAGATCACTCTGGTGGCTTTCACTTGTATTTCAGTTCGAATTTGTTTTATGCTAACACAAACCTTCAGGGCCAGATAAGCGTTAGTTCAGGAACCATTGTGTGCATTATCATCCAAAGATCCTCTACATCTGAAATTCCCTTCAATAAGATATTCTTGGAAACCATGGCTAATTATGGCCTATATGCTTAATCCTTTTGAGGATTCCACCTGATCTTGTGTTATTGTATATTCTACACCGTGTACAGAGATTTTGAGGAACTTGAAATTGTTCCTATGGCACACATGGACAATCGAATTGAATAAATAGTTGCTCTGCAGTGGTTAGTTTTGAACACGTTGAACCAAGCAAATATCCTTATTATGTATCATTATTATTCAGGCATGAAGTTAACGCCCAACTATTTACAGATTGTAGGCTACACCCGTTTTCAATCTCTCACGCCGTGGGCACCAGCAGTTTATTAGCAGTAATAATGTAATAATCAGGCGGTCATAATTAAACTCCACGTCACACCGGCCACAGTTACTGCATCATGTGCGGTGTTACCGCACACCCCCTCGGACAATACCTGGTGCATACGGGTTATTTTGTTAATGCAGGTGGACATTTCGAACGTCTTGATAACCCGTCGTATTTTGGCTACATAAAAAAGTATACAGCGAACGCAAGCAAAATTATTTCGTATAACATAGAGAAAAGTCCGATCCTTAAGACAAAACACCTTACTGAGATAAACGAAACCATTCAAACGCGCAGCCTCAATCTATTACTGTCTCAGGTATCGAAGAGTAATTCATCTTCAGGGTAAAAAGAGAAATGAGGTTAATCGCCTTGAAACCATTCCAACTTACACTGTGTATTATTTATTTATTTATTTATTTATTTATTTGGCAGTCGTGAGAAATAGTAAATCGCCCTGAATGTATGGAAAAGACGTGACTAAATACTTTGGCTTGACCCAACTTGTTCTGTCATGCACTTGAAACGGTACGATTCAGACAGAAGTTAAGATGCAATCACCTACGTAGCTACCCAAATTACTTAACTTCACGTTTCTATTACTGTTCTATAGCAGCCTGCATACTCGCATCTTTTACTCAGTGGTCGGCATAATATGCACCGTAGTCATATCCTTTTGTGCAATGGTGCAATTGTCTAACACTACGGGCGAAAATGCTGTACACTACAGTTGTGAAAACTCCAGGGTAACTGTACTCACCCAGTGCGCAGAGCAAGGAAGGCAGCGGGTTAATCCGAAACAGGGTTTGAATTATACATAAAAAATCGTGTTTCTGTCGAAAGGCAGCTACAACGCAGAATAAAGAAAAAAGTTTTAACGGTCCCGTTGTTTCTACTGCATCTCGACCGCAGGGAAAAAGTAGTAACAAGATAAACATTACACTGCATCTAGCCAAAATGCTGCAACAACGTCAGATTCTCGCAGGTAATTGTTTTATTTATTTATTTTACAGTTGTGAATGAGAAACAGCGCTTGTAATTGAATTTTCTTCTTGGTGTAGGTCTACGATTAAGTTTCTGATGTCATGAAATTGACGGCTTCTCCCATCACATGTAGCCTATTTGCGCAGTTCTGCAGATGGTCCGCTAACGTCCATGCTTGCGTCGCTTTTCTTTGTTTTATCCAGAGATAACCGAGGCTGCCGGCGTTTACTAGGTTGGCGTAAAAGTGAAGACGCTTCCTCCCTCTGAGACAGTGTATTAGCCCCTGTGCACTGGCGCGCCTCCGATTTGCGCTTGAAGGGGGACAGTGGAGGCTCCAATTCAGGGAAAATAGCTCCTCCTCCCACACCCGCCGCGGCTGATCTGAGGAGGGCAGCAGCGGCCTCGCCGGTGACGCTTTGAAAGGTGTTCTGCACTGTTGACAGCATCATTAATAAGGAATCAGTGGGCTCTTTTTAACGGTAAAAATTAGATAAAGATAAGATGGCCAAAAAGTCTTTGACTTATCTCGCCTGATATGTCGCAAGACAAAATGTCCACAGGGTGAAGGGCCATTCTAAATGCAACAGATATTAATTACATCACAATAACGTTGGACAGGTAAGGCTCCTGGGCATGCATTACGTTTGTGTCTGTAATTGTTTTAATTGCCATCTCAGAGTTTAATTTCAAAGTATGAGCTATCCCAAAGAAATGCGGTATTCAGTGCCATGCCCTCTGGAAAAGCTTATTGAACATAAGCCTCAAAAAGAGAGAAATGCCAGAAGCCATAGTCAACACAAAGTTATGGGATAGGGATACTTCATGCTCTGCCAGTCACTAGTCTATATATTAACCCATCAGAAGACTGTCCCCTTTCACAAGATTATTATTATTATTATTAGGAGTATCATAAACACAAAGTCAATGATTATAATTGCACTTTCTTATAAAGCAACCCATATCTACAAAAAAGAAACAAGCTACCTGAGTTATAAGACATGGGCATGAACACTATAGTCCTTTTATCCTATTGACTGTGAGCAACAACAAAAGCAGCACATCCTGAAGCGCTCTCGTACCAGGGTTGACAACGGCCGGGGAAGAATAACCAGCCAGTCAAAGTGCCGCAGTAATAGCTTTTCAGCAGCCACACTGCATGCCTGATGCAATAGCAATCACTAATATGTTAACATACTCAAACGTAATTGGGCAAAATATACTGAATTATAATGCATGATGTGTGTATGCATGGAGCTGATACGTTTCAAATTATTTCAAAAACTGTAGTAGTTTGGTGGTTTGAAAGCACAGAAGGTCTCAAGGAAGGTAGATTTCCACTCGTTCAACATCCCAGGTGACGCAACATGTCTGCGAAGATAACCAAGCATGTCTACATTGGAAAAACGCTCCAATTCCCAACACCCTGGCCATCAGACGGGATGACAGCAGAAGTGTATTTCGACTCTGTTAGACAGCCACGATCACCCTCGCTGTGGAAGGGAAGCATGTGCCCCGCCCCGCCCCTCCCTATCACCCTGTTTTTTAATCAAGCTGTCATTAGCTCCGCTCTGAGCAGGTGCGTGTCGCTACATCCGTCAGTGTCGTGTTTGGGGAAGATGACATCGCAGCAGCGCGGTCCCGGTCACACAACTGTCACGGTCCCGGTCACACAACTGTCATACAGTGCAAACTGCGATCTTTGAGCTAATGAAATGCGTTTGTCTGCCAGTGCTATTGCATTCAAATAGGTAAATAAACAGCTGATGTGACTTCAGTAGTAAGTCAATTTCAAATATTATAAATTGAATACTGCAATAGGGAAGAGAGAAAAAAACATGTTAAATGCTACAGTAGTGCTGATATCACTCTCCATTATGTTTGAGAGTATATGTATGCATGGACTGCATGTTTCTTTCTTTTTTTCTTCTTAGTAGTTTTATTATTTTATTATATTCATAAATGTGAAGTGATGTCAATAAATGAAATATGAATTCTATTTTTGCGATCGACACCATTGCGAGACCAGGTTAAACAAAAAACCTACGGTTACCCGTTTACAAACACGTACACAGCCATGTATCCAGAACAAGCTGACAAACAGTGGGAAATCACCGAAGGCCATTCTATTGGTGAAAAAAAGAACCCATGGTTATCCCATTTACAAATACACGCACACAGCCTTGTGGGGGATATTACCGTGATGTCACAATGCAAACACAAACACCATGGAGCAGAACACTAGCCCTTCAGTGGTTAGCTATCTAGCTAGTTTGCCTAGTCACCAATACAATGTTATTCATTTTAGCAAGTCTCATCCAAAAAAATATGAATTGCTGACAGTTTACATATTGAGTGACGCAGCTGGATATATAAAGAACAAATTAACATACTTTTAAAAATATATATATTATTTCAATTTCACACAAGGCAAAGTATACAAGAGATTCAGCAAACCATAAGCATGGAAGGAGCAACAAACAATGCCCCCTCATACCAACCCCCCTGCTTAAAGTGTACAGACCAGACAAAAACACAGAAATTGAAAGAAACAAGGGTTATTTGGAAGGGAACAGGGGGACAAAATTAACTGTCTTTGTTATTAACAGTATTAAGTCAGATACCTCGAGCAGTGTTCCTGAGCTGCACCCTTAAAATGACATTCTTGGAAGCTCGTCACTTGCCTCTGGGTTTCCCCTCCAGCTGTCCAACGCTGATGGTACACGAGCTGGCTTTGGGAGAACGTGGGGTACACGGGGTAGGAGGTGAAACCCCCAGCGCCGGGTCTCAGTCACAGATGGCTACGGCCTCATTTCGGCGAGGAGAGCAGAACCCACTTGCCTGTGGCGCTGGAGGCCGGGTTCCATTCCCAGCAGGCCTGCTCTGATTTTACTGACCCCCCCCCCCCTTCCAATTAGCTGCCATGTTGGTTTGGTATGAGCAGTGGGTTCAGTAGCATCCCAATAATGCTGGTCACAAGGGGAAAAGCGCCTGGATTGCACATGCGTCCCAATAAGGCTGGTCACAAGGGGAAAAGCACATGAATTGCACATGCGTAATCCTAAATGTTCCAAGCATTTGGAATATTTTCAGAACGGTTATCTGCTTGACCCATGAGAAAGGGAAACACAAGAGCACAGAATTTACCGATTAAAAACTTAATGAAATCAGCTACAAGCTGACATCCGGAGAGAAACTTCAAGAAAGTACACATTTGCAGATAGATACTCATCCATAGATACTTATCCACTTTGAATTATGCCAAGTATTTAGCAGCTCCCTTGATACAAGCGTATCACACAGAACTGACTTCCGTTAAGTGGATTTGTTTCAGATAAGAGCACTTGGATTTTGATATTAATTTGTGACCACCGCATGTTGCATGCAGAATGAGATGCTCCAAGACAAATCTTGCATTGCGTTTCTGTGAACCACCTTTTATGGACACAATCCTGAAAATAAAATGGTTGCTGCTCTTGAAACCCTGTGAAGCCCTGTTTCATGTACATGGCTAACTCAGTTAACCTTATTCGTTTTCTTGACATTTTTAGATAAACCCAGGATTTTCGATTTCACGAAGCAAGTTCACAATTTAGCCAGACTTGTTACCAGGGCAACAGTGCCTTCAGCCCAAACCTGCAAAACCTTAGATTTAAGCTTAAATTAGCTGGGTAACATGAACATAGCCTACATAAGCCACATGGTGAAATCACACACACATCAACAGCAACAGATGAAAAATAATAAACTTAATTTGTATTACACGTTTCATGCATAAGATGCAACACAAACTGCTTCATGTTTGAGGGCAATAATAAGAACAAATAAAATCAAACAAAATAGGATGCAAACACAATAGGCCTAAATAGTTACAGTCGTAAAAACAAGGCCATTAAATTTACAAAAATATTACGAGGAAATAAAATGAGAAGCGAACTGAAAATATTATGCCATATTAAGCCATATTATGCCGAGCAATCAGGAAAGTGTACTTTGCATTCAAAAGGCATATCAGTGTGTTCATTATTGAGGAATAGTTAACACTATTAAGGAACGTTTCTATGCAGTCGTAGGTCAATTTAATATGTTTTGTAAGACTGTTTCACAATGGTAATATTTACACAATCAATAATAAGTGATCTACAACCCCCCAAAAAACAACATATAGGTTACATAAAAAAGGGTTATTGCTTTTGTCAATTTCAATGTTTTTACGTGATCCAGAAAAGGGCAGAATCACCTCGCTTTGGCGGGTGATTCATCTCCTCTTTATAGCAGAGCAAGGGCATGCAGTTATCTGAGATGATTCAACGCTATGGGCTTTTAACGAATCAAATCGTAATTCACGTTTGGGAAACGGAGTAAGCCCAAATTTACTTAACAAGATAATTTAATTGTAAAATTATTCTGGATTGTTTAACCTTTGTGTTCTGTTCACTTTTTGGACCCTTTGGTACTGTTTGCTGGGTTAAATTGACCCAGGACATTAATGGGATTTTAAAGCAATACAGAATTAAAAATTCACATAAAATGCTCTATATATTGTCTTTAGCTCAATGCCACACTATAGATAACATACTATATATGGTTAATGTTTGTCATTTACCTCTGCTAGATCACAATTAGCAATGAAAGTGTTCTTCATAATGATTTTATTTCTACATGATCTTTGTATTCTGACACTTCTTCATCTTCCATCTGTTTTTTTCTTTTCAAGCATTAGCTCCAAGACCCTCTGACCACAGATTCTTCTGATCGTATTGATGGATTGTGGAAGTGTCCCACACTGTGAAGCAAAGCTATTTTTTTGCAAATTCCTGAATAACATTCACTGCATGAAAAGATGTGTTTCTGGAAGATATCAGACCTGTTAAATTTCAGTGAAATTTGGGGTGTGTCGGTCGTCTGCACACTCCCGGGTCTGTGATCAGGGATTTCTGGACTCTGATGATGCAGATAAATTCATGGACTCTGCCTGCACTGAATTTCTACGACGTGTCCTGAGTGGTGGATGGCCACGTCTGGAAATGTTTGCCAAGTGTCTGGACAAGAACACCATTTCCAACAATGACGCATGTCACATGCAGCAGAACACAACTGGTGCCTGTTTTCGGATTAGTGCAATGTAGTGTCCGCCCCGTAAATGCCCACTTTCCATGGAGTGATTGTGCAGGCTACCCAGTACAGAGGGTGAAGAAGGTGGGAAAGTATGAGGGGCCGTTTAGGCCAAAATACATTTGGGATTTCTCACATACATTCTGTATATTCTCACTCTCACATACACGCTGTATATTCTCACTCTCACATACATATATTATTTCCCTCACATATATATATTATCTCCCTCACATACATATAGTATTCTCACTTTCACATACATACATTCTCTTGTGAGAATATATGTATGTATGTGAAAGTGAGAACATATGGATGTGAGAGAGAGAATATTTATGTATGTGAGAGTGAGAACGTATATATATGTGAGCGTGTGAATATATACAGTGTCCTCCACAATTATTGGCACCCCTGGTAAAGATGAGTAAAAAGGGTTATAAAAAATTTTCCTTTTGGTGAATTAGCTTAACCTCATACTGAAAAAAATTGAAAAATCCAACCGTTAATTGAAGTAAATTTATTCTGAAAAAAAAAAAATCCTCATCAAGAAATAATTATTTTTAACAAAACCACGTGTGCCACAATCATTGGCACCCCTAGAAATTAATTATTAACAAAATGAAGCATTTTTTGCATTTATATTTTACTTTTTAAGTAAATCAGAGTGTTTTGGAACTTTCAACCAGTAATTTATGACTTCCTGTTGCACTGGGGTATAAATATGAGGTGACACAGAGGCCATATTCCTTTCATACATCAACATGGGAAAGATGAGAGAACACAGAAATCAAATGAGGGAAAAGTGTGTTGAGCTTCATAAGTCAGGGAATTGCGATAAAAAAAAAAGCTACTCACATGAAAATGCCCATATCTACCATTAGGGCAATACTTCAAAACTTCAAAGCAACTGGAACTGTTACAAACTTTCCTGGTAGAGGACCCAAGTTTATTTTCCCCCCACGCACAGTGAGGAGGATCCCAAAAGATCACTGTTGGAAAATTACAGATGGAAGTAGCATCTTGGGGTCAACAAGTCTCAAAAACTACCATTGACGTCACCTCCATGCGAACAAATTATTTGGAAGGCATGCCAGAAAAAAGCCTTTCCTGTCATTTAACCACAAAGGTAAGTGCCTGGAATTTGCTAAATGCTACTGGAACCGTGTTCTATGGTCAGATTAAATTAAAATTGAGCTTTTCAGCAACCAACACTCAAGGTGGGTTTGGCATAAACAAAAAATGAATGGCTATACAGAAAATATCCTGATCCCCACTGTTAAGTATGGTGGAGGTTCTGTGATGTTGTGGGGCTGTTTTTTCCCCCAAAGGCCCTGGGAACCTTGTTAGGGTACATGGCATCATGAACTCCATGAAATACCAAAACATTTTTAATCTGAATCTGGCTGCCTCTGCCAGGAAACTAAAACTGGGTCATCGTTGGATCTTCCAGCAGGACAATGATCCAAAACATACGTCCAAATCAACACAAGCTTCTGCCATGGCCATCTCAGTCTCCTGACCTAAACCCCATTGAAAACCTGTGGGCTGAGCTGAAGAGGAGAGTGACCAAGAGAGAACCTAGAACTCTGGATGATCTTGAAAGATTCTGTAAAGAGGAATGGTCTCAGATTCCTTGCTGTGTATTCTCCAACCTTATTAGATGTTACGGTAGAAGACTCAGTGCTGTTTTATTGGCGAAGGGAGGTTGTACAAAGTATTAAATGCAGGGGTGCCAATAATTGTGTGTATGGGGGATGGAGGTGGGACCAGGCTTGGAACATTTTCTTTTGGCAATATTGTCTATAACATGGTGAAGAGGGTTGTGTGTTTGTGATATAGAAAATCCAGGGTTGAAGCTTAATTTAGCTCGCTATCCCCTTACTCGCTTCATAGTACACCCCTCTGGTCTCTTCTGTAAGGTAAATCTTAGGGGTTTGTTTTCCAAAAGTCACACAGTGGAAAATGTTTTTTCTTGCCTAAAATATATATTTATTTATTTTTTGCCGGGATAAGGATGCCGACTTTGCTGTGATCATCTGGGGATTTCCAGAACGCTTAGGGGTCGATTTACTTGTACTCGGTTTGCGTGTACAAAATCACAGGTAAAACTGTTGCCACATGCAAAAAATCATCCAAGGTGATCAACCAATGAGGTGTAAAGATACGTGGATTTTTCAATTAATATGTAAAATTGGGCGTCCCTACGTTATTTTGCAAAATAGTTGGAGGAGGTCATGCAAATAGATTACTTTAAGTTATTTACTAAGCCTGAAAGGAAGTTTGGGAAAAGTATTTTGCAGGTGCATTTTAGTTCAAATGGAAAGCAGGTATTAAAAGACATGGAAATGACGGCTGTTTTTTTATTTTTATCTATTCTATCTTGCTTTGTTTTTATTAGATAGCTGTGTGTGCCATGTCCTGTCGTCATGTCTTATCTGGTTGTCATGTCAAATGCACAAATGGAGTGGTTCCTGTAATCTCATTATATTAAATATAATGACAATAAAGCTTTCTGATTCTGATTCTGATTCTGTCATTGTAGCAAGACCCGTATGGGTGTGTTTGGAATATCCATAACTGAATGATTGCGTAACAATGGGGGCTAATTATCTGGCCTATTCTAGCTAATGCGTTTATTTCACCAAGTGCAACACAAGAAGAGAATTTGTGGATACATGTGTTACAAAATACAAGAGTAACTAGTATTTGAATCAAACAAGCAATACAACATCTATTAACAAACAGTGAATAACAAAGCAAATAAAAACCCATGATCAAATGGAAATGTGATTTTATGTGACACTAACTGCACAAGTAGGCTTAGGGCTAGTAAGTATAGTTACGACCATTTCAGTCCTGACAAACATCTGTTACTCCTGGCAGTAGCTAAGCGACATCCAGTGAAACAGTTCATAGTAAAACACCAGCTTGTTCAGTGTAACAGTAGCCTATAGCCTATAGCCTATACGCTACACTGGGAAAAAAAATACCATAAAAAAAATGGCACCATTGATGCCGTCTTTTCACCGTTTTTTTTTTTTAACCATTCCAAACATGAACATTTTTTATTTAAATATGGCTGTTTGCGGCTGGAGTAATTTACATAATGACTTAGTTGACCACCTGCAAAGTGTCAAATGATAACATCATCATTTGACCCCATAGAACGTATTGGGTTGTCGTTTAGATCGAGCCTGTTTTGTGTCATGTTAGAAAATAAGGAACTGCTATAACATTGGGATCATAAAATAGTTTATAGGTAGAATCGTGAGTTTTAATACTTTCAAACTGTATTGTGTGACCAGATTTATTCAAAATTTCACCATAAAAAAAAATAAAAAATGAATGCAAGTAAACTAAACCACTTCTGGCCAAATATGGGCCAGTGCTACTTAAGGGGTTAAACCTACCTACTTTCTTAAATGTATTTTTAATTCAAATACCATTTTAATGAAAAAGTAAATAAAATCTGTTTTACATGTTATATTTAGTGCCAACAGCACATTCTACGGTGGGCCTGAATCATCAACCAATCTCTTGTAAAGAGGCTCGTTCTGCTTCTCAGCAGGAAAGCTTGCTGACAAAAACTGGCTTCCTATTTTGAGATGAAAGAGATTGTGGCTTTCTAAGAGCTTTCTCTTCAGGGATTATGAATTAATATAGGCACGTGTGCTGGTTAGACCCTCTCTTCTCCAGTTCTGTGATGGAGGGGGTTTAAGCGCTGCGTGGTCAGATCAGCGTATCTCATCGCTCGTTGCCTCTAAAGCAGAACGCTTTAGGTCATTAATCATTCAAAAGGGTTGAATTCGGCATGGCTGTGGGGGCAGACATAGTGAGGTAAATCACTGGAAATGAATGTGTTTGACAAAGTATGACTTGTCACTCATTGACCCCCTTGATGTTCAGAAATTGGCATCCTGCAAAAAAGATCAAGCACTCAACTCAAGGTGTCAAGGGCTCAATATACTGCTGCCCAGTATGTGACCTTGTTTCTGCGACCCATTCCATATGTATCAGATTTAGGACAGGAAGTGCATTAATCAGCGATGCATAGGTGCTCTCATTCCACTTCAGAGACTGTACTCTGTTTTCAGTTTTTATGCGTAATTCATTGGCTCAGGGGATGTCGGTAGCATGGCTTAAATGCTATTCGCACTCACTACTGAAATAAACCACACAAATTAAACCTCACATGAGATTACCATATTATTTATTTGTTTGTTTATTTAAATCAGTTTGCATTGAAATTAATTATATTTAAGTCCGAATGCCTTAGTATCAGTCTCACAAGCATGAAAACCTTGAAATAAACTTTTTTTTATTGTGAAACCGTGTCAAATATCTTCTACTTGCACCACCGTGCTGACTAGTGAATATTTTATAGTTTATAAAAAAATCCCCTTTGGTTAAAAAGCAAGAAAGATGAGAAAGGACAAGGGAGTGTTAATGGAGTCTGTCATGGCTCTGTACATTGCACACATTGTTCTGTACTGTACAAACAAGTCACGATGCAGGAGTTACACAACACCCTGCACGTCATGCTTCATTTTCACAGCAATGTTACACTCCTGCGCTTCTCCGCAGCTCACTACCTTTATTGAGCAGGTTAACCAATATAACAATGCTGCAGGACTCTCATCCTGTTAGGCCATTCATGGAGTGAAGCTGTGCAGTCAATCTGTTTTTCAATCGCTCCTGTGCATAAATCCTCAAATAGCAGTAATTTAGCAAATGCCAACATGAAAAAAATGCGGAATAAATATGTTGTATGGGATGTTTTTGTTTGTTTTGACCTGCAGGCATCTATGTGCCTGCCATATTGTTTTCATGGCCGAACCTGACACTGGCTCAAGCGCAAGCCTCATCGGGCACTGGAGCACAGAACTTCCCTTTTTCTTTTCTTTTTTTTCTAAACCATTTCCTGTTAGGCATGTTAGGATTTGTGTATTTTAACAACCACATCTTACTGCTGCATAGCAAATGTGAACTGTAAACTGTAAACCAGATATATTTCTGTTTATAAAAAAACATGTTTGTTGCACTTGGTGAAAATAAAAAATACAAATAAAAAGAAAACTAAGCACTCCAGATTTAATTTATTTCAGAGTTTAAGATTAAAACACTTGCATTTATTAGCATACCAATGCATATCGAGAAGACAGAAATTGTAATCATTTCAGTGTTGTTTCTTCTCATTATTATACTATATTATATTGTCAACTCATTTGCCAGTTATGTGTGTTTTACAAGTTTTATAATAATTTTACTGTACAATTCTCTGGAAAAGACCACAGGATTTACATAATAGTTCTTATTTGGACTTGCATGTGATAATATGACATGCATACAGAATTTTTTGGCACATTTATGCAGCGTTGTGCAAAGCTGACATATGAACAGCCGCTGTATCACATGCACAAATCATAATGTTCACATTGATGTGTTACATTATTCATTCTGCGAGCCGAAGCTCTCGCACAAGGACACATAGATACAGTCACTCAAATTAGACTCATTTACGAATACAGCTACGTGTCGTACTGGAACAATTCAAGTCAAGGGGCTTGTCTGAGAGTACAACCCAGGAAGTAAACCATCAACCTTCCTAATACAGAGCCTGTTAACTTAACATCGTTCAGTTCTGCACATCACCAGGCCTAACATGGACAGAATGCAGTGTTAGCATGGACAGATGTACATTCATCTTGAAAAGGCTAAATAGAAGTCTTATAAAACGGAAGGAAACTATATATTTTTATTTTAGTCTTAATGGTGAGAGACAAATATTCAATACAAAAAAGAGAGAACAGCATGAAAACATGCATCCCTCACCTTAAACAGGCTCACACAGAATAAAGGAAATGAATTATCCAAGAGGTAGGGCTGTGTGAAGATACTATGACACATGAACCTTCGAACTTCTAGACGATGTGATTTCTGTGAGCATGGCTGCTCGCTGCCAAGAAAAAACTTGTTTTTCTTGTCGGTAGGTGACAAAAAGGAAACAATCTAGTTTTAATGTGTGCAGATGTTTTTGAGATGTTTGTTGGTCTTTCAGAAATGATGCTGAGGTAATGTGTCAAGTCAGGCCATATCATCGTGTTCATCACATTCTCTGTACCCATCACTATCTACATATATTACGTGTTCATCACATTCTCTGTACCCATCACTATCTACATATATTACGTGTTCATCACATTCTCTGTACCCATCACTATCTACATATATTACGTGTTCATCACATTCTCTGTACCCATCACTATCTACATATATTACGTGTTCATCACATTCTCTGTACCCATCACTATCTACATATATTACGTGTTCATCACATTCTCTGTACCCATCACTATCTACATATATTACGTGTTCATCACATTCTCTGTACTCATCTGTAGAATCCGCAATTACTAGACCAATGAGGGAATAGCTCGGAGCGAAAGTTTAAACGTGATGTATTCCACTATTGCTGTGGGAAAAGGTAAAAATTATTTAGAAATATTATTATTTTATTTACTCGTTTATCTGACTCCATTTATAATTATAATTTAGAATTTTGGTTAAACATGCATGGAGCTCGGAGTGGTTACACTCAACTCGCCCTTAGGTACCATCATTACTTCAATATATGTTTGCCGGAATCAACATTATTGCTGAAGCTCAGTTCGGTGGTCAGAGGAAAAGGGTTCTCAGGCCACCTGATAAATTGTTTTATTGCACCCTCAAGGAAATCACCACCAGCTCCAAGGGTTTATGACTGATAACGCCTTTTTCAGTCTTACAGATTCCCCCCTTGGCGCAGTGGGACAAACAAACACAGTCCCAAAGGGTCATTGAGAGTGGCGCTGGTTCCATGCTGGTGTCTATGGTCCCAGTCCCAGCAGCGTTGGCAACTGGAGATGGCTGAGAACTAATGCAGCATGGGTTGAGGTGCGCCACTTAAATCCTTCGAGCCTCCCTCTCTCGGGCGCAGCTCCAGGCTGGATTTCTTTCCACTGAGTTCCTTCCACCAGATTCCTCTGAGTGAACGAGATTCAGCCTCTCTGTTTCCCAGGTGTCTCCTTTTCAGAAACCCTGATCACAGAGTGCACTGCTCGCTTACTAACGCATTCGGTTTCAGCTTACAGTGGCCTGACTGTACATTGAGCCGAGCGCAGCGGCCATGGGCTCCACTACAGGGACGTCACTCAGGTGCTCCACTGCAGGGATGTCACTCAGGTGCTCCACTACAGGGAAGCCACTCATGGTCTTACTGCTCTATGCGACTCGACCGGCCGGTGACCCAGTCGATAGCGATCCCCAGTCCTGCATCTAATCAGGACCCCGTAGTAGCTGTTAACCACTCGGTTAGGAACCGACGGTCTGATCCCTATCCCACCTTGCTATGGGTATAGAAACTTTGACCGTTTTCACCAGCCTTGCCTGTTCACAGAGTTCGTCTTTTACGCAACTCTGCTAGGTGTGGACTGTCATCCACGTACCACGCAGTGCCTGCATACTTACATGTGACAAATACGCCGACTAGACGGTACCACGGCAGTATGTAAATTCATACTTCATCAGACACAGGGGCCTTCAGTGCTCTCCCCTGCACTATATTCCATCTTTAACGTGCCCTCGGAACTTTGCAATTCCGCCGCCGCTTGTTCTCCCCTAGGTTTGGGGTGCCTATCCCCTGCCTAAGGGAGTAGATGAGGTGTTGGAAATAGCAGCTCTGCAGCAGGGTGAAGGCAAATATGAGGGCGCTGGCAATGACGCATCCTCAGAACACCCAGTCCCACCATGTGTAGGCACCCTGGGCAGAGTGGGTAGAGGAGCTGGACAGGATTTCCGCTGTTCCTGTTCATGTTCACCTCTACCTGTGCCCGGTGGAGGTGATAGTTCATTTACCTGTTGAACAATCATCCTACTGTGCATCCGACACCTGGACTTCTGGATTACATCACAGTAGCTGTATTATACAAACATCAATACATGCAAATATGATAAATGTGGAGGCTTCATAAACCATGCAAATATGATAAATGTGGAGGCCTTCTGCCCAATTCAGTGGTACACTTTGCTATCTACCCATCTGTTTTGTAAGGTTAATCAAAGTATGAAGGGATGCGGAATTATGGAATGTCTACACAGAACTGACAGACAGGGAACTTGGGTTTGAATTTTTAATACCGTATGCCTATTGCATATATAGCATATTGTAGTTATACTATATTGTATTGCCCTCTATTACCCCCCCATTGCATGCTTGAAAACATGATGGAAATAGACAGAAACAGAAACCAGTTTAACTGAAGCAGTCATTCATTATAAATTATTTTACAGTTGTAAAATACAATGTAACAACAAAGTTGTATGTTGTTGAGAGCATTGAAATATACAAAAACTTTTGGTTTTACACAACAAAAACACATATGTCTGAATGTACATTGTGTTCTATATGTGCTGCAGTTATGTGGTTTTGGCTGTGTGTTGATCTAGTGCTACACCAGGGGGCCTGTTTCCTACAGGTATTTCCACCCATCTTACTCAGATCAAAGAATGGTCAATCGCTTTGGATATAAGCGTGTGCTAAATGATTGTAATGTAATGTAATGTGTTATAGCCAGGTCTTGATCATTGAAAACAAATAGTCATACACTCTCTAAAGAATGTAGGTTCACCTCTCTTTAAAAGAACAAAGATCTTCAACAAGCCAGATAGAAAGAGGGGGAAGTGAGGAAAAATAACACAAAAAGAGACCAGTAAGCCAGTCTGTGCTAGAAAATGACCCTACTTTCAGCTTTTAAATGAAAGGGGCAAATATGAATGGCATTTGATTAATTTGAAAGCATTAATTGGCTTATTGGCATCAGACAGACATTCTAACACATGTTTTTGTGCTAGGGAAATTTACACAAAAATACATCCATGAAATTTAATAAATATGCCTCAGTTAACTGAATGGCACCCAAGTAGGTATATTCGTGAATCCCAACATTTCCGACATGACATGCCCAGGCATAATTTATAGATTTAAACACAAGCAAGCCATAAAAGAAGACTTATATATTTCAGCTATCATAGACAAAGAAAACAAAAACAAAAAAAAAAAAAAAAATAAAAAAAAAATAAAAAAAAGTAAAAAAAAAAAGAAAGACAGATTTTTTTTGTTTTTACATGAAAAGATTATTATTTCATATTTATTAATTTCTGCAACGATTTTATGCAGTTTTGTAAAAAAATCAGAAAGCGTGGAAGCGTGGCTGCTGCTGGGTTTCACATCTCCCATTGTTTATATATATATATATATATATATATATATATAATATATACATATATATATATATATATTATATATATATATATATATATAATAATACATACATATATTACATACATATATATATACACACACACTACACACAACACAACACACACACACATACATACACATACTACTACATATACATACAATATATATATATATACACATTATATAAATATATATATATATATATATATTTTTTTTTTTATTCATTTCTAGGGTTTATTTAAAATATTTATATTATTAATAATAATTGCATATATATATATGACTTCAATTTTTAGATCAGTGTGCATACACATACACACAGATCACAGTAAAAAAACAAACCTCACTATTCCAAAAAAAAAATAAAAAAATAAAATAAAAAAGCTAAAAAACTCTAGTAAAAAACAAACAAAAAACAAAACTCTCCTAAGTATATGCTAATAATATATTGTGTTATGTCACACACCCCACACCAAGATGAAGAACCACCAAAGCTGAAGAAGAAACTCCTGTAAGGAATATCCTGCCTGCCAAGTACAAACTGCCAGGAATTTCTCTCATAGTGCAGGAAAAAAAAAAATAAAAAAAAAAAAAAAAAAACCCCCCCCCCCCCCCAGAGGGATCCAAATCAAAAATAAACAAACAAAACACTGGAATCACGTCGGGGTCACCAAATGTATGTATCCGCAATTACTAGACCATGAGGGAAATAGCTCGGAGGAAAAAGTTTAAACGTATATATATATACTATTGCTGGGAAAAAAAAAAAAAAAAAAAATATATTATTTTTTTTTTTTTCGTTTTCTGACCACATTTTATATAATTATAATGTATTTTTGGTTAAACATGCGTGGAGCTCGGAGTGGTTACACTCAACTCGCCCTTAGGTACCATCATTACTTCAATATATGTTTGCTGGAATCAACATTATTGCTGAAGCTCAGTTCGGTGGCGAACGCAGAGGTTGGGGGTCTAGCCAACACAATACATGATATTCATTTATCATAGATAGTTGCGAGCCCAGGTCTGAGTACATTTAAAGGGCTCCTTAAGGCAGATTTGATAAGAACCGGCGTAAAACGCCCATGGGTTCTCATATCAAATCACCAGAACCATGCACTACTCTGAGTGTATTTAAAGGGCTCCTTAAGGCTAATTTGACAAGAACCGGCGTAGAACGACCATGGGTTCTCTTCACATCAAATCACCAGAACCATACACTGCCCAACCCTGGTTGTGGGCCGTCACTTGTCTGCCTACCCAACTTGAGAACGCCACGTCTGTACCAGGCCGCTGATCAGTCGGTCCTGGGTCAGAATTGTCCCCCTGAGTCTTCAGTCGTAATTTAGGCCGAAAAGGGTATAAGATGGATGAGAGCCACGCACGTTAAATATAAAAAGAATTGGATAACAGGCAGGGAGGTCATTAGCTTGGAACGCTGCAGCTCAGATCATGCAGACAATTGAAGCTGGAAAAAAGGATTAAAAGAAAGATGCAGTTGATATGAAAACATGATAATTTATTAATGACAAATAATCACTGGTTAAAACTGTGAGAGCAAACACGAACACATTCAATGCCTATAACTAAACACAGGATAACATGCTGCCAAGACAAATAAACATGAACAAGTTCACAAACAAAGTATATCACCAAGTGATTCCGTACGGTGTGACTATGGTACCAGGAGAACTGTTAAGCAGATTCTCTCGAATATCCCTTTGGGTTGTCCTTAAATACAGGATTTCCAAACTCCACAAGTCCCTTTGTTTGTCCAAATAAGGTCTGGCAGGAAGAGAAGTTTCACCACCCAGGGACCCCCCTCCAGGGAGAGAAACAGCTACCCCTCCCAATCTAGTGACAGTGATAAGACTCTTTGAATGACGGCGCGTGATCTTATGATCTTCTCTATCATATCTAGATATCAGGTGAGGTCCCGGTGATGGCCACTCTAGGTTCCAGACACTTATATGGACAAGCGCATCCCTGATAACCTATACAATCCTCCTTTCACATTCTTTCTTTCTCCCCCTCCTATACTTTCACATACCACACACTTATTATCCAGGTTCACCACATTTATCATATTATCCACTATTACTTTATACCTCCACAATTACCAATTTACATGCACATACATATGATGCAATATACATATACAGCTTTGTTTTAGTCAATAGTCCAAAAAGCCATTCAGTTCAAGAGCCATTGATCGTGTGAAAAACCTTGGTTACCCATTATGAGGATCAAACCTCCTACAGGATGCCTTCTAAAGTCCACTTGTAGGGTTAATTCCAGCTGTAGTTTACGAGGCCATGAGAGGTCAGAGGAAAAGGGTTCTCAGGCCACCTGATAAATTGTTTTATTGCACCCTCAAGGAAATCACCACCAGCTCCAAGGGTTTATGACTGATAACGCCTTTTTCAGTCTTACACATCACTATCTACATATATTACGTGTTCATCACATTCTCTGTACCCATCACTATCTACATATATTACGTGTTCATCACATTCTCTGTACCCATCACTATCTACATATATTACGTGTTCATCACATTCTCTGTACCCATCACTATCTACATATATTACGTGTTCATCACATTCTCTGTACCCATCACTATCTACATATATTACGTGTTCATCACATTCTCTGTACCCATCACATTCTCCGTACCCACCACTATCTACATATATTATGTGTTCATCACATTCTACATATATTACGTGTTCATCACATTCTCTGTACCCATCACATTCTCCGTACCCACCACTATCTACATATATTATGTGTTCATCACATTCTCTGTACCCATCACTATCTACATATATTACGTGTTCATCACATTTTCTGTACCCATCACTATCTACATATATTACGTGTTCATCACATTCTCTGTACCCATCACTATCTACATATATTACGTGTTCATCACATTCTCTGTACCCATCACTATCTACATATATTACGTGTTCATCACATTCTCTGTACCCATCACTATCTACATATATTACGTATTCATCACAATCCAGAATCTATGCGCCCATCACTGTTTACACGGTGTTAATTACTATCTAGAATATCTGTGCACAACACTATCAATGATGGACACAGATATTAGATTTCGATGTACACAATCTAGAATCTGAGGCCTTCACTACTCAAGCAACATTTGTCTTTGGCAAAAGTCACTGCAAGAACTGCACTTGCATTTACTGTATTAAAAACGATTGTTTTTAGTGCATTAAAAAGTCTTGCTTTTAAACGGTAGTCAACCTCTTTGTGTCTATCAGCATCGAGCATGTCTGTGTCTATTGCAATCGGGCACTCAAACTGAAACAATGCACATCGCTGTCCTTGCCAGCCAAGCATCCCTCTGGAGTTGCTTCTTTTACTTCATTTCTGTTGTTGACCTCTTTTTTTCCCTCACTTTCTTCAAGCTGGATCAGTTCATTCTTGGCCTTGTTTTTCTGTAATGCAGTCTGTGGAAACTTTTTTTATTCACAATGTGTATTTACTCTTCAAATTTGGAATGCCTAATTTTAATTACAAGTCTGTCACAGTACTGCAGCGTCCTCTGGCATTTTTAGAGGGCTCAGACTTATCTGCACATCCTTTGACATTAAACGCAAGCCTCCAGCTGCACAGTTACTGCTGTGACAGACGGTTCAGCTGACGCGTGGCTATGGGCAGATCGTCGGTGGCCAGCTGACCAGAGGAGGTGATACTGAGTAACGAGGTGAGGAGTATTTTTCCGGCTGAAACCCTTCCTCCTTGGAGGATGCAGTAGCAAATCTTACTGCACTGTGCTGGATTCACCACCCAGGGGCTCTAAAATGTACACGTTAATTTATCCTGTGAAAACGCAGATTATTATGGCTTTCACTTAGAAAAACGCAGAAACACGCATACTGCGCTAAGCAACACAGACACCTTGACTGAATTTATATACACGTATAAACTCAGCTGGGATTTTACTTTCATTAGCAGACTCACATGAGGAGAAAACGTCATGATCTCCAATTAATGTGGATAATAATTATATCAGTCGTACTGTAATAGGCATTTGATGAGTTTTTTTTTTAATATGTATAAATATTTTAATGAATACATTTGCATCTTTTTAGTCAATATCGGATGATAGAAATAGCCATTGGAATGTTTTGCAATATTTCCTTTCCCTAATTACTTTACTCAAATGTGGTTTCGGTGTGTTTGTATGTAATTTTGTTTAAAGGGTAAGTACACCCTAGATCTCTTTTTTTTCGCTGTAAACGTGTTTGTATGCCTACCTTAATGAAACTTATTAATGCATACCGTTGTTTCAACAATTCTGAAAGAAACTGGTAGAGGTTTTTGTGCTGCCCCTAGTCTCGTGAAGGCCAGACTTTATGATAAACACAAAGACTGGTCCATAGACTTGCCTAACGCGGTAAAAAGCCGCCCACTTTGACAAGATGGCGCATTTGATTGACATGCAATATAACCAACCACAGGCCGTCTATGGCCGATTCAGAAACAGCGCTACAAGAAGAACAGACCCGTGTGAAACAAATATGATCTACACAAATGGCACGGCGATCTCCAGTAAAACAGTCCATCACACAGAAGAAATGTTGTGAACTTCAAAAACTTTCTTCAATCGAGCATTAAGCTCTTAGTCTTGGTCCAAAACACTCATTGTTCTTGATGGATTTTCAGCTTTCGCTAGCTACCGATTAGTTAGCACAACTTTTTTTTGCGGCGGACCGGAAATACGCACACACCCCTGTGATTGACAGTGCTGCTAGCCATTGAGTTGCTTACTGTCAGTTTCCCACAGTCCGACCCAGCTTATGCAAGCCTATGCATCAGATTCTGCATACGAAGTGTGTCAAAGCGTTGAGGCTGAGACTATGCTTCCCCTAACGGTTGAAATTTCCTTTCCGCTCCCCACACTGCCACCGCCCCAATCATGATGTCAGAGTACCTCTTTGGAGGTACCTCCACGTCCTATGGATAATTGTTGTTGACCACAACGGAAACAGCTGGCACCTGATTGGTTTGATTGGTTATGTTACTTTAGTTTCGGCTCCACGTTTTTAAACTGGAACAACGTGGCATCCTGTTCAACTCTCTTATTCCACCTAAATAGTCCACTAAAATATTTTTTCTGAAAATATTTGAGGTGAGAAATAAGCCATGCAGTTGCTGAATCTTGATTCAGATTTGATGTGCAACGTCTAGTTTTACAGTTTAATCTGAGTTATACAAAATAATTGTACATTAATTTATGCAAATGACGATGGACACAGCTCCTCTGCCCCCACCCCACTCCATCGCTCACCCCACAAAGTATTTTAAAAAATTGTGTAGTAGGCGGAGACAGGCTGAGACAGTGTGTGTACTTACTTTTTAAGCCATTCCCTACCACCAACTTGTTTAAACAAAAGCCCAAAAATAAAATGGTTACTGTTCTTGAACCCATTTGACTACAGGCATAATCCTTTGCAACAGTCAAAATTACTCTAGATATTACTGAAACAAAGTAACAGAAGCTCAAACACAGTGGAAGTGGAATTTTTTGTTTCTCACCCAAAATATTTTATTTATTTTTTTGCCAGAATAAGGATACCGACTTTACCATTATTCATGTCGTCTGTGGAACACATAGAACATACGGATTCGTTATTTTGATCGAGTCTGTCGTGTGTCATGT
The DNA here is from genome assembly GCA_022702515.1 of Ilyophis sp. 1 JC-2022. Classification (NCBI taxonomy): domain Eukaryota; kingdom Metazoa; phylum Chordata; class Actinopteri; order Anguilliformes; family Synaphobranchidae; genus Ilyophis; species Ilyophis sp. 1 JC-2022. Next base: position 14,335,782 of record CM040398.1, on the reverse strand, counting down.
TACAAAATAAGGAACCGTTGACGCTATAACATTGGAATCGTAAAATAGTGTATAGAGATAGAATCCGAATACAGCCCGGTGCTAGTTCAGGGGTTAAATGCCTATCTTTATGAAGCATAACTGCAGACAGTTTCCAAGTTGTGCTATATTGACTAAATTTGTTTATCATTCTTGTAGTGTTGCCTGTCATTTTTGTAAAACCTAAGAATGGAACTACTATTGGGAAATATATCCAGTAATAGTTGAGAAATCTGACAAAAATATATATTTGAATCATACTTGCAATCTCCATTTCGAAAATAAATAATTATAATAAAAACAACAAACGCACACTGAGCAGAATGGTGTGGTTGAAGCTGCTAAGACACTTGATGCCACAGTTCCTTTAATCCAGTTTTGTTTTCCAAATCGCCTTTTTTGACAGCATACTTCTGACTTGTCAACAGATTCTGTCCAAGCCAACAGAAACTTGTTTGTATTGTTTGCTCACGCCAGAGTTTTCTGAAATCTTTTTTTAGATCACTTGTTTCTTCTGGATGTGGGGGAGTACAAATGTTATTGGCAAAACAACAAAAACACATTTTTTGTTTTTTAAATCTTGCTTCAATACAATACTTTGCATGCCAAGATAGATAAAGTCACTGACCTGACTATAATATCTTTCTTCAACTCAGGAAAAATTGCACTTACATAAATAAAAAATACATGTATCAATAAACAAAAGTCTGTCAACACCTGTGCTTGTTTTGGAGGTGAGGAAAGGAACAATAAGGGTTGGATGCAACAGATACCCTTACATTTCCCATTAGTGTCACCATTCATAGGTTTCATGTATGTGACTTCTCAAACACACTGCCCCATGACCAGCATTCAAAGCCTAGCACAGTGAACCCACCCCCCCAAACAAATGCAAATGACAGGTCCTCGCCATATGACCTCACAAGATGGAAAGACAGGAAGTGTCACCTTTGTGAAACCTACTGTATAAACATAATTATGAAACGTCCGTCATCCTTACACATGAGAGTAGAGAACTTGTTTCGCAAGTGTTATGGGCTACACCTCAGGGTGTAGGGAGATGGGGTTTGTTTTGTATGTTAAAATAGGATGATTGACATGGTGACTAAGTTGACCCACAGTCAGACAAATTACTTCCTTTCTGTACTGCCTTTAGCAAGTAAACCATCAAAAACTCTTATCTTTTTTGTTTGCAACGCAACAATTCTGTAAGCAGGCACAACAGTGCAGATATAGGGCTCTATTTTATGACCGGTGGTGAGCCGTCGTATTGGCGAAGTGGCAATTTCGTTGTGTATTTTCATGCGTCTGAGTCCATTTGTTAATTTGGCAACTGTGGGACCTCAGACCCTTGATGACTTATAGCCATTTTACCAACCATGTGTTCCATACTGTTCCAGTGTAATTTACAGCTAAATCTAGTCCCACCCCCCAATTCCCATAGAGATCCATTCAAATGCAGAGACGTTATAGTATCGCTTGTAAGAGTACCAGAAAATAAGATATCAAGATTCTTTTGATATTGTTGGGTCACAGACATCAGGAAGTCATGGCATGCAAAAAATATGCGACCAAATATAAAAAATGATTACTTTATTCTACATTATGTTAAACTGTCCAATATTGTTTGATGCCCGAAAAAGGGGGGGGGGGCTACGTACAAAAGGTTTTATCATTTCTAAAGGGTTCATCCGATATGGATGAAAATACCCTCAAATTAAACGGGACAGTCCGCACTATTTTATTTTATATATAAATGCTGGGGTGCCAATAATTGTGGCACACATGGTTTTGTTAAAGATAATTATTTCTTGATGAGATTTTTTTTTTCTCATAATACATTTACTTCAATTAAAGTTAGGATTTTTCTCAATTTCACCAAACGGTGAATTTTTTACAACCCTTTTTGCTCATCTTTACCAGGGGTGCCAATAATAGTGGAGGGCACTGGATATCCTCTTCCGCTGCAGTGGTAGTCGGAAATTGGCTGTACGCCGGGTTGCAAAGCAAACAGCTCTTAAAGGGTCTCAAAAGAAGTCATTTGGTTGAATTCAGCTGCAACACACCCATGGATAAATATTCAGCCTAATCTAGCCAATTTTTTACTGTGCAATTTACTGTCAGCTTTGCACTCCTCACCTTTGGTCACTAAAATAACAAAATTCACACCCAGTGCCCCATGCACTGCACCATTGACTTCACTGGAAAATGTCACCCATAATCATTTCCAGAGAACATGCTTTTTATTTAGATCCAGCAGGGTCTAAAAATACTGCATGGCATTGTATGTAAATTATATTGCGATACTCCAAGAAATGCAAATATAATATTACTACATTGGAAAAAAAAAAAAAAAAAAACTTTATTGTCTCCCATGGCCCTTTTCCTTTTGTTCAATATGCATAATGTATGCGCGCTTGACTTCCTGTGAATCATATGCATTTATTTATGGTACAAATCACAATTCTGCACTATAAATATTTTTTTTTTGCTTATACCAGAAAGTACTACTCTGAACAGGAACAATGTGATGCTGATGCTTAGCGTTTCTCAATGAGTGCTCGCCTGCTATCATCTATGACATACAGAATACAGCAAATAAGTATTTTGACAAATGTAACCACTCTGCATAAAACTTGAATTTTGAACCTCTTGAATGCAACTCTAAAATACATATTTTTTCTGTATTATTAATATCTGCAAGAGACAAAGAATAAGACATGAATAGACTTGGAAGAAACACACAGAACTTCTGTGCAACTAGTTTAGTAAACTTCAATTAGTTCATGCTGATGAACATTTCCAGGTCATGGTTCTTGTTTGCATTACACCGACTGCGCATAAAGGCATGGGGAAAAAAAGGTACATTGAGCCTTTTAATTCCACTCTAGTCCCTGTAATGAAAACAGCCAATCACAAGAGTTCTTGGAACCACCTATCATGGACACACCCCTTTATCTTCTTTAAAACTGTTTAAAATGTGCGGGGTTCATTTTCTGTTTGACTATGAACTTGTTTGTCAGTGATGTGTGTTATGTGTGCAAAATGAGACAATGAATAACATAATCAAAATTTGAATTGAATATTCACTTTCACTACCTTCCTACTGCATATAAATCAAAAGCTACTTTAGCACAGTTTTTGATTTATATGCAGTGCTTGAGGCTGGATTTGTTAAATCCAGTCAGACGCTAATACTCCAGGGCAGAACTTTAGATTTGTCTCACAGCGAAAGATACCTCTGACAAGGAAGTTGGAGGGGGGAAAAAATCACTCTCTTTACAGAAAATATTTAATTAATTTCATTGCATAATCTATAAGCTTGTGATGCTGTGCTAAGGACTTTAAAAGAAGTTAGCACTTGGTTAAATCCGTTACTGGAAAGATAAATCGTTGGTGAAAAGAGCCTCTGTGTCCTCTTTTTTTCTTCACTTGCAGTCAGCCTTTGTGTCTCTTGCTAACAGGAATGGGAAGTGATAACGTCTTTGACCTAGTGAGGTGATGAACACACACACACACACATAGATCTAGAATAGAAAATAGACTGCAATGTTGAGCAGGATGACTTGCTAGCCCGGGGGCCACTCTCCATGCCACACGCTGTCCTTCCAGGCCGGCTCTGTAATAGAGGGCTGACCTCCACTGGCTTAACTCTGCTGAGAATGGATCAACTGGTATATCTACTTTTTACATGAATGTGCTGTATCTCAATTTAAAATAATACATACATAAATAAGTCAGACTATCTGTGGACTGTTCAGATTACATGGAGGAGAAATATTATTACATGGAAATATCAAAATAAAAAATAATATGAAAACACGCCTGCCAATACAAACGGACAGACATGCACACAAAAACACACAGAGAAGTTTTAAAATATTATTTATTTATTTATTTGATAAATAACCAGACAAATGTGCGTGGATTGTAATGCATGCAGTACCAATAACGTAGAAGTATAAACACAGAACAGCTATTTCCTGAAAACATCGATTGTATCTCGTTAAAAATAATGAAATCCTTTTTTAAAAAAAAAGTTTTGATTTGCTTCCCTGAGGCTAGTGATTTATCAACGGTGCATCAGACAACTGCAATCAAAAGTGATTATTCTGTCCAATGTGAAAAAGAAAGGCCGCCCATTGCAAGGGTTATTCTTTTTCTGCTTCTTGCAAATACGGAATACACAATTTGGAAAACTCGGTTTCATGAGTTGATTCACATTGCCCCCCAATGGTGACAACAAGTAATGACAAGACTCGTGATTCCTCATACTTATAATAATATGCGAATTGTGAACTACTTTAATAATATGCTTTTAAATACAAGCATGGAAATATGCATCTTTTTCTTTTTCTGGGCCAGCTTTACTTAAGGCAGTCCATAGCAGAAAATTTTTCACAATGCTCCATATAATAATAATAATAATAATTAGATAGAGGTCTGGCTGGTATATAGGGTCTCATGACCTTTGAATATATAACAGACAGGTCCCTTTAATGGTACCATTATCCAAGCTTTATGGGACAAAGGTGAAGTAATAAAAGAGAATTGCTCATTCCAGAGGGCAGTGTGTGATGTGAGGTAGCAGAGCAGGAGCTCACTCCAGGGCAGAAGGTACGCTGATTGGCTGAAGGCTGGGCGGGGGCCGCACCCTCCACCACCCAACTCCAGGGTCTCCATATTTAGTGTGAGGGGTGACTGGAATTCAGTGATGGGGGGCAGGGTGAGGTGAGACATGAGCATATTTCAGGAGACGAAAGCCTAGCAACAGTGTTCTGAGTGTAATTGGTCTGGTGGCTCAGACAGGACTACCAGCTGAGAGAGGGGTGTAGTCCAGGTAGGATAGTGCCAGAGCCTGACAAGACACAGGCACAAAGATTACTTCTAATATTTTAGAGAAAGAACCAGCAGGATCAGGTGCACCTTTAGCAACGTGCTTTGTGAAAGAGGGAATTATGTTTGGAGTGAGGTTACATTTAATCTGACTGGACACAGCACAGCTACCTCCGAGTTGATTACAACCCTGTTGTGTTTGTTTATCCTGTGTGAGCATATACAGTTTGTCATTCAAAGTAGTAAGTGGTCATTCTTTAATACCTGATTGCCTAATAATAACAACGCTAATCTAATTATGTTTACTGTCGATTTACACGTTGAAGACGTGTATGAAAACAATGGCGTGTTGTGCCGCTGGCCTACAGGCAAGACAATTCAAATATTTGACTAATGACGTTACGTTCACTTAAATTGGAGTGCCTTTTAAAAACTATTAGACTATTCCTGGTTATATTAATTTAGCTAGCCAGCTAATTTGTTTTCAAACATTATTATTGGATGTTTAATTCAGCGTACTTACCTTAGCTATCAATACTTGATATTAGGGAGGGCAAACCGGAGCTTGTGAATGCATGTGAGCTTGACAATAAATTTATCACAGAAAAGGTAGTTTACGGACTTTTTTACTTCACTGCGGTGGTGAGAACTTACAAGGCGTAAGTGCTAGTGTATTGTTAGTCTTTAGTGTTCGCCGTATGAGGCTAGAATGGTGAAACCAATAGCACTAACCCATAAAAAATTGACTTCTGACGTTACTTGTTCAATCGAATCGTAAAAGTGAAAGCACCGAAAATTTCTGTCACACCCTCGATAAACGGCAAAAGTCCCAGTAGAAGATGGAATTAGATATAAAAGTTATATATTTTCTGAATTGTCATACTCGTATACTAAGTTGGCTAGCTTGTGAAAATTCAGTCTGCCAAGATCCCAAAAGCGTGTATCATGGAGCTAGCTATGGTAACAAACAACAATGTGTGGAAAGTGAGGGCACAATCTGTCAATCATAGCTAATTGAAAGTTACCACGTCCACACCCAGACAGTTTGGGTGAACTTTTATAGTGAGAAATTTAGGCTTAGAAAAATAAGTTTTAAAATACATTTAAATGACTGAATAATGCACATTTGTTTGTTGTTGCCTAAATTTGTTTTGTTGTTACTGGCAAGTGTCACATTCAACCACTATATTACTCCTTTAATGTAGGCATTCCAGGGGCAACGTGCGTCGATTCCTGGAGATAAAATATTGATTCCTATTTCACAATGTAATCTTGACATTTGTATGCATGTTTGTGTGCGCCCCTCTATGTAACAAACAGGAGGGTGTACGCACATTGTGCACACAGCACACGCCGATGTAGACGCACTTATATTATGCCGTTAAAATAACATTTAAATAACTGCGGCATGACTTAAAACCAGGTTTGTGGTGGTTTTAGCGCAAACGCTTTTTGCTGCCTGAAGATAGCAATATGCCCAAAATGATCCTGACCACACCTCACCTTAAGACCAACCTGCTCAGTTCACTTGCGCAAGTTCACTTGGTAATTAAACGACATGAACGCTGGACGCTAAAATGACACCTGCGTCGGTCTGAAACTAGCAAAGACACGTGCATTTGGGTTAGCACCGCTTAGCTTACCGGGTGTAAGATAGGGCCCAAAGTGTCTTAGTAAGTTACACCACGAGCCTCCAGAACAGCTTCAATGCGCCATGGCATAGATTCTACCTCTAGTATAGCATATAGATTCTAGTCTCTGGAACTCTACTGGAGGGATGGAACCCCATTCTTTCAAAAGATATTCCCTCATTTGGTGTTTTGATGATGGTGGTGGAGAGCGCTGTCTAACACATCGGTCCAGAATCTCCCATAGGTGTTCAATTGGGTTCAGATCTGGTGACTGAGAAGGCCATAGCATATGATTCACATCATTTTCATACTCATCAAACCATTCAGTGACCCCTCGTGCCCTGTGGATGGGGGCATTGTCATCCTGAAAGAGACCACTTCCATTCGGATAGAAATCTTTCATCATAAAGGTGATCGCTCTTATAACTTTGTATTGATTTGCAGTGACTCTTCCTTCTAAAAGGACAAGTGGACCCAAACAATGCCAGGAAAATGCCCCCCACAGCATAAAACGAACACTGGACCCCCTCACTGTAGGGGTTTTTCCTTTAATGTGATCACATCTTCATCTAAGTCCTAAAACTTGATAAAGTGAACCCAGCTCAACAAAAAACACAAAAAACATTATTCTTTTATCATTTATTTATTGAGCAAAATTATGCAACATTAAATGCTTTGTTGGAAAAAAGTGTGAGAACCCTTGGATCTTACATATTTTTTAAGTATCATGTTTAATATTTGGTCGCATATGTTACTTCCTGAAGTCTGTGGCCCATCAATATCAAAAGACTCAATATCTTATTTTCAGATACTGTTACAAGTGATACTATGACCTCTCTGCATTTGAATGGAACTCTATGGGAATTGGGGGGAGAGACTAGATTCAGCTGGAAATTACACTGGTACAGTATAGAACACATGACTGGCTAAATGGCTGTAAGTCATCCAGGGTCTAAGGTATCAAACGAGCCTTAAACCATCACTCTGCTGCCAGAAATACAGTCGATATGGATGAATCACTTGAAGGGTTTCTTCTCCTGACTTATTTTTCCATAGAGTTCAATAGGAAAATTTGTCAGGAGAAACAACCTTTAAAGTGATCCATCCATATCTCCATCATCTCCAGAACTATGTTCCTGCTAGACCACTTCGCTCATCTACTGCAGGGCGACTTGCACTTCCCCCCTCCGTGTCAATGGCACTCGCTCATCCCGACTGCGGAGCTTTTCCACCCTAGCTCCCCAGTGGTGGAACGAACTTCCCATTCCCCTACGTTCCATGCCAACCCTGCCTACTTTCCGCCGTGGCCTGAAAACGCACCTTTTCAGACTCCACCTGGACTAATACTTATCTAGGACCTCATGGTATGTGTTCTTGTTGAACTGTGTATTCAAGGTATTCAAGTTTATAATATTTAGAATAGAATTGTATTAGAGCTGATTTACCCAGTTCACTGTGAACTGCATTGTGTCCATTACTAGGGATAGCTGCTACTGTATGGGAAGAATCTGTTCTGTAGTTACTTCGATGACCTTTCTGTATGCACTGTGCAGCTAATACATATAACGAACTCAATCTAGTTTTATCAAAAGAATTAGAAATAGTGCATGAATGGATTATATTGAACAAGCTTGTTTTAAACATATCTAAGACTAAGAGTATTGTTTTTGGGTCTAGGCACAAACTGGCTTCGAAGCCAAAATTGGATCTATATATAGCCAAGGAACCCATTGAACAAGTGGAAGAGGTAAAGTTACTTGGTTTGGTCCTGGATAACAATCTGTAATGGTCATGGCATATTGATGGAATCATAGAAAAAATGGGTGTAGGTATTCATATCACAAGACAATTTGCACCTTATGTACCATCTAATATCCTGGAACAAGTCTCTAGATCATTAATTTTATCCCACCTGGATTACTGTTCAGTAGTTTGGGCCTCAGTCTCGAAAACAGAACTGTCAAAATTACAAGTTGCTCAGAACAGGGCTGCAAGGCTTGTTCTAGGTTGCTCTACTAGAACGTGCATTCACAAGATGCACTCTAGCCTATTGTGGCTTGATGTGGAGAAGAGGCTAATCTCAAGCACAGTGACATTTATTAGTAATACACTGCGAACACATAAACCTCAGTTCTTGCCAGATCAAATCGTTTTTTTGTAATACTGTTCATAACCATAACACCAGAAAGGCTGACAATGGTGATATTATGCAAGCCAAACCAAGAACCAACTTCTTGAAAAAAACAGTGCTTTATAGAGCCAGTACAATTTGGAATCAGTTACCTCTTGATATCCGCAATGAAAAAAATAAAACATTGTTCAAAAAGAGACTGAAGATGCACTTATTAAATGTCTGATGATAGGTTGTTTCATTTTCTTTGTTTGTTTAGTTGGGTTGATTGGTCGCTTATTGAGATGTTTGCTTTTGGTTCATGTTTCTATAGGATGACAATGACTCTTTGGGTTTATCTGGATTTGTTTTTATATTTTTTCCTGTATCAACAATTGTATGTTCTTCTGTTAATTTGACTTATTTCTCTTTTTTTTTTTTTTACTGTATCAATAATTGTATGTTCTTCTGTTAATTTTATTTATTTTGTTAAATACATCTTTATTTATTTACTGTATTAATGTATTATTTGTTGTAATGTTGATTGTGTGTGGAGTGGACCCCAGGAAGATTAGCAAACTGCTACGGCATAAGCTAATGGGGGTCCTTTAAATAAACAAATAAACTTACTGTACGTCGCTTTGGATAAAAGCGTCTGCTAAATGAATGTAATGTAATGTACTGCATATCTGGCAGCAGAGTGATGGTTTGAGGTGAAACGTATAATTTTTTATAACCCTTTTTACTCATCGTTACCAGGGGTGCCAATAATAGTGGAGGGCACTGTATATTCCTTGGATTTTATGAGTATACTGCCGTATACACATATGAAAATGTATTTTAATGTATGCATTTTTTATGTGCTACAGTTTTCTCATTATTTATTTATTTACTGCAAGGTATTGTGATTGTAGATTATAAGCCCATGTATCTGTGAGGTATTTTGTATGCAATAACAAAGTAACAAAGTAAATTTAACATTTTGCTCCTTTAATAATTGAATTTCATTGGCTAGTCCACGCTGATTTTCTGTTCCTGGGCATACTGGGGCATGGGCAGAAGGGCTAACCAGGTCGGACAGTGATGGACTAATTCCCAGCCCAGGAAGAGAGAGATAGAAAAACAACAGCTCACTTTTCATTCCACAAACACTGGGCAACACCAGGATGCTGTGTTATGCATCTACCGGATTAGTTCAGTGGCAGGGGTCGGGGCTATCCAGAGCGACTTACACAGCATTTTTGCATTTATACATAGTATTGAAGCAATGCAGGTGAAGTACCTTGCTCAGGGGTACAACAGCAGTGTCCTACCTGGGAATCGAACCTGCAACCTTTCGATTACAAACCCAGTTCCTTTACCCTTGTACTAAACTGCCGCCCGACAACATCAGAGAATAGCGTAATGTCTGTGACCCAACAAATTAAAAAAACACTTGATATCTTACATGCGATACTACATTCAGGTACTCTTCCATGCGATACTACATTCAGGTACTCTTCCATGCGATACTACATTCAGGTACTCTTACATGCGATACTACATTCAGGTACTCTTACATGCGATACTACATTCAGGTACTCTTACATGCGATACTACATTCAGGTACTCTTACATGCGATACTACATTCAGGTACTCTTACATGCGATACTACATTCAGGTACTCTTACATGCGATACTACATTCAGGTACTCTTACATGCGATGCTACATTCAGGTACTCTTACATGCAAAACTATAACCTCTGCATTTCAATGGATCTCTATGGGAATTGTGGAGGCGGGGGGGGAATCTAGATTAAGCTGTAAATTACGCCAGAACAGTATTGAACACACGGTTGGCTAAATGGCTCAAAGTCATCAAGAGTCTGACATATCAAATAAGCCCTAAACTACCACTCTGCTGCCAGATATGCAGTAGATATGGATTCAGATTTATTTTTCCATAGAGTTCAATAGGAAAATTTTCCAATTTTCCAGAAGAAACAACCCTTCAAGTGATACATCCATATCTACTGCATATCTGGCAGCAGAGTGGTGGTTTGAGGCTCGTTTGATACCCCAGACCCCTGAGGACTTAAAGCCATTGCAAAGGATATGCGACCAAATATAAAAAAGTATTAATTTTGTCGGGTAGGTGAGGATTAGGTCAAATGTGTATATTCTGAATCCAGCGGTTCCAACAGTCAATGCCCTCAGTAGCCGTCACTCTGAATACTGAACACAAGTGATATTGTGTGCTAGAACCCCTCACTTAACCTACACTCATAATATGTTTTACGTGATTTAATTTAATAATTATTATTAAAAATGACAAACATCAATTAAATCGTCAAATTCTTTGATAGGTAAGCTGAACAGTAACCTGGTGGATCAATCAACAAGCCAAAACAAAGTCTAAATCAGGTCTTCAGGTTAAATAATTTTATTAAATGAAAAAATCACGAATAAGAATGTATACTTATTATTTACAGAGAGGAAGACATGAATTAAAATATACCATCAAAGAGAGAGAGACCAATAAGCCAGGAATTGCCAATATTATTTACCCTCCAGCTGAACAGGGACCAAAGGAACCTCCTAAATAAGAGGAAAAAACTTCTCCTCCAAATCAAATCCAAACTGAACTAAAGCTCTTTCCATCAGCCCTGATAAATACCTTACTCTCCACAGGGGGGGGGGGGGGCATCTCTGCCCTGATTGGGTTAAGGTGTGGAGGAAGAGGGGTCATTTGTGACAGACTGGCTTATCTTTGATGTTTGTGGGGGTGAGTGAGTGAGAGAGAGACAGAAGGAAAGGGAGGGAGAGCAAGAGATGGAGGAGCCGGGTAGTTTTATTTTCTAAATATTAGATATCCTACGCTTTATTCTACATTGTTAAACTGTCCAATATTTTTTGATGCCCGAAAATGGGGAGGACGATGTACAAAAGGTTCTATAATATTTAAACGTTTCATCCGATATGGATGAAAATACTCTCAAATTAAAGCTGATAGTCTGCACTTCATTGTCATTGTATCCTTTCAAACTCAAATTGCTAGAGTACAAAACCAAAATAACAAAAAATGTGTCACTGTCATTACATTACAGTTATTTGGCAGACGCTTTTATCCAAAGTAAGTGCATATTGAAGGTCATAGACACAATCTACAAAGCAAATCCAACAAAGCACAACTTTCTCACAACGTAGGAGCTATCGCTAGTAGTCAACAGAATACAGAATACAGTCGGCTATACATTCTAATCTATGAAGTAGCAAAACCAAATAGAAAATAGAAAATAAACAGAAAGAACATACTATATATTTGACCTTATATATGTAGTCAAGGTGGAGTGTGAAAAAGTGTGTTTTCAGACCACGACGGAAAACAGACAGCGTTTCAGCAGAGCGCAACGGAGTGGGGAGTTCATTCCACCACTGGGGAGCTAGAGTGGAGAAGCTCCGCAGTCGGGACGAGCGAGTGCCGTTGACACGGAGGGAGGGAAGTGCAAGTCGCCCTGCACCAGCAGAGCGAAGTGGTCGAGCAGGAGCGTAGTGCTGGACTTGTGACTTATGGTGCTCAGTGTATGCGCAGTCTATACTGTATGTTTATATTCCTTGTATTTCATCATAATTAGGTGCGGTTGTGAAACCACACCTTTTGTTAGTCTCCATACTGCTTATTATTCCACCACTTTTTTGTATCTCCTCCTACACCATTTGCACCATCAACAATTCATGACTTATTTGTATCACTTCCAGGTTCTTTAGACTACTTACCACAAAATACATCACCATATTTTAACACTCATCTTTTTTAGATCCCTTTATACCGCATTACCACTTCATACCATTTCCACCTTTTATTTACCACCTCACACTATACCGTATTACCATCTTTCTATACCATTTCCAGCAATTGATACCACTGCGAAGGAACCACACCTACAATTTTTTTTAGGAATTGTTCATCTAGATTTTGTTACTGTATTCTTTGAAATGGACCAGTTCATGCTGTGGCCAAAAATCTCTAAAGATCTAAGGAGAAGTCGTGCTTTATGCAAAGGGAAGTGCTTGTAGCAGGTGCCCATCCATTCGCGATTACTTTCACGCATGGAAAGAGACTTGGGGTTTCCTCCCGTGGGATGGGCCGGTCTGTCTGGGGATGTGAACACAGACCTGCTTTGGGCTGAGCTGTCACTTCTGAACCCTTTAAAATAAATCCTCCTAACTAGCTCTGATGACTCTGTGAATAGTTCCCTGCGCCACTGGATTCCCGAGTCACAGCAGGGATGTTTTTCTCCTTCTTTTTTTACGCTTGTACTCCCAAGTGGAGGTCTGTTAAACTGAACACAGTGGAGCAAAGTCAAGCTTTTTCTTGAAGGAAATGTCTTTTAAGGACACTGGGTTTTCAATTGGAAGTGCAGAGTTGTGGTTAGGGAATTGCACTAAGGCATCAGAGCTTGTGGGTCCAAATCCCGTCGTTTGTCCACGCTCGGCGGGTTAGCTTCAGTTGAGCTATATGAATTGAGGCTATGAATTAGGTAAGCTTTGTGTGTTTTTCATGTATTTATTTATTTGCCTAAATTAACAAAAAACAGAAAAAACATTCTGAAAAAACGGTCAGTATGTAATGATTGTGACATTTCGACCTTTACTGTGTAAATATTGATTTAAAAGACAATGTTAATAGTTTTGTTTTATAACCCCATTTGCAATTGAGTTGGCACAGAGTGTTATCGCTCATTGTGTTATCAGTTATTAATATTTTACTCAGGGGTAAAATTTTTTCAAATTGCAACTGTTTTCATTTGCCTTCTGCCTATTTCCAAGCTATCAAGAATATTCAGGTCCCAACTTCATACAAAGTTGAGTATCTTTATTTATTATTTCTGCACTACTTATTGGAAAAATGAGGAAAATGGATCATGTCATCATTAAACTATAGGTATGGAACAGTACTTACAAGTATCATAGCAAAACCATGGCACCATGTCAGACCAAACCAGCCTACGCATGGGAAATATGTGTTTTACAAGGTTTGTGTCTGTTAATCTGTAAGTATTGTACTTTACAATTCTTAATAAACTAAAATAATAATGGAAACAATTAGCACACGCAATTTGGACAGGATGCATACTGTGGCACAACTCACAACATACGTGAGTTATCAACTTCTTCATTTCTGTTTTACATTTCCCACACAGAATTCGAACATTAAGTCCGGCCACATTTCTTTCTGTTTTAGATACAAATCCCTGCTTGACATTATTTTCTCTTGCCTGACTGCATGATACATGATGTACTCTGTTGTTCTTTGTTCATTGTGTTCTCTGGCATCCGATTATTCAAACTCTGTGAGCATCTTTAGTGCCTCTGCGGCAGAAAGCCATTTTCCTTGCGTCACATTACAGGAGAAAAGAAGTATTCTTTGTCACAATATACATCCCTGTCAGTGACTCTACCGTTTTATATTAAAAGGCTGGGTAACTGAGGAAGCACATTCCTCAGAAATATTGCAGTTTGTTGGCTGGGTCAGACAAGCATTTTGCAGAGCCAAACATAAACCAAGAAAATGGGTGAAATGTCAATGATTTTTTCTATCATGCCAAACAAAGCGTATACGGCAGGTCGTACATTTTCCATCATGTGTACTTTATGTACTTCATGCCCATGTCAACACATGGTGACTTATGAATAGCGGTAAAATGCAGTTAATATTCACAGACAGGCTCATTTCTGTGTTCAAAATAAAGTTATTATTCATGGTGGGTTCTGTATTCTGTAAAATATACCAGACAATTATATCTCACTAAATAAACAAAATATACTTGGCAAAACAAAGTCAGACAAGTTAAGTTAAGTTAGTGTGGAATAAATAGCTGTAATTTAAAGGTGCTTTTCATTAGAAAAATTGTTACTTTTTTTGATTTTTCATTTGTTTGAGGGTCTGTTTTTGTCATTGGCATGGTGGTATTAAATGCACATATTGGGGCGGTGGAGGGAGCACATCAGCAGAAACATTTAAAATCTAAATGTGAATGCCATCAAATGTACACACCTACATATGTATGCATTCATTGCCTTCACTTGTTTTCCAACACACACACACACACACACACACACACACACACACACACACACACACACAGAACACACAGGGTTCATGAAAGAACAGCCATTTGATTACAAAGGCTTTATTTAAAACACTTCTAAGTTTCACGAAATCTGCCCATTACTGTCATGAAACAACATTCCAAAGGTGATTCACTCTGCCCCTTCAAACATAGAGAGTTGTCACATAATTTCAAAGAGACTGTTACAACATGCAAATCTCTACTGGATACATATTTAATTCTCACATTCAAACAGTTATTCATATCATTTCAAAAGAAGTTATTTTATTTTTGTGTGTGTGTGTGTGTGTGTGTGTGTGTGTGTGTGTGTGTGTGTGTGTGTGATAATACTGTAGTCATTATAATAATATAATTAAGTTGATAGATGGGTAAGTAATGGTCATGGTCAATGGCTTTACTTCGACTCTGTGGAATGCCAGCAAACACCAGAGGGCAGTGTTGAATTTCAAATGCCAAGAGAAAGATTTCACCGGTGGGTCAGCAAAGATAAAAATACACTTGTCTTTTTTCACCGCACACACGCACACAAACACGCAGACAAACATGCACGCACACACACATGCATGCAGACAAACGTGCACACACACACACACACACACACATGCAGACAAACGTGCACACACACACACACACACACACACACACACACACGCACACACAACAGTTCATTGTGGAGTGTGTATTTGTC
Organism: Ilyophis sp. 1 JC-2022; assembly: GCA_022702515.1. Lineage (NCBI taxonomy): Eukaryota > Metazoa > Chordata > Actinopteri > Anguilliformes > Synaphobranchidae > Ilyophis > Ilyophis sp. 1 JC-2022. The sequence goes on along the minus strand of CM040398.1, from coordinate 14,320,384 downwards.
AGCATTTTCAGCTATAGTTTAAAGAGATAGTTCACACTGGAGTTTTTTCCTTTTTGGTTTTAGTGCATGTTTTACATGTGCCCAGATGGTTCTTGTGAAGGATATTTTAGATGTTTAAAAGTTTCTGGTGACCTGCCGGCTTTATTCTGGACAGGATTGGGGCTTTGTGATCACATCTTTCACAAGTTTCTGGTTTAAAGCAAGGTAATATAATTCAAGCAACTCTAAAAGAAACATGTACAGTGTCATTATGTACCCATAGGTTCAGTGGTACTGGCAAAATATAAAAATAGATTTTTATCTTTATAATTGTGAATAAATGCTATAAAATTAATATGGTCATATGTACAGCCTGTGGTAAAATAACGTCACTGACAAGCTGCTTTGATGTTACTTGAAGTTTATTTTCTTGCTTTAAACCATTACAAATACAAAAGCCCCTTATACCAGCCATTAGAAACCTGGCAGGCTATCGGAGACTTCTGCAAGTATCTTAAAAATCCATTGCACTCTAAGGCTATGGTTATACCAGTCATTTCAGTGCGACTTCTAACATCTGGTGATGCTAGGCTGCATTAAGTGACAGGTCTGGATGCGCACAATTCTGATTTTGTTAGCATTGGCTTCGGATCTGCAAACCACTTGGCAAGGTGGCCTAGCTCACTTTATGATCTAAATTTCTTGTAGTCTGGACGTAATCAGATGTCTCAAAATGCATTCACCGGAAAAACATCAATTATACCCAAGTTTCACTCGAGTTCTCTCACTCCAACGATTATGTATGGGGTGCCGAATGCGACATAAACTGCTATGTTTTTTCAGTGCATTTTTTCCCACATTTACACAAAAAACTATCCCTTTTTTCTACATTTATTATCTCTGAAAAAACTGGTGTAAATATTAAATGTACAATCCCAAAATTATATATATATATAAGCTAAATGTATAATAATTTAGCTAAATGTATGAACATTTAACTAAATGTATGAAACATTTAGCCAAACATTTGGTTAAATGTATAAAACATTTAGCTAAATGTACTAAACATTTAGCTAAATGTACTAAACATTTAGCTAAATGTTTCATAGATTTAGCTAAATGTTTTATACATTTAAGTATAAATATTTAGCGCACGTTTTGTACATTTAGCTAAATTATTTATAGATTTAATTAAATATTTACTGTATGTTACACCCTGCTACCTGGTTGACCCCGGATGCTTCTAACACTAAGCAGATTTTCCAATTTCGCTTCAGTTTTTAGGCATGATTAAACTACAAAATGGGGAAAAGGCTACATTGAGACAACAAACCTTAATGATCATTCTCAATAATTTTCTCAGATCCTATTTTTTCGTCGACTGTTTAGTCCTTTTGTGACTGGAAAATACTGCCAACGTAAAATTACGACGTAAACCTGCAGCATGAAAAATTACGTCAAATTCACTTTGCCACTGTGTCTCCGGTTGGATGGAAAAAAAGGCATTCTGTATCAATGCACTGGCTTAAACACATGCGTAGACTGAACAATTACAATTTCAGCAACCACACAAATCACGTGAAAGTTTCATGGCTCCATATAAAAAATTTTTGTGTGTGTTTTGTGTTATTTATTTGTTAATATTTACAGAATGGTTCAATATTCTCTATTTAGCAAGTCTGCCTATGCTTAAAACCAGGACAACATGACATGATTTCCTATAACCTCTGATAATCTGAAATATTAAATATTGTATTTTTTAATGTACATGCTTATTGTACAGATTTACAGATTTAAGTTCAAGGTTGTGGCATATCTGCTCAGAAGTTACTAATTCACTTCCATGAGGTACCACTCAATTATGTTCCCTAGAAACTAACTGTCAGAATTATATTCTTCTCATTGTGTTTCGTTTAATAACAGAACATTAAAAGTCTGCTTAAAGGTGCACTATGCAGGACTTTTACCTAGAAAATATTATACATGGTCAGTCATATCTATGATGCACTGACAATCTCTGTGGAAAAATAAAAATTGGGAGGGGTGAGTGTGGCTACAGAGCCTGTGGGGTGGGATCAGGTTCCTTTCAGCAGAGTGTTTGTTGCCAGCTAGCTACTGCAATGGCGGGGATTAAGAAGCGGATCACAACAAGCAATGGTGCATTCAAGATCCAGAGTCAAACTCGGATTTGCTCAATGGCAACAGCTAATGTTTATAAAGGGGATGAAAAGTGACGCAGAGTTGGAGTGTTTTCTGTTGGACCTGTAATTGAGATTACTTCTAGCTATCGTTACGTAGCTAGACGGCCGAAGTTGGGTACCTTTTGAATTTAATTAATATAACAATGTAATTTCACATTGTATTTGAGAAAAATAAATAATATTTGTATACACATATTTTAATGAAAACGTCACTTAGTTTACAAGGGTATTAGCGAGATAGACAAGATGTGGTCTGCTAATGTTACTTATTCCACACACGGTTAAAATAGTAAAAATGTTCCAACGAGGTGTAAAGTTTGTTATACCACCTGTTGACTCTGAAGTCGAAACATCGTTTAATAAATAGTACTTAATAAATGGGCTTCATTTTATTATGAGTGCTTCAGCGTTTACTCTGGGCAGTCTGTTTGATGAGCCCGGGTACACTCTCCCATACTGAGAGCACCTTCTCTTTTTTATAAGCTTTGACTGAAGCACACCGGAAGGGCCTTTATTCCATCGCTATAACACTGCCTAATTACTGTTACCATCCATATAGAACAATGCATGCATGTTGATAAAAATGCTATTTTAATTTTATTTTCGCTTGACATTTTGCTTGTTGCGCTCAATCGTGTTTCTTGCCCTGAATGGAGGTGAGTAGGCAGGGTTTATGGCGAAGGAGGAGACTTCTTTGATTGTAAACACAGAACTACAACAAGGCTAAAATATAATGCATAGTGCATGAAGGATCTCAAAGTATTTCTTGCACAATGTGCATTAAAGTAATACACTTAAATTGTTTCTGGAATCACAAAATAAATAATTGTGTGTATGTTCTATTTCACAAAAAAATTCAATGATATATATATATAACCACCCACAGTCATGATATATTACATTGTTAAATATTGTTCATTAGTTGACCAAGACATACAGTAAAAAAAAAATATATATATTATATATAAATATATATTTTTCCTAAATTTGTTTTCATTTTCCTACATCAAAAATCTTGAGAAACATTGTGAATGACATATAATTACATTATTCAAAGTACTATAATTAAAATGTTCTTAAGTGTTATACATCTCAGCCAGTCTAAATATTGATGATTAAGCTATTTTGTTTGATGTGAGTAATGTGCAGAAATTTTTAGGAATGTGCAGAAAGTAGATTTTTTCAGAAAACATGTACGGTTACACGGAATGGCAACTTGTTAATCTTAAATGAAAGTATAAATAATAAATAAATAAATAATTGCGCCCCTCTGGACACCTTATCAATCACTGACCCCAGTGATACATATCAGTGTTTGTTTAATGACATCGAAGATTGATTCATTAACTGACTGGTATATTGTGAGTGTGTAGATCTCACAATATACAAAAAACATTATGCACCCATGTTAACTTGTGTATATGTAAATGTCACTTAATGTGTTCTATGCTGCAAGGTGTGAACGTGAAGAAGCAAGTGTTTGAAATGTTCCGAAAAACCTCAAAAGACGAAACATCAACCCGTTAACGTCCATCAGCAAAACCATCTACCTTATAATCAGCCACCTGTTCCACACGGGGCGGACGCACGTGAGCACAAAGGAACGGTCCGTGCTATGAATCCACAGCTGAACGGGAGACACGCTGTGAATGATGCAGGAATGCAAACCAACAAACGCCCCGTGAATGATTTACTACCACGCAGAGCCAAAGCGTCGCTCTGCGAGATCCTTCCTGCTCTGCGGGTTGTTTGCAAGCGCTGTGTCCATGTATCCGATATGAGATTGATTTCGCTGGGGGAAATGTTAGAGGCACAGTAGTAGGACTGTGAAATACCACCACCTGGGAAAATCTTGTCCAGATGGAGGCTGTATAGATTCTACTGGGAGGCATCTGATTCAAACCTGGTGCATGGCAACCCCCAATATCCTGCATAGTCTGGAAAAAAAACGCATCATAATTCTGTCCAGTGCCCGTTATTCAAGGTTACCACGGCTGAGTTTTACAACTGAGTATATAATGAGGCCAAAACAGGTGAATGACCTTGGTAGAGGCCCACATTGTAGCATCTGGAACCTTGAGCCTTCAAATCGCTTGTTCCAAATTTGATTCCCCAACCACAGTTTCAGACTTTTTCAGTGAAAAAAAAGAAAAAAGGAAGCGATTAATGATGTAAAACCTTTCTGAATTTTATTTGAATATTCAATCATAATCTACCGCAACAGTCACTGAGAAGGACAAACTCTTTCCTCAACTCAGAATAAAGACAATGTTCACCAGAACTTTACGTTTCGACACCTATGCTATGATTTCCACCGCCATGCATTTAAATGTGGGTTGCAAAGTGTGTTAATAACGTTGCCTGCCAAATCAAAGTACTGACATTAATCAGTTTTAGCAGCTGATTTATCCTGCACACACAGATCAATGGTGCCAATGTACAACTCAGTGTACAGGTTGGTATTATGCTTGTTCTAATCCAAGAGTGTTCTTCTCAGGAGTACCTTTCTTCATTTTCACATTTTCATGTTCATCATTAACACGCCGTATAAAACCAGAAGGGGAGAAAAAAAGCTAAATCAAATATATAAATGACTGTCGCTTCAAAGACAATACACAAGTTATGAAGTCTTGACATATTTCTAATGCAAATGATCAAAGAGAAGGCAGGGACATTGATATAATGTGATGCACAGCAGATGATCAAAGTTATGTTTTAGATTCGAGAGATAATGTACAATGTCACCCTTTGTCAAACTATAATTAAAATTCCATGGAGATTTTTTTCCCTCCATTCACGACTACTCCATCCTTAGCTTTTAGGTTTTCGAAATAACGGCAGTTGCAGTGTGTGAAGTAGAGCCATGCGGTCCATATTAAATTAGCGTTTTTTGGGGGATACAACTGAATGAACAAGCCTCGGAAACTAATTTGGTCTCTCTCGTGGCCTCATTAATTAATTTATAATGTACAGTAATATGTTCACTCTCTCTCGCTCTCAATTCAAACTCGCTCAATTGCAACTCATTCACTCACTCACTCTATTGTAATACACTCACTTGATTACAACTAGCTCATTCATTTGCAACTAACTCAGTTAAGTGGCATCTCTTCATTGCAGCAGAAAATGTTTAAAATCTCTGCAGGTCAGTTCCTGTCCATGAGAAGAGAGCCAAGCTCACTTCCATAAGTGACCATTTTTGTTTTACATGTGTAGAAACGGCCATGTCAGTTAACTCTATATCAGGAAACCTGTGGCCTTGGAGCTGGGGTTGACTGTTTGCAATGGTCTTGTATGTCGTTTTCGCTTCAGGGGTGTCAAACTCGGCTGCAGTGTCTGCTAGTTTTTGGTGTTTCAGAACTTAGTTGATTAATTTACATGACTGATTGGCTATATTCTGTACGACTTGTTTCCAAGCCTCCAGGGCTAAATTTGCTGGTGATTGAAAAATTAGAAACGCACAGGAACATTGGCGCTCCATGACATCAGTTTGACACCACTGGGCTAATTCAGTACAACAACTTTTCTCTGTGTAACAAACACTAATTACCAAATATACTTCAACTGTGATGGGATTTTATGTGGGGAGTGGCTGTGTGCTACCAGCTTTAGGTACATAATTGAGTTTTACCTGTGTAGAATCAGGCAATGATTAGTTTCAGATTAAATATAGCTGTGTAAGGGATTAAGAACAGCAGTTTTTTTGTTCATGTCTAATGTCAGTGGCTCCCAAGCTTAGTTCTGGGGGCCCACTGTTGAAACCACAAACATTATTGAAACCTTGTTGCATGTGTTGTGACAAGCTGCTCATTTTTCTTAATGAGACACTTTGAATGTCTGTTGAGGGTTGATTTACCCTCCTATGGCTATATTACGTCAAGATAGCTGAGCACACTATGAAATTAAACGTTCCATATCCACATCCCAGGACATTTAATCAGTCAGATCAACTAATGCTTTCATTCTCCGTAATGTTCGATATGCTGTATATATGCTAAATAATTCCTTTGGGAAGATTTTACATTTTTAATTGATTCAATAGTAGACTTGCAGGGTGAAATCAGTTGGGTCCTGATTGCTGAAATAGTGGTACATTAGTGACGGAAACCAAACCATTTGCGTAAAAAGTTAAGTCAAAAATAAGTTCAAAGATAATGAATGGCACTGGAATGAAGCCAGACCTGCGTTGTTAAATTAAGTTTGAGAAAAAGATCTGAGTAACTTAGAACATAGGTTTTCTGTGTATTTAATTCATTAAGTGATTGGTTGTACCAAAACACAGCATGCAAAGTCAGTCCCCAGGGCCGTGACCGAATACGATTACTTAACCTCTTGGGGGCGCATTTTTCCGGGGTTTTGTTGAGGGAATTCAGGAGCACACTAATCCGCAGAACTGTGCACTCATCCGACAATTCTGCACTTTGTAACCATTGCCATATTAAACTGATTGATATATTGATATATGTTGACGTCACGTGGTGCTGTAATGGCGACGTGTAGTCCAGCTGTCTCTCGTGTTCGTGTTTGTTAATTTGAATGTGTTTTGTTGTGTCTGGGTTTTGTCTTTTGTTTTTTTTCATGCGCTGTGTGTCTGTTGTGGTACGAGGAGGAGGAGGTAGGAGCGGCAGTGTGAGCAAGGTACTTAACCTGAATTGCTTCAGTATATATCCAGCTGTATGAATGGATACATGTAATAAGGAGTTGTGTAAGTCGCTCTGGATAAGAGCGTCTGCTAAATGCCTATAATGTAATGTAATGTAATGAGGAAGCAGGCTGGAGATTGTTCAGGGCACCTCTGCTGCTTGTTTTTATAATATTGAGGAATTGTCTAGTCAAGATCATTTTGTTTGTGGTCGTCACCATGGAGACGCATTTGCAACATATGCTCGGGAATGTCCGTTGGATCTGCAGCACAGAATCTGCAGCAACAAAATTTACCATCGCTCTTTACCGGAGTTGAAGATGTTCGGACTGATCCGGGAGTGCAGCCAATCTCCAAAAGGCAACCAGGGAACAGAAGGAGAAGATAATGGAGGAGTGAGGCGACGACTGGGAATGTTGACACAGACCGCAACACTGTGTGTATGGAGGAAAGTCATGGAGGCGGATTTTGTGTGTTGGACTGCTTAATATGACACTGGACATCTCCGGACAGCAGGGGCTATTTTTAATCATGGCTGTATTCCACTTAAATTAACTTATTAGTTAATTAAATTGCATTAATCAAATTAATTAGTTTGATTAATGCAATGATTTTATTGAATGTCTTTATTTGATATGTGTGTTTGTTTGTGTGTTGTGTCACTGTTGTGTTTTTTGTTGTTGCTGGGGCTACAACTGAAGTTCCCTAATGGAAAACTAAAGGTTATTCTATACTATTCTCAATAAAAATAAATATTAAGAACTACTTCCTCACTAGTTTGGAAAGAGTTTTGGAGGATTTCTTTCGCACACTGCTTGCAAAGTGAGGGGACAGGACGCATAGTAGACCGGGGACAGGGATCGTATGAGTTGTTACTGGCCTTTTTTAAAGTGCAAAGCAACGGTCAGCTTTATCACGCAATGAACATGGTCGTTATTTGTTCGTTTTCAAGAAAATGTTGACACATTTCACGTCGAGCTGAATGTGCCATTAAATTGCACATTCAGGATGCGCTGCACAGCAGGGTCTGCTTCTTTTATGAGCTACCTTTGTTTTGTCATTTGAGGAAAAACTTTTAAGTCACTTTTCATGTTAAGCTGGTAAATTCATTAAAATTGCACATTCGACCAGTACAGCACAGCAGGGTGCTCATGCTACACTTTATGTCTTTGCATTGTTTTCATTGGAGGAATGAGGGGGGAGGGGTGTAAGTAAAGTCACTTCATGTTAAGCATACCTTTGCATAATTTACCAGGATGACTCCATGCATTGCTCCTTTAGACATGATAACCTGTCAGTGCCTGTGTGCACTTTCACTGTAGACCTCGGGCCTGAATCGCTCTGACAAAGTGCAGCCCACGGTTCTTTAGGGACGGTGAGTGACACGGAACCACCTTCCCGAGGAAGGAACGGGCATGATACGTCTTGATCCATTTCAGGCCTGAAGGCTACGCCTCGCTGAACAGACGTGCCGCACATCGAGCGAGGACAGGAACGGAGAACCACAGGGGAAAGTACATTAAAAAGAAATACAAAAAATACTTTTTGTGTTTCGATGTCTAAAAATGCATAATGCACATCGTACACAGCCTGCAGAGATGGCACTCAAAAAAGCTTGAGACAGGTTTTTATTAGAGAATATTTTGTATTTGTTTGATGCAAAGACATAAAGTAGAATGTCCATCAATGGTTCAATGTATACTCCCGAAAGATGCAGATAGCATCACTTCAAGATCATTTCAAGATGATTGGTGAAGAAAAACAGGAGGAAACCCTTGAATTAAAATAATTTCCCTGAAACTCTCAGAGAGGTCATTATACAAGGACTGCAGATTCATGGGAGAAAAAGAGAAGAAAAAAATGTCCTCCACGCGATGGAGCTCCATATGGACGTTTACAGCCTTGACGTGTGGTTTCTCCCTGTGGACAGCGACCCTCATGTTTACCAATGTCCTTTAGTCAAGGGAGATTTGATTTAATTAATTCCATCAATCACTCACAGTTAATAAAAAGCACTCTTTGGGCTATCCCCGTACAATTAATTTAATTTTCATTTGGATAAGCAAGTCTGTCTAAATGATGATGAGGAGGACGGTGATGATGATGATGAAAAAAATTATAAAAAATAAATAAATTACCTTTTGCAGCCTTGAAGTATGAAAATGGCTTTGATGTTTACAAGTTCATAAAGAGAAGCGTTTTTAAGGCTAACTGGCTTTGCACTGTGGGTGAGCTGTATCTTAGCCTGAGGGAGGTTAGCGGTTATCCTGTTAGATTCTTGCGGCTTTAATTGTTTTAGCAGCAGATGTATTGGATGCGCGTGACCCGGTGTCTAGCTGTCTCAGGGGGGGACAGCCCAATGTCAGATATCCTGCAGAATATCTCACTACAGTGCAGGTCACCTACACAGTCTGTGACTGGGGTGACAAACAAGACAAGCTTTCATTCTTTAACCCACGCAAAAGACAGGCCATCGTGTTGCTCTTTCGACACAGTCTAGATCCATGGATTAAAATCACTTGCTGATAACACAATGGTTAGATAATTAACACAGGAGTTCACCTCTCACCTTGCGTTGCAGTGTGCATTCTTTTGCAATCATGTCGAAAGGTTAATTACCATGAGTACAGGTGAAGTCATACAAACGGGAACATACTGAGAAAAACACCAAATATATGTTTTCATGGTAAGCTTGTCTTAGATAGGTGGACACTTATGATCTGGAAAAGGATCCTGTACAGTTTGTCACCTGCTGTCCTATTTTGTAACTAATGAAAACGATTGTAGGCCTTGTTTTCTGATCAAGTTTCCTACTATCAGATTTTTCTTTCAGGAGAGTACGTATTTTCTGTTATCACAGACATGCACGGTACAGATAAATAAAATGAAAGACACAAACCCCTACCGCCTTTTTTCCAAATATGGAACAGACTCCAGGCTGTTTCATTATCTTAAAATGAATGCAGGGATATTTCTCTCACAGACAGTAAAAACTCATACTGCTTGCTTTGGTGAATGAACCTTTCTAACTGTTGTCTTATACCCAGAAACTCCTATATGAAAACATGTCAAGGTACTTGAGATGTGCTGGTGCACATAAAGCATTACTGGTCATGGGGAGAAGAGCTTTGTGTCACTCTATACCGTCCTGCTTCGCACTGCACTGACCTGATTCGCATCAAATGAAGATCTATGGATTTCTAGCAGTTTCCACGTAAAGCCAATCAAGTAGAACGCGACCATAATACTTCAGCCTGGGCCGGCGGGGTCACTTTTCCCAAAAGAAATGGGTGGTACACAAAGTCTGTTCCTCTGTCAAATGAAACCTGTACATGGATTAGGAAGAAAGATGGTGGGTGTGCCAGTCGAAAAAGGCCTATTTATCACTGGGACTTGATTAATTAAAAAGGGAAGAAGCCATTTGTCTTTTTTGTCTCCTCCATCATCACAGATGCAGTGTACAAACATGGCAACGCCTCTGCTGTGCTTTTGCTTGCTGAGTCCTTTACATACTTATATTCATCATATTTTATCAAAGTGAAATGCAATATCCCTGTAACAGTTGGTGATATCCACTACGTGCATTTTCTGTGCTGGTGTTGTTCATCACTCCAAAAATAAAGCTCATGCTGTACCTCACTTAGCTTGACTCCATAACACTGTCACCGCCACAATAATCCCCCCCCCCCCCCCAGTCTACTAATGTTCATACACAGTGGGTTCACCCACAATAAACACAGTGACTGTTCCAGGTGTAGACTACTGGCCATTAAAATAAAGACATAAATAAATATGCCAGGTTCTCCTTTATAACTTATTGTAGTACTGTGCATCTTGCTTGGTAGTTAAAGTACCCATATTCACCAGCAGGTGTCAGAGATGACCGCGCCAGTCGGACCCTCTTTGTTGTCCTCAGGAAGCGACTTGGAAGAAGATTGTCTCTGAGGTGCTGATGTCTCGCGTTTGGGATTCTGCCACGTGAATACATTTATTGATATCCTCTTCTGGTTTTCCCAGAAGTGCCATGGTGACTTTCCATTGTGTTTCCTGTAACAAGGAAATATGAGCATATGCAATAAAACCAAGTGAATAACATCAATACTGCTCCTATATCCACTTACTGCAGAATTTAAATGCTAAATGAGAAGTACTTTTATCACTATCAACTCCGAAGGAGTCATTACCAAAAAGCCAATGCAAAAAGGTCGACAGTATGAGGACATTGGAAGATCATTACAACACTGCCATCCTGGAACATTGTTTCTTGAAGAACCATCAACTGGGGGAAAATAAACAAGTAAATTGATGTTCACATTTTAAGAGTTGGAAGCTTTGCCTTTTACAGATGCTACGTTGTCCAATTTGTATTTGCAAGCACAGGCAGCATGTGTGTCGAACACCGAACCGAATGTCCTCTACAGTATGCGACTGCACTCAGCTCTCCTGAGTGTGGCAGAACAGAAGCATTCAAAGTATGCAATCTATCCGTCCCCTGCCTGTAAAGGCTGTGGTTTGTCTTTCAGTTCAAAGACAATACAGAGCATGTACTGTGTATTTATAGCTGCATACTGGGGACATCACAATCTTTATTTATTTATTTTACTGCTGCAGTTTCCACACAATGTATATATGTTCATGACCGTGGAAGGCCTTGCATGAAATTAGATCAGGCTTCATCAACACATGCATGGCCTGCCTGCTCAGGAGTCAGGAGTGATTCAGAAGAGGGGACATCATGTGGGTGATATGCTGTATATACACACACCGGCTTAGCTGAATATTTCATTCTGATTGGCTGGGAAATGTGACTGATTTTTCCATATACAGTACGCCCGGCTATAAAGTAGCTTCGGACAAAGTAGCTTTTAATCACCGCTCTAAATTAGTGCGCATCAACAGTCTGACCCGATAAAACAAATATGAAAAATTATGATTTGTTGTATTGTTTTTTTTGTTGTCATATTTGTGTGTTAATAATGACCTCCAAATCTCACATAAGGGATGCATCCAGCCACTGCCAATTCAAGCATTGTTAGCATGAATGACTGTAGAGAGTAGCTAGTGTAGTTATAGCTTGACTACATGTGTCGGTAAGCCTCTGTTTATATAATTCAGTCGTTGGCTAGCGAGCTATCCGTCATAACAAACAGGCTGTGAGGCCATTTTAACCTAAAATCAAACTAAATTAGAATATTATGTAACGTGAGTGACGGCAAAACTAGCATAAAGCTATTTTGCTATCTAACCCGGTTGAGAGAGGGACTAGAAAGACGTGTTTGTTGTTAAGTGGAATGGGTTTTGGATATTGGACTACATAAGTAACGTTTCCTTTGCGATAAAATAGCATATTCTGAAATGCATGTTTTGATTAAAATGATGCTTTTTGTTGATACGCCATTGTATAAACAGGATAATGGCCTCAGGGAGGGGCATTACGCAGTTTTAATGCCCTCTGTCTCAGGCATGCAAACTGCGTAATGCCCAGCCCCTCGGTCATTATCCCTTACATATAATTAACATAATAATAACTATATTAAAACTTAAAACACAATCAATTACCTAAATGCCTGAAACATTTTTACTGTTTTTATGTTTTCTGCTGCAGTGGCTTTGCTCAAACTGGGAATTAATGGGCTGGCATTTTGTTTTTAACACAAACTGTAATCGTCCTGAATGCACTTAATGTCTAATACAAGACAAGACAAGACAAGACAGGCACGTGTGTCTACTAAGTGATTGTGAATCACAGACTTCATGTAATAGACCACAACAAAGCAGACATGGATAATGTGGCATCACATTGGGCTAAAGCAAACCCAGGCAGTGACTCCATTTATTTTACAATGTAATGTTCAACACGTCTCCAGACTCATAGCCTGCCTTTCTCTCACTACTGTATTTCTTCAGGAAGTGAGTGGACCATTTAATGTTATCCACAGGAAATGTGTGTCTGTTCACTGACAGGTGTAAACAACAACACAAAGATTTGTAGTTTGTTTTAACCTTTGTTCGTTGTTTTTTATACATTGAGCCCCCGAATAAATTCCCAGTGGTTGGGATCAGGACAAATCATATCCCATAAAGCATTCAAAGTGCGGTTAAAATCCATCGATAGTTTGCTGGTGTGTCAACACGTAAAGATACGCAGGGATTAGTACATTGACTTTTGGTTTAAATAAGTCATCGGAATCATATAATTTATTAAACGAAAAGCATACTGAGTGAGATTACTGTTAGATTATATAGACATACTTTGAAAGCGCATTTATTCCCCATAGGCAATGTGAATAACTCTTACTTTCATTTCTTTGAACAGCGGTACTTAAAATTATGCAGCATTGTGACTCGTGAGCATGCATAATTAACATACAGTACTCAACAAATATATTCAGATGTGTTTTTTCCCCCCCAAAAAAGTAGCGCTCTACATAATTTTGAGAGAAACAACAAATTTGATTCAATTTGAAGATGGATGAATGCGTTGAAAAATTGCCTCTAAGCACAGACAAGCAGAAACACCTACAATTATTCAAAAGCGCTCATCGATAGGTCATCTAGAATGGCTTGGTTTACACCTGAAATCAATTATTAATGTCCTGGTGAACATCCACTTTTTGTAAGATTTGAATCGGTGTTGTATTTATAGCTATGCTAAGTGAGGTGTTGAAGTGGCAGATACAGATTATCAAAAAACAGTGCAATCTGTTTTCATGTATTTATATATTATCCTGCTTTGTCACATTTTATGTCATTAAGGCACATGTACCTGATCAGAATAAATAATTTACAGCAGATTTAAGCGAAATTGTATACATGTATCTGTAATGCACAAAATACTATGAATAAAGAAAGAACAATATATAATTAATTATGTGTGCTCACAAAAATTATTTTGAGAAAGAATGGGAATTTGAGGTTTTATTTCGAAAAGCTTGTGTCCAGAGATACGTATGAAAAAAAAAAAAAAGTGATTGGATGACACCATTTTTCTCGTCTGTGCCGCTCAATGTAAAATCAAAACTGTAATTAATTTGTCTTGCTTTTTCTTTTCTTTTCTTTGTTTACTGTGAAGAACATCAATAACTGGGACTTGTCTTGCTGGAAACATTTCTTGTACATGACTTAAAGGTAAACACTAAACAAGTTAGGAATCTTACACAGAAGGTGGTAAGGGACTTGCTCTGAACTTATTATGCTAACCTTTCGGAAGAATATTCAGCATTAATAAATGCTAGTTAATGTGATGGTCCGCTGGCCAAGGTGGCCAGATTGGGATGTACCATAGTCTTGTAGAATATCCAATTGAGTGTTTCTGGCTCAAAGCAATCGTTCCATTTTGAATGATAGACTGAGATATAGAGTCAGTGAAATTGAGAGAATACAACTGTATTTAAATACCGGGAAGGGTTCAGCATTACTAACCGAACCTTGTAATTTGCACTAAAGGTCGGGAAACTGAAGCTTGGCATTGTAATATAAGCAGAGGAACAATAGAGTATGACTGTGCATCAAGGGCCAAATGTGACATTGTTCAGTCTGACAGCTTGCAAATATAAAATTGGAAAGACTGGTTGTCGTCTCACAAGTTGACACTTCCCATTGCTGCCAGGATCTTGCACTCCTCAAACATGGTCTATCTGGGGACGAGGGTTCAGCCACTATCTCCTTAGATGTACCTCCATGGTACACAGTTTTTGAGACCTCTACATTGTTGATGATAAGATTGTCACACCACACAGAGAGCACTGCCTGGACAGAAAGGGGATTTGACAAAAACCTTGTTCTAATCCATAGCGTGACGTGATAATTAGGACCACCAGTATAACTCGTTTACTTGCATGAACTTCAATCCTCTGCCAGCAAGAGGTCGATATAACTTTTTGTCCAGCCACGTGTAAACAATTATCCAGATTTCATCGCCCCAATCATCTACTTAGAAAAAAAAAAAAAGTAATTGCCACTAATTGAGCACGGATAATGATTGACAGTGATGTTTAAGGCATGGATAATGATTGACAGCGATGTTTAAAGGACACTCGTGTAAAATTCAATCCTGCAGGCATGTTTTCTTGAAACAGTGGGAAATAGTCACATTCAGAATGACAGCAGCTATATAACAATTATCTTGCATATTTTTTTAAATTTATAAAAGTGTAATTTACAAAGTTCAAATGACAATTCAAGATTCTAAACACATCAGTTGTTTAATAGTTTCTTCTGTCAATGATTGACGATGCTTGGTGAAAACTTGTCCATGTGAAGAGATGCATTCCGCATTGACAGAGCTGTTTAAAACATGTCGTTTTGCCTTTCGTGTGAGGTTTGAAAATATTTCTTCAGCTGTATCCCAGAATTTGCCCAGTGACATTGCAGTGCTGTTTTCTTGTGCGAATAATTAAGGCTGGGTGTTTTATCATGGAAGTCACCGATTGCCTTTTTTTTGGCAGTTCCGTGACCTTCCCCCTTTTTAGTGCTTTCCTGGTTTCCCGGTAGCTTTAGATAGTCACTGTCAGATTAAGAGTGCATGGGGCCCCTGGCTGTAATTCAAACAGGGGCCCTTCCATCAAAATTATTACTAGTGTAAGTAAACAAGAAATTCTCTTGAATTGAATTGTAATTATATTGAATTTCATCCACATTCTTATTATAATTACATCGCATGTTTACAAACGTTTCACACGGCGAACTCATCAATCAAGTCAGTGATGCTCAATGAGCTTACAATTTAATTTTCAATACTCATAAGAGAGAGACTGAGTCTCTCATTTTTCATTCTTTTCAACTTTGAAAATGATCGCTCTCCGCTGCAGTTCGACGTCATCACGGAGAGATAGATGTGCAGTGCGATGTGGACATTTGGACTCATTCAACAGCATCATTTTCAGCTCTGTGCTTGTGTTTTGTGCTGCGCATTGTGCTTCTTTCTGTTCCTGTCCACTGACAGTCTTGAAGAGCTCTGAAAATTGGACTTCAGTCTTCGAAATGGCGCAGAACCGGGACAAAAGAAACACATCGATTTCCGCGAAAACTACAGAAGCCCGAATGCCGCAGATAAGTTAGCATGTGACACGTGTGTACCCCTCTCACTGTGCAAAAAACCAGTGACGTGCGTCTCATTTTGGCGGAGTGCTAGAACAAAGTTATTTTTGAACGCTTTATGTTTGAATTTTTCGAACATACATAATTTTCTTAACACGACTGTTGACGAAAGGACAGTATAGGTTGCGAGTGTCATGCTTGCGAGGCTTAGCTGCTAGCCAAGTTGAATGCAAGCAAGCACATCGTTTTTTTCGCCCCGCTCAGTATTTCTTTTGCCCCGCAGCAGTTTACAATGTATTATTTTGGTGTAATTTGTAGAGCAGTCTCCGTCAGTAGCATGCTGAAAGCAGCTGACATTTTTTGGACTGAGTCCTAAAGTACCCTGACATCAAAAAGCACACCCAATGGTTCTAAATATTTTCTCCATTCATTTTTGCCATAGGCTTATCGTAAATAGAAAGCAACAAGTATCATAAATGGTTGCGAGACACCTCCCTAACAAAATACCAGGGTCAATATTTGGAAAAAGTTCTTATTTTAGCCTAAATAATGTCCCATTATAAGCCTATTTCAACCAGTTATTGATTTGAACCCACAATTAAAAAGTAATTAATGGCAGTGTTTAACAATTAATTAAAGTATGGAATACATAGAAACAATAGATATGATATATACATTACAATACATCGATGTCTACAGATATTTAGACCGTTTAACGTTGTGAGGCAAAATTCTATTAATTATGCAACATTACGCTCTTGACGCATGGTGGATTTAAAATGAACTTCTAGCATTATTCACTGACTCGTCACTAACGTGGCATTTTGGCTGACAGTACATTTGTTGAAAGGAATGAGCATAAAAAACAACAAGACAGAGATAAGACCGCTAAAACACACTTTTTCATCAGGTGCTTTTTTCGTCCCAATTCAGTGTATCCTTCGTCCCGCACGTTAGGGACGAAAGTGACATTGCACTCATCCGGTTTGCGGCCAATTTTTATCCGACTCGTTTATGCTGGAAACAAAATTCCAGTTGCTATTAGTGAGGGACACAGACACGTTGTTTGTCAGAAAATATGGCCTCTCTATCTCTACTGACTTTTGAGTAAACCGGATGAATGTAAAGTGTTTATTTCGTCCCGGTTCTTCCTACATGTCCTACAGGCATTCAGGCAAACTTTTGCACGCTGTAGCATCAAATAAGATCTCAGTACAAGGCCTAGTTATCCCACACACACCGCATTGCTGACAGTCGGCATCCCTCCCTCCTCATCTGGTCTATCTAGGTATGAAATTTATTTTACACACAAACAATCGTTTTTTTCTGTTAACTAATTTTGGGGGCCCCCTAGATATTGGGGGATGCAATTAAAAAATGCAATTGCATGCAATTAAAAAACAAATAATACAAAAATAACTACTTGCAATTCCTTGATTGCAAAATGCATTTGCAATCAAGCGATGCATAATTTACATTGCATTTCTTTAAAGATGTAATGATGTGACATTGATATCTGTTTCTGATTCGGATCCTTTATCATTAGCAGGAATGGCCTGCTAACTATAGAGAAACTGTCAATCAAACTGTCAAACTGATGATGTTGAGTTCACAACTTTGGAGGTTACTATTTATAAATAAAAATAAGAAACAACATTTATTACCAGCCTAAAGGTTCATTATTAATACTGGATTTTTATATACTGAGGTTTTTGTTGTTAAAACAGCATGCATGTGCATCATGTTTGATACAAACAGATATTGCTATTGCAGCTATATGTGACAACTCAAGTTTCAATCCAAACTTGTTTCAAGATGAAACAATGTTGATGGGTGTAAACGCACTGTCATAAATGTAGTCTTTTGATTAACAATTCCAATAGCCCATACCCATAAAGATTTCAGCACAGTGCCTCGTTCTCGGAAACTGTTATTGATCTTCATGTTAGCCATTTGTGGGCTCCTAATATAGACATGCTATACTCTGGGTATTTCTTCCCCTTAGGACGGACTTAATTGAATGTCAAAGTCTCCATTAAAAAATAAAAAAAATAAAAATCCCTTCGGACCCACTAACTTTAATTATCTCCCATTGCTATATGCCCTAGTTTTATTATTACTGGTTCTGCCAATACATTACTGTATCAGGTCTCCCTACAGATGGGGAAAAAAGATTGCACTGTGCCTCCTTTTGTTAGATGAAAAGAGCAGATTGTAATGCACGCCATCCTCATACTCAGGACTGTTTCTAGCTTTTTTGTAAAATCTTGTTTGGGGCCCCCCTACCTCAAGAAACTCCTGAAAATGCACATCCGGTAAGTTATCTCTAAAATGCACATAAATTAGATCAAATGCTAAATTTTATACAAAATGCTTAATTTAATGTGAGGTACTATGTTGTGTTGTTAAAAAAATCTAAATAAAGATAAACATGCACATTATAAATAATAAATAAAAAAACCCTCAAAATATTAATAAAATAAATTAGGCCATTACACAGAATAAAGAAAGTCACCAGCATCCAGATAATCAGCACTGTACACTTGTTCACATTAGTTCAGTATAACACACAAGTAATAGGCCTTTTGAGTTGTCATCACTACACTGTATTTATTCACAGGTCCAGTTCTATAATATCATTTGTAATTATTTAATTTTGACACAAAAGACAGTGCACCTGTGTGTGTGTGTGTGCTCATGTAATATGCTCATGGTGTATATGGTCACGGTTGTTAATAAATATTGCATTTGTTTACCTCAAGCATAAATGTAACTTCAAATAAAACAAATATATTTTACACATTTCATACCACTACAGACATTGTACGTTATAAAGGATTAAACCGACATTTGTTGGTAACCACGTCTCACCCATTGTTAACGTGAATTAGTAATTAGCTTCACCAATGTTTCCCCCATGGTTTGCATAAAACGATTAGACTAGTAGCCGTTATTAGCGTAACGTTACATTAACATAATGACTCTATAAATGGAATGTATTACATTGGACACTTATCCCGCCATATTTCTTACTTTCTACATTCTGAAAACGTGTTATGTTTGTTTATGGAAATGTTTATACATGTCTGCTTACCTGGAAACATATAAAAATACGTGGGAGGGGAATCGGCACCGTACATTCACTTGTTCACATTAGTTCAGTCTGACACACAAGTAATACTAAGCCAATGTTACGTTGTCAGAACAGGCATACAGGACCCTGGCTTGGCGGAGCTGAGCTTTCTTGTTTGCTTGTTACGCTTCCTGGCAAAGCCACATTATTCTAGCAAGCCAAGCAACTGATAGCAACCATAATCTCCTCCACTTCCCTCATCAAATGCAGCAGTTATTGAAGCAGCTAGCGTTAGTAACGTTGCCAGGTTCAAGTTAGAAAACTGCATTTTCACCCTAAAATATTATTTCAGCCATTAGTTAAAGTATAACGTTACACTGTATAAAGTTATAACACCACTTTCTCTAACCTGCAAAAAGAACAGCTGCATGTTTCAACTGTTAGCTGCCTGGCTCACATAACGTCAACTAACGTTACCAAGCTAGCTGTGCACAAAATTTATCTTTTTTTAGTCTACAATAAATCAATTTTTCTTAACTTGTGTAGGTAGAACAACACACGAGGGCGTGCGGGGCCCCCTGGTGGCTCCGGGGGCCCTATGCAATTGCATAGTCCGCATATAGCAAGAAACGACCCTGCTCATACTTTCTAAAAACATGTGCAAAGTTTTGACAGGGTAGATTCAGTGTTTGTGTTTAAAGGGAGATAACTCTCAGAATGATTAGACCATTTCCATGTGTCCATATGGTATTCACATAAAAAGATTGAGGATAATTATGTCATCAATAACTAATAGCTAATTGAGACGTAAGTGGGAAAGAGATGAGAAGATAATTTTGAGTGTCATGCCAGAGTTAAGATTGAAAAGCCATTCTGAAGGGGTGTGACTTAGTCAGCCAATATCGTAGTGAGTGGGTTTGTTTAATCAATTGCTCCTCAAAAGATTGCACTGCTCCATTATCAATTATGGCATGCTTGAAATGACTTGATTTGTGCAGAGCTGGGGGACATAGCCAGTCATAGTGGCTCCTTATTTCAAAAGAGGCATTGGCTGTGCGGCTGGTTCACATCACCCAAATTTTCCCCGGATGATTTGAATACTAGAAGTCACACCTCCTTGTCAACTTGTTTTTGAGTATTTTGCCACGGAGTAAAATCTTCAGTGTTAACGTGACTAAATATGTTACTGTACAGGTACGTATATGAGAACAGTGTACATTGATCCTGGTGCCAGAAAGTCAAAGGGTCTACTGGCTCTTACTGTTGCTTAAACACTTACTTGATCAATTTAATCTGTAGGTAAATCATGATCATAGATGTGCCGAAAGGCGTGTTCTTGTGTCATTGAAGCAGGTTTATACAGTTTACCATGTATCTGAGTCACCATTTTTGAAAGTACAATCAAAAGCATAATACGTCTACAAAGGATACAAAGAATTTGGAAACAAATACTAAATATGATGATTTTTTCAGATCATCTTACCATTTGTTCCATACTTCTGGTCCCCTAAAAACGGGGGTGACGATGTATAAAAATGGCTGTAATTCCGACACGGAATTTATTTAAAATCTAATGTGCTGGAGTACAGAGCCAAACAACAAAAAATGTGTCACTGTTTCGATTTACTAAATTTTTTAAGGATGAATAATTAATTAATTCAGTGGAGATATACAAATATCAAGAAGAGCACTGAATCTGCATTTGATAAGTATTATGTCTCTATAAGGCTATACATGACTATAGCTGGCACTAATGGTGAGGAACCTCCAACATGTTGCTAGTGACCTCCCTAGCATGGGAGGAAGTACCATATATTATCCAATTAATTTCAATAGACTTTCGCCACCTAAACAAAAATGTTTTCCATTTATTTCATTAGCAGTTAGCCTTCTGAACCGATACGCATAGCTTTAAGTTGACATAATCTACTCATGCAGCTGGGTATGGAGCAAAAAAAAAAACACAACAAGCAATTATTTACAATGTTGAATGTGGGTTTAGAGCTATGCCACAAACACAAACGATCACCTTAAAGACTGGCTAACCCCAGGGAGTGAGATGTCAAATTATACTTAATAGATTATTTATAAAATGACAGTATACAATCAGTTTCATACAATAGCACAGCAATATCAATGATACAAAATGTAACATTCAATGTATATATAGTTGTTTGAGTTTTACATTCCCACAGTAAAATACAGAGAAACGTGAGAACATGAGTCAAGCTGGACTATGTGGCCTGATTGTGTGCATTTCTTTTGTACTTTTGTTCCTTCAGATAAAACTGCGTGAACGTGTTTGAACGTCTTGCACTCTGAAGCACAACTGTGAGAGATCATATTGTAAAGGTTTTTCTGTCTAGGGGAGACATAATAATGGTAACAATTTTAAAAACTAGCTTCAGTTCACCCTTGGAAATGTTTTGTACCCAAAAGCTTTTCAGGTTATTATTCTTGCCACTTTCCCACTTGAGATTTTAGGCATGACAGAATTTTACTGCCATGCGTTAATTTTTCATGGTCCTTCAAATTAATTAGAATGCTGAACAACACACTCTTAGCTGCGAACACAATATTCTGACCTTTTTTTCCATTATAAATTGGAAGCAAAGTATGACGTGTTGATGAATGGATAACGCATTCTCATATCTGACAGTGTGCTTTTGGAAAATTAATGAAGAATCGTTAATTTTCCTAATTAACTGCCATTCTCATACATATAAAAATATTATTATTATCACAGGCACAGCATGGCATGGCGTTTTATCCCATTGTTTCCCATGTTTCCACAGTTAATTTCTGGTCTCAGGCATAGTGTATTGTTTTTCTCTCTTGTGTTCTTTGACAGAGATGAGAAATTATCCTGCACTAACACTTTATTTGCCAGGATCTAGTTGCAATACTGGTGTGCTCTGGTTCTGTATCATTCATAATGACTTATTCAACACGTTTCCTTTTAAAGGCTTGCTCAAAATCAATTTTCAAGGTCTTTATTAAGTTGACATTGCGGCAAATGGAATCATTCTAAGACTGGGGGAAGAGAAAGCAGTTCTCAGACTGCCAGGGATTAACCAGAGATACATGCACTGTATTTGTTTGCATTGCACCCTGTTCTCAGCTTGTATATTGTATTGGTACTTTTTGCACCACAGGGCTACCTGTGAGTGGCAGATTATTATGGGAAGATAACTAGTTTGGTGGGTGGTGGCCAGAGAGAAGGAGCCAAGCCTGTCAGAGAATATACGAAAGCTCTGGAGGCCTTCTGCCTTTCAATAGAGGAATCGTTACCATCGGTGTGTGTGAGTGTGGGTGCGCGTGTGTGTGTGTGTGTGTGTGTGTGTGTGTGTGTGCGTGTGCGTGTGCATGTGTAAGCTTACAGTCTTTATGAGACAGAGAGAGAGCTTACGTCATTCATGCAAATTACTTGTCTGTCCCTTTATTTAAACATTGCAATGTTTGTATATTACATATACAAATATATTTACCATTAGCATATGGCAAATCTGAAAAATACAACAAAGAAAACTTAAATAATACATTTTTAAAAATTTAAACTAGAAACAATTTTAACTGCAAAAAAAAAAAGCATGCCTTCACAAAGCACCGTTTTGAGACATAATCAGTGTAATACAAGTCATAAAACCTGTCATTGTCCACACTGCAAATTGCATCATTAACACACCAAAAACCCATTTTGATTATTCTGAAACCCATTTAGATTATTCATCAAATTATAATGTACATATCCAACCCTGAGGCACTCAGAAACCATCCTCCTTAACACTAGCATCTGTCATTAGCCCTTGTGGGATCCTATTTCTGCATGTGATCCAGACTGATCGTTTTACTTTCCCAAATACAAATTTAATCAATAATCACTTGTACGTTTTTATACGGTATAATCAGTTTATGACCATGTCAGAAATAATAATAAGAAGAAAAAACTCCCATATGACTCTTCTGATAATAAATGCAGAGGGGTCAAATGGCCTTTGTGTACCCCACAGAAAGAGGCTCCCCTAATGCCTGTTCAGTATATTCTATATATGGTAATGGCTCTATGAATAAGCATGCAGGTCCCCTGATTTTAGGTAAAGTGAGCTTATACAGTAATATTTGGTCGGAGGTACATAACTCACCTCCTGGGATACCCCTGCCACTCCCACCCCCCCCCCCCCCCCCCCCCCAACACTACACCAGTGGAAGAGTACATGGGGGAGTGACGATGCTTCACCACGCAAGGTGGGCAAAGCTACCCTGAGTTTCTCTAAATGCTGCACGGAATGGACCCCTGCCAGCACAGCGCTGACCATCGCAGCACACCCACTGCCGCTGTCCGCTCCCACCTCAAATGGACCAGATCGGTCAGACCTGCTCTTATGAAACGGCACCCGAGGCTGTCAAAAATCAGGAGGCAGTTTCATCGGCGGGTCTTCGAACAAGGGGCCCCTTCTTCACGCTGTCTGGCCATGCCTTCATTAGACCGTGTATGTTATTTTAAATCCATACTAAGTTACAGCGCCTGCTTTCCTCAGAAGCTCACAGGCTGTCTCCCTCCAGCTCACATTGGCAGGTTACAGAAATATGCAAGCAGGTTAATGAAGCCTTTCCCTCCATGTTATAGGGGCAAATTCAGCAGGGCCGCTCCCCACTGCCCTGTAAAAGCGTTTGGAGCCCATGAGCAATAAAGGTGAGCAAACAAGTCTGTCTAAAATAAACAACACAGGTAATAAGCTAGATAGTATGTTCAAACATACAAATATTATTGCTAAGATGCTGTTTTAATAATATAGTAGACTACCGATTGTTTTATTGTGGAAGACCTTTGACCATTCCTCCATACGGAGTCTTTATAAATCCTTCATATCCTGCAGTCTATGCTTCTGGGCTGCTATCTTTAATTCAAAACAGACATTTTGCATCGGATTCAGTTCTGGATATTGAAGTGAGAGTTTTTGGCCAAAATATAAATATATTTTCCCAAATATATTACGCAGATGACATCAATTTATCTCGCACTTTGTCCCATTGTGAGAAAAGTAGTGCGGGGCGATGGTTCACTTTAGGGGGAGAGAGCTAGTCACCCAACTGGATACATTTGCAAGCGTTAGTCACAAACGCTAAACCACAGGCACTCAAAAGTCAATGGTGTGGGGTGATGAGGGGACTTAGTGGGAAGTCTATAAAAATACAGTAGTTCAAATAGGCTCTAAGTGTAGGTAATTATGCCTCTTTCTATTTAAAACGAAGTTTTTTTTTCCTTTCTCTCTCCTGATAAGGTTGCAAATTTCCTGTTCATGTATACTATTAAATGCTAGTACAGACGTCTAGTTTAAAAGGGCTACTGTTATTTAGTTCATAGTAACTTCTGCAGAATCTTGTTCATGTATTATTGTGATGTTTCATATCTGTCTGTTTACATTTCAAATGATTCCCTCCCTGTAAAAATGTAATTTGATATTTTAGATTAAAAGTGAAGTTTGAAGTTTTGGTTTTCATTATCTTTATTTTTTTTAGGTAAACTGGTTTCTAGATTGCTTCTTATCTTGCTCAAAATCCAGGGGCCACATGCGTAAAAGAACGCTCAGGGTGAAAGTCGGAAATCTGCTTAAATCTGCTTATCATTTTCTACCCCTGCCTTTCTGTCACAGTGTTGCCATATCACACGGACTCCAAACATTGCGTACGTATGGTGTCCATCGTGTGCGGAGGTACGCAGATTCTCACAGCACGTGTTATATCATACATCTGAATTTCTGCGTGGAAACTCGCTTACGTAGCTTTCTGAGGGCATTTTTCTGCTCGGCACTGTTTATACATCTGGCCCCTGGTGTGCTCACTCCATTTATTCACCTTGTGGAAACGTAGAGACTGCTACAGTTTTTTGAAATGCCATTTTAAATAAAAATAATAGTAACATTCTTCTATATGCATCTCGGATTTTAAATCGACATGAGTTATTGCTATGCATGGTATCCAATTATTTATATGATGCTGAATTTGAATATTGTCAGTGTGCTATAAACAATCTACTTTCCTTCACTTACTGCGTTCTCATTATTCCAGTGTTTGTATTATAACATGCGGTTGATGTGATGTATTAACATGTCAACTGTCAGTTATTCATAGCACCCAATAAATATTCCTGGTGTCAGAATATGTGAAAATGTGTACCATGGTACAAGCAGTTGTAATGCATGTCGATAAATTGAGAGGAACAATCTATTACATTTTCATGATGACGTGACATAATAAATTGGAATATTAATAAAATTTCTCAAACAAATATGAACTTTACAGTAGTTAATGGAAAGCCAAATGTATAGACCTCTTCTCTTCTAAATAATTCACCCTCCAAGTTTACACATAATTCATAATTTTTTGTTTTCGTCACAAATTCTGACACTTTTGTTAAAGACATTCATTAGACTCTTTATTTCTGGAGTCAATGGGGTTTCAGGCCACAGTTTGGTCATTTGCCTTTGCCTTCAGGTCCATCCATCCATCATATAACCCACTTATTCCTGGTCGGTTTCGGGGGAAAAAATAAAATTTAAAAAAATATAAATAAAAAAATATGTTTTGTCCATTTGCGGATTCCGCTCTCCTCTTGTGGTCTTCAGCTTTGTGGGAGACTTGTCTGACCCCCCTTCCTGTCGCATTTGGTTCTCCGCAAACAGAACCCTCACAGTATTGGCCATAGTCCTATAGTCCTATACCTTCCTATATCCTATACCTTCAGTGTCAGACAGGTATAAAAGTATCTGACTTACCGTTAAATAGTCCCAAACAAAGGTTTTGCACATTAAACAATGTTTGTCATTGGCATGGTCTTATAGATGGAGATATATCTATGTGATGACAAGTTGCAATATAATGTCACACTGGTTTACTCGTATTATAAAGTATTCTTGTTAAACTCGTATTATAAAGTGTTCTTGTGTTCTTTCTTCTTCTACTGTCTGGAATTAAACTTATTTTCTGATGTGGTTGATGCCTCGATTGATTGGACAGTGTGATATGACGTATTATTGTATTATTTTTGTGTTGCTTCCTGAAACAGTGATAGTTCGTAATAGTTAAAAACCCCCTCCACTCAAAAACGTTAGAAAAAAACGGTTACACTAATCACTTCATGCAACTTCTGGAATCGGAATTGCAACACAACATTACCACGCAGGTTTCTTTTTTTTGCAAATGCAATAAATAATCTGCATGCAATTCAACATTGCTCTTTGAATGTAGTTTGCCCAATGGGTATCCCTGTTTTTTTTGCAGTTTATTCCATACTTATTGCATGTAATAAGTCATCACAACAAAGCCCCCGCACTTACGTGAAGAAATGAGAATCAAACAGCGCCTATATGGTATTGAGATCAAACAGTAAAAGATGCATACCCTTGACACTGAAGTACAATCATAATTGGGTTGGGACTATTAAGTTTAGTTAATTCCAAGAGAGACA
This sequence comes from Ilyophis sp. 1 JC-2022, assembly GCA_022702515.1. Taxonomy (NCBI): domain Eukaryota; kingdom Metazoa; phylum Chordata; class Actinopteri; order Anguilliformes; family Synaphobranchidae; genus Ilyophis; species Ilyophis sp. 1 JC-2022. The sequence continues at coordinate 14,293,982 of CM040398.1, read as the reverse complement.
GATGTCAAGTCACTGATGATTCAACAACAACAACAGTTGTTAAATATAATATACTGCAGCAATCCCTTCGGTTCAGAGCAGATATTGTTTAGTACATTATGAATCCCCAATATGCCCAATGCTCTTTTTTTTTCTGACCAAAGTTTTTAACTTTCAGCCATGTTTGTTTACATGTTGTCAATGCGGCAATAGCCTAGCTAGCTAGACAGTTGATACAAGTGCTGCCATGGCCTTTGTTTATAAACATTGTAATTTGTCCGATAGAATACAGAATGCGTTGCCACTCTCCAGTAGTTATGGAGAGGTAATGATGAGATATAACATCACAAAACAAATGTAAGCTTTCTGATGCTTCCTGTTTATTTTTACCTGGTGGCTTATTTATATAATCTTACAAGACTACACTAATGTACAAACCCCAATTCCAAAAAAGTTGGGACAGTATGTAAAATGTAAATAAAAGCAATGATTTGTAAATTCTCTTTTGCATACAGTGGCACATTTTTTGTTATTTTGGTTATGTCCTCTATAGCACTTTGAAGTTTGAAAGGATACAATGACAATGAGGTTGAAGTGCAGACTGTCAGGGTCATTTCTCCTGAACATTTTCCAATGGAACTCTGAACTGAAAAACTGAACCAGGAGAAGAAACCCTTCAAGTTATCCATCCATATCTACTGCATATCTGGCAGCAGAGTGATGTTTGAGGCTTGTTTGATACGTCAGACACTTGATGACTTACAGCCATTTAGTCAACCATGTGTTCCATACTGTTCCAGTGTAATTTACAGCTAAATATAGTCCCACCCCCCAATTCCCATAGAGATACATTCAAAAGATAAGATATCAAGAGTCTTCTGATATTGTTCGGTCACAAACATCAGGAAGTCATGGCATGCAAAGGATATGTGACCAAATATCAAAAATGAAAGGGTTCATCCGATATGGATGAAAATACCCTCAAATTAAATCTGATAGTCTGCACTTCAACCTCATTGTTGTATCCTGTAAACTCAGTGCTAAAGTACAGAACCAAAATAACAAAAAATTTTATGAGCCAAAACAGTTGATTTGTAGTTAAATATATCATTATTTTACAAAGTTTCTGTGATACTCACACTTGGAGTTATAAGGCCTTAAATTGAACACCCCCTGAAAATTGACCAAATTTGTGGATTAAATTATTTTACATTATTATTGGACCCAGACCTGGTAAATACATTGCAGAATAAAAAACAACAATAATTAAGGTACATAGGAACATAGATAATTGCATCACAATAAACTGTGCAGGGAAACTAACAATGATGTTATAGAGCAACATTGCTTTAAATGTTCCTGTTTACAAGGTGCTGCAAGGTGATATGGAAAGTGCTGTGTGCTTCAGACAAATTACACAAAGGTCCTTGTGGTGATCCCTATCCTGGTTTGAGATACATGTGCTTAATTCTGTGCAAGTGACAGTTTTTTCCCCACACATATCATATGGCATGGGTGACTTAAGTGGAGGGTATGATACAGGCATGTATTTGGGCAGATTCTCACTGAAAAGATGGTGTGTTCCATCAAATTCCAAGTTGTCCTGGCTTTACTTGCATGGAAAGGGAGAATAGATAGGGCAAACCTATGGGCCAGCATGGCTCAGTGATTATTTTAAAGTGGAAAATGATGGTTTTGCACACATTACTGATTAAATTGATATAACCAATGTAATGTTATGGTAATTCTGTCCGTTTTATCTTATATACACATGGTTCAAGTATTTCAAGTTGTAATAACTTAAATTGGAATGACCGTTTTGGACACAAAGGTATGCAGGTATCTTATATGCAATTAACATAATACTCATTCTGTTTAGTAGATATTTTTTATTCACATTTTAAATCGAGATTAAAAAGATGGGGAACAGGAACAACCAAAATTACCAGAGGCCATTGAATTAAGAGGTAGAATGTAAATTCTGAAAGACTGAAGGGGTAAAAGAGCCTTGCCTTTGACTGCCCAGTCAAGATAGACCACAGTGGAAATAATAACTCACGCTCTGTTGATAGGGGGAGAGGGGACATTGTCATCTTGAGAGACACTCTCTGCAAGAAAGATATGCTTTACCATGGGTAAGATCACCCAACACTATTAAGTAATGATTCATTAACACTAGGTTTCTAAGGGTGTGAGTGCCTCCAACTCATGCCAGGCATATATGCCCCCACACCATCACAGAACTTCAAGAGTACTTTGCTGTTGGACCGTTTACATTGTCTGGTCCCTTACCTGCATGTAAGGGGGACTGTTGAATACAATTATTTTAATGTTATACTCCAGCTGCAATTAAATTAAAAAAAGAATGAATTCACATCATTGTAAAAAAAAAAAAATTTTTAAAAAGCCCCGATCTCCAATCAGTTAAAATTAAATTGCTGCCACAGTGTAGTGCACGTGTGAAAATTCAATTTATGAGCATTATCATGAAAGTGCTCACATGATTTGCCAGACAAGTCTCTTCACGATAAGTTCTTCACTACTGAAAACCCTCTCACATTCACACAAAGCATTCACACATTCACTATAAGTTCTCACACATGCTACTGAAAACCCTCATGTGTCAGTGAGAGCTTCACTTGTGAATATGTGAGCTCTTTGTGTTTATATGAGAATATTTAGGGTGTGTGTGCAAGCTTTTTCAGTGCGCGTGAGAGCTTCACTAGTGAATGTGAGAGCCATAGTACGTGTATATGCGAGGAAATTGTGAATTTTGGCCTAAACGGCCCCTCATATCTCTGTCTCAACCTCACTCGGCTCAAGTAGAGTATGACGAAGGCTCAGTGGGAGGGACAACAAAGAAAACCGAAAGAAAGGGCTGTTGCCTGTGTATAAAATGGTTTAAACCTAAGATAACCCAAGACATTTATATCCGGAGATAGGCACCATATACTTGATGGAAGAACGGTGACTTAGGGCTACATTATTATTATTGAAAAGAGAGAGAGAGAGAGAGAGAGAGAGAGATCTGGGAACGGGTAAACGGTACAGTTAAGACCTCAGCTTTCAGCAAACACCTGCCCATTGCAGTCATGATTTCCATCCTTCTCACACACCTCAGCACACTGGGATATTTCATTAAAACTGTGCCCATTAGCAAGCGATAATGACTAATTATCCTCGCCCCTTGTCCCGGCATGTTTTCCCTCATCCGTTTGCTTTTGACAGTTTGTGTGTACAACCAGTGTTACTTAATGTGTTACTTTGACTGATTAGAACGTGACGCAGTACAGATGGGATACACTTGTGTTTGAATGCTGATTTGGACCACGGATATCGGAAGAGCTATTGATTGCACTCAGAGGGCCCAAAAGCAAGTGTCTTTGCTAGTTTCAGACCGGCGCAGGTGTCAATTTAGCGCCCAGCGCTCACGTTGTTTAAATACCAAGTCATCCACCAAGTGATCAACTGGGCGGGTTGGTCTTAAGATGAGGTGTGGCCAAGATAATTTTTGGACGTATTGCTATTTTGAGCCAGCAGAAAGCACTTAAAACCACCACAAACCTGGTCTAAAGTCATGTCGCATTGTTTACATGTTATTTTAACGGTACATATAAGTGCGTCTACAACGCACATACACTGTCCTGTCTGTTACACACAGGGGCACGCACAAGCATGACTAAAAATATCAAGATTCCAATGTTAAATATTATGATTGTGTAGGCTATATCAAAAAAATGCATAATAATAATAAAAAAGTCCATTGGTCAAAGACCACATACTGTCCCTCAGTGAAGAGGAATACCGCCTTAAATTGTTTTCATCCCGCCAGATTTGAACAAACTTCAAATATATTTTGTACAATAACAGCACTGGTCTAAGCTAATGGAAAATGTTTTCCCGTTATTATATTGCTGGGAAATAGTTCAGTCAGGAATTACCGGGAACCCGTGTCGTTGTTAAACCCTTATGTGAAAGATTATTATTGTATCAAAACACGTCATAATGGTTAGTCCAAATAATATTGATCATAATAGGCTATTGATGTATTTAGCCTATTGCTTGCTGGCCCGCTTTAACTATGTGCACAAGCGTGTTTCGCCAGCTGTAAATCACTTTTTTTGCAGTCTTACTGTTAGCTATCATATTAGCAATTCGCCAAGGTGCAAACACAAAGGGATTGGGATATGACATTTTGATTGGTTTATTGCATGGACAAAGTTCAGCCCATTTGCATCTTGCTTTGTACTTAGCGCTCAAATAACACACCGTCTAACTAGAAAAAGTGAACTTGGACACGCCCTAAATGCACTTGCGCCATGCGCTTTAGAAATTAGACCAATCGCTAAGATCATCAAGATTGAGCCCAGACTATGTTAGTCATATGTTATTTGGAAGGATATCAAAGTATTTTGATATGAAATTTAATGGCAATGTTTAATCTGATATTTCACATACAAATAGCTTTATTTCCTGGGTGTTACTTAATCTTAAACAAATTGTAACAAGCATTTTAATCTCATATTTATACTTTAGAATCTTATTTCTGCTACTTTTTCTCTAAATAAAACTATTTGCCAGTGGGGTGAGATAGTTTTACTCATTTCAAGATTTGCCAGTGATAATTAATATTGAATATTTTCCACTTTTTAGAAGAAAATATATCATTTTAAGTCAAGACTAAAACACTTGAATCTTAGTAAAATCTAAACTTGTGCTTGTGCATTTTCGAAAAATAACCAAGTAACCTCTCTCTCTCAATTTCAATTTCAAATGCTTTAAAATATTGCCAAAGCAAATACAAAACACACAGTACAACATGGACATGAATTACTATATACAATTATGATTACAGTTGAAGTAATAGTAACATTTTGTTAGTATAAACTATAAAACAATAACTACATGTTGTTGCTGTCTTGGTGTCACTCACTGTGTCTCAGGCTGTGGCAGGCAGAAATACACTGCTCAAAGAAATTAAGGGAACACTTAATCAACACAGTATAACACCAAGTCAATTAAACTTCTGGGATATCGATCTGTCCAGTTAGGAAGCATAAACGATTGTGAATCAATTTCACCTGCTTTGGTGCAAATGAAAGTGACAACAGATGGACAGGAGAGGCAACAGCAAGACAACCCCCAAAAAGTAAATGGTTTTGCAGGTGGTGGCCACAGACCATTTATTTCTCCTTATCCTTCCTGACTGATTTTTCTCTAGTTTTGCATTTTGCTAGTGCCCTTGTCACTACTGGTAGCATGAGGCGGTACCTGCAGCCCATTCAGGTTGCACAGGTAGTCCAGCTCCTCCAGGATGGCACATCCATACGTGCCGTCGCAAGAAGGTTTTGCCTCCCAGTCAGGTTTGCTGGGTCCACCAGTCTCAAGAGCGGGAAGGAGATACCGGGAGATGGGCCATTACACAAGAAGAGCTGGACAGGGCCGTAGAAGAGCAACAACCCAGCGGCAGAACCGGTATCTGCTCCTTTGTGCGAGGAGGAACAGGAGGAGCACTGCCAGAGCCCTACGAAATGACCTCCAGCGGGCTACTCTTGTGCATGTTTCTGACAAAACTGTCAGAAACAGACTCCATGAGGGTGGCGTGAGGGCCCGATGTCCTGTAGTGGGACCTGTGCTCACAGCCCAGCACCATGCAGCTCGATTGGCATTTGCCAGAGAGGCCGACCATTGGTCAGGCACAGCAAGAGTTATTTGACAGAACTTGCTCTGTGCACTTGTTCGCGACGCTCATTAAGTTCACATCCTGGATGAATAAAGGCATTGTCAAATTATATAGTTGAAAAAAGAACTCTAAAACACATGTCATTTATAAGACAGGTGTACATGATTCTCAACAATGATACACATCGTTTTGCCAAGTCATTTATATAATAGATAATTCTGATTACACCGTGTATGCAACTTCTGACAGCTTGAAGTTCTTTGCGTGCAAAGGGGAAGATCATCTAGTCCGACCCTGCCTGCACAATGAGTGCACAGATAACAATGAATCGGCTACAGAAACGCCTGAGCCATCGCACTTAGGAACCTCCACATCAGTCGCTGCGGGGAGTTATGAGAGGGAGATCGGGGAAGTGCTGAAGGTCGGGCAGGAGAGTAATGGAGAAAATGGTTCGTAGTAATGAAATGGAAAACAGTTTTAGAGGATTAGATGGTGGAGGAAGAGGAGGCGAATGAAGGAAAAGCAGAGGGATTCATTATTATTATGTTGATTTCAAAGTCCCTCTCACCACTCTGATATGATGTTGATGAGATGGTAGGGGGTAGACTTTTGAAGGTGGTAGCAAAATATGAGAATTTTTACATTCATAAAAAAATGTCTATGCCCTAACAAATGGGCCAGAGAGAATGTTATTCCTAAATTAACTGAATGAGATGTTAGCTAATTGGTGTGATTAACACTGATGATGTTTTGTATGTTGCTCAATATTTTAATTATACAGCACAGTACATACTGGATATGAATCACAGAGTGCCAAATGCACCACCCAGTAGAAGAATTTGTAAGGTTATTGATACTCATTAATTGTATGATGTCTGAATGCATATCAATGGGCAGCAAAAACAGTGTACTTACTACATACTCGAGAGATAATGTTATTTCAATGGTGAGGATGGACAGAGTATTTGTATTTGGGTATCCAGCTAGTACAATGAAACAGTGTTGTATTACCCCTGTGGGGTTTTCTGATCACAGCCTGGTGGCAGGGACCTTTTCATTGCAAAACTATGTATAAAAGTACTAAATAAATATCTGCGCATGCAAGTACACCCTTGGTGTCACACAAGAGATCACACAATCTATGAAGGTTTTAGTGATTGAAATAGAGGACCTTCAAACTTTGGTGGAGACTTATTGGATTGAGCTGCTAGGCATACGAGCTCAGGGAGTTTTGGTTTGGTCAAGATTCCAAAATTCAGCAGAAATGGATGCCCAATCAAAGTAATTTTTTGGACTAGTAAAAAACGAATGGTCAAAGTAAGATTATTCATTGTTCGAGTTATTCCCTGTGGTAGAAGCTCACATAAATAACTGCAATTAGAAGGGCGGCTGACTTATTTTCTGAGTTCTACTTGAGTGAGGAGAAAAGGCAGAAGTGGCCCATGGTTGATGAGCTTCCAAAGGTACATGTAAATTGAGAACTGCGGGGTAGGGACTTCTGTCTCAGCAGAAACTCTACACAGCACTCAAGGGCATGGAGAGTGGGAAGGCTCCTTGAATTGATGGGTTGCCAGGAGAATTTTTGCGTTCTGGCAGTGTCATGGTCCGTGGTTTATTTTTCCTTTTTCTGTCATGGATCGCACCTTCCTTCCCTTATCTCCGCGCTTAGTATTCCGTTTTTTCATCTACCTGTAAATCTATTGGATTTTTCTGTGTTCCGCTACGGGTTTTGCTTTCGCCTCGGTGATTAGTGAGTTCACCTGTCCTGCATTTCCTCTCACTACTTATACCCCGCTTCCTCCTTTTCTCATCGCTTCCATGTTATTTCACGTAACATTCTAGCCGGTAAAGGTATAGGAAGTTGTGCTGCTATGAGTGTTATTTTGTTTTTCTCCTTCCTTTCTTTTGTTCACTCCAATATGGGAGTTAGATTAGTGTTACTTTCTAGCAGGTAAAGGTATCGGAGTTGTGTGTGCTATCGACCGATTTGCTTCTCTACGCGGTTCTTGTAAGCAGTACAATTTAGAAAATGTAAAGTGCGCTCTTTCGCTCTTTTATTTCAGAGCAGAGGTTTTGTTTTTTTTGTTTTCCTCTCAAACCTACGAGTGTTCTCACCCTAAGGTTTAGGGTTATTTTAATTTTTCTCCTTCCTTTTTTTTTTGTTCACTCCACAACGGGAGTTGGATAAGCATGACTGCTTATTTCTTTTGTTTTGCTCGGATATCGAGCTCCTCGCTTTTTATTGCGAGGTGTTACGACCTGGCTCATGGCCGTAACAAAAAGGGAGACGCACACCATGGATATAGCAATAAACAAGAATTTATTATACTTAAACTACAAAAATTAGAGCTTCAAACAAGAAACCAGTGGAGTATGAGGGTCAGTATATCAGTCATGTAAGTGAGTGGATGCAATGGGAGGTATGGTGAGGTGGATGTTGTAGGGTGTAAACTAAAAGCTAACTAAGCCATAAGCAAACCAAAAACAAGCAAGGTGCTGGTGGTGAGAGAGAACTGGGGACTGGAGCAGCTTTTATACTCAGGACAACCCAGGCAGCTGTCCTGAATTGTCCTGATTGGGCTCCAGCCCCGCCCACTGGATAGGTTGGCTAGGACAGGGAACAAGGCAGTGTTACCCAGAGCAGAGTTACCCAGACCAGGCCAGAGGGCCGTCACACGAGGTTATTTGTGTTCTCCTTATTTTTCCCATCCACTACGGATTATTGTCCGTCTTAGTGGTGTTCGTTGAACACTAAGAGTCCTTATCTGTCGCACCTGGACCTCCAATATTTCCTCCGTGTCTCTGGCATAGAGATCCCCTACATTTTCAGTGCGGTTCTCATGCTTTCTCTCCGGTTGGGAATCTATCTGATTTTTTCCACGTGCCGTTCCGGGGTTTTGCTTCACCTCGCCTATTATTAATTTCACCTGTGCTACTGCCTGCGGGGTATTTAAGCTTCTCACTTCCGCTTCTTGGTGCTTCTTTGTCATTCCAACTTACATTGAGCCAGGTATAGTTAGGTACAAGCGACCTTGTGATGTTAAAGCTTTCTTTATGTTCACGAGGGACTTGCTTCTTTGTATTCATTTTTACGTAGAGGTTTATTCCTCGTTTAAGGCAGGCAGGGCATCCACTTGCTTGGTGCATAAAAGCAGAAAGCTGCTTCTTCAGTTTTCTAATTTGTTTTAGGAATGAATATGAAGCCGCTGCCTGAGAACCTGAATTCTAGCTAGTTTGTAGCTGACAAGCATGTTTCTTAAGTACTGTGGTGCAAGGCCATTGAGAGATTTATATACGAGAAGCAGAATTTTGAAATCAATTCTCATGTCAATGGGGAGCCAATGTAAAGATCGAAGAACTGGAGATATGTGGTCCGTTTGTTTAGTCCTTGTGAGAACTCTTGCAACAGCATTTTGAATCCGCTGCAGTTGTTGCTTGGCTTCTTTAGGAAAGCCAGTAAAAAAAAACATTACAGTAGTCTAATCTACTAGTAACGATGCATAAACTAGTTTCTCTGAATCGGATTTTGATAAAAAAATTTAAGAAGGTAGAAAGCTGTTCTTGTCATATTGTTGATGTGGCTATTAAAATTTAGATCAGTATCTAAAATGACACCAAGATTTCTGGCTTCATTTTTACTTTTAAAAAACAACAAACTGAGGTGGTCGACAATCTTGAGCCTTTGCACCAAATACAATAATCTCAGTTTTTTCTCTTCAGTGATGTTTAAAATCTCAGTCTATTGATATCTTCTTTGCATAATGTATTGCAAAATTTCCAGTTAAGTTCAAATAAATTCAATACATCAGTATGCAGTGTACCAGGCGGATACTGCTTCACTCCTTCGCTCAAGGATATGCTTTTCGTAGCATTTAAACTTCCATCCATGTTCACTTTCCTTTCTCTGACTTTCCCCAAATCAATTCATTGTTTTTTTATAAATGTCTGAATTAGAAACTCAATTGTATGAATAGTCACTTGACTGTGCCGTTGGAGTGCTATGGGTACCCATGGAGGAGAGGATAACCATTGAAATACAAGTTTAAATCCCTGCAGGTCACATGGAGACAAACTGGTGGCCATAGACATCATACATCCTTAAGTCCGATGTATTACACTTAACTTAGGCAAGTGAACAAATCTGGTGGACTTCCCTACTATTGAGTATGCCAGTTGAGTGTACTTTTTAAGAAAAAGCTGTGAAGTACGCAACCATTCTGAAAATCGAGTGTTCTTAATATCAGGGACGATATACTTATTTCCGGGTTTTTGCTGATGATAGTATGAAAGATATTTTTTACATGCTGCATGTCACTAAACATTATGCAGTATACAGTATGCTAGTACATAGTACACAGGGCACAGCGAAAGGGCTCTGATTCGGACACAGCCCAACACAATAAGACTGTCATGAAAAAAAAAAAAACCTGAACACAATGCTCATTATTTTCTGTAGGTGACTAGAAATAGCATAAAGATAAAATTAGTTCTCTGCATGCTGATGAGCTTTTGTTATCAGGGATTGCTAATTGCACGGCCAGTACTGCTGCTTGTCAGCCTACACTCTGTAGGTGTATGTAAAAATAGATTTAAAAAAATAAATAAAAAGACACGACTGCCCCTGGTTATTTTCTTTGTATGTTTACATTCTTGATAAAGCTTAATAGTTTGAAATGAGCCAAATAAAAAGCGTGTTATTGGCCTCAGTCTCAGTTGTCCTTAACAGAAGACAAAACCATTCTGCATAGCTACATTTTACATAGTAAAACATTGTACCAATAGTATACTATTCTTTTCTTGTATGTTGTTGCTTTGTTCATTGTGTATCTGCTAATGTGGATGTCAGAAGGCACCGATCACCAAGAGGAACAACCGAGATTGTCAATGTGGTTGTTGTTTCACGGATTACAGCGACCATGGTTGAATTAACTTGCTTTTTGCAAGAATGAGAATTGGGTGGCATTTTGTGAACATTTCCTGAGCCTTACAATGCATGGCTTCATGATTTGTTAATGTAGTACTTACAAAGTACAATGATAATAATGAATAAATAAAACAAGAAAGGAACATAGGTGTACCATACATTGTGTATTATCACAATTAAAAAAGAATCAATGTGTGTTCTAGTGTGACTACCTGGGATCTTTGGAAAACACATTGTTGCCTAATGTGGCTCAGCATGACTGGCTGGATTAATTCCAATATCATTATAACTCTGGGTGCAGACCATAAGTGCAGTGTCCATAATTCTAAGAGAGCACAAAATGTTAAGAGCTACCCCCCTCTGTCCAGCGCATGCATAATGTTTTCATTAAGTCCTCTCAGAATGTCTCTTATGTTATTACCTGGATCCCTTCCAGATCTGCTTTTCTGCTTCGTCTTCAGGTCGGCCTCGAGCTGCGCTGTCCAAAGTGCCTGCCAAGGCACCGTATAACGTCAAGTGTTAATCAGTGGTTTATGAATGACAAAACTCCTACCTGGTAGCAACAAGATTAAACTGAATTTCAATGATTGTCCACTTAATGGTTGACGATAATTATTGCTGTTGATTATTTAATATTATGCATTAGTAATCATTCATATTAGGTGATCCATTTTTTGAAAGTATTGAGTCTTGCATGCTTGTGGTGTCTTTATATTATACAAAACGATATTTTTGTGAAACTAGTGCAGCATATATTCACATTGCAATTCATTGTGAAAAGATGGAAGATAATATTATTGTGGCATGCAAGTGAGAATAAATGAGGAGATACAATATGAGAGATGGTATGCATCCATCGAATATTATTGAAAAAAATGTGAATAAAAATAAAATATATCCTGAGGGCTGGGTTGCCAAAGCAAGTAGCTTACCCTTGACTGGTGGACTTGTTGTTTTTTTAACACGTCATAAGATAAATTCATCTGAAAAAGAAAAAATCTCAAAATTTGAGAAAAATGGAACATCTGCACACTGTATATAAATGCTCCAAATATACAGTATATGCAGACATGGTGAAGAGGTGTCGTTGTTGTTATCTTGAGCAAACATTAGAATGGGCAAGACGATATACGCAAGTGACTTTGACCATGGTAGGATTGCTGGTGCCAGATGTGGTGGTTCCCACACCTCAGAAACGGCTGCTCTCCTGGGATTTTCACACGCTACCATTTACAGAGATGATGCAATAATAAACGATTTCCAGCGAGCGGCAGTTCTGTGGGTGAATACACCTAATTTGGGAAGTCCGATGAGAATGGGTCGACTCATTCAAGCTAACATAAAGGCCACAAACTAACAGTTGTTTACAACAGTGGTGTGCAGAAAGGCATCTCTGGATGCACAACGTGTCACACCTCAAAGTGGATGTGCTACAGTAGCAGAATACCACATCGGGTTCCATTCCATTCAGCTAAAAAAAGGAAGAAGAGGCTACAGTTTACACACTATCAGCAAAACTGGACAATCGGAGATTGGGAAAACTTTGCCTGGTCTGACAAACATGGTAAGGTGCACTGCATGAAAAGAATAATTTAGAGATCTGACTTGTTAAATTTCAGTGACAATTGCGATGGGTCTGTCGTGAGCAGTAGTTTCCCGTGTCGACACATATATTTCCTGAAACGTATGCACGCTACCGGGCCAAATTTGTGATCGAGTATTTCTGAGCTTGGATATTCCAGATTAAGAAAGGCGGCCATGTCTGGTAATTTATGCCAAGTGTCTGTCCAAGAAGACCTCTGTGTACGAGTGTCAATTTCCGATGGCAGGCACACATCCGCAAATGGCCAGATACAGTCCATTTTCACATTTCTGCACTGCAGTGTAATCAGAGAAAAGGCCATCATGCCTTACATCAACGGTGCAGGCTGCTGGCGGTGGCGTAATGGTGTGGGGAATGTTTTCTTGGCACACATTAAACCCCTTAATACCAATTGAACATCATTTGAAAGCCAAAGCATACCTAAGCATTGTTGCTGGTTCTACAAACATGACAGTGACTTCAGATACTCCAATGGCCACACAGTCCTCAGATCTCAAACCAATAGAGCACCTTTGGGATGCGGTAGAGTCAGGAGGTTCTAAGCATGAATGCGTGGTCAAAACATCTGCATGAACTGCGTGATGCTATCGAGTCAGCATGGACCAAAATCCCTAAGGAACGTTGCCAGCACCTTGATGAAGAGCGGGGTAGCTCGAAACGTCACCTTTGATAAAACCTTTCATTTCTCAGAGTGCAGATTTTTTCTCATTTCATTTCTTACATTTTTTTCGAGCACTTTGTTTTCTTTGGGATGTGCATGTTCTTTCGTCTTTTCCGCCTTGATGCTGGGCCACAGCCTCCAAATATAGGTGACCTTAAGAGGGCACATCCATGCCAATGGACAGCTTGGAAGGTTGCCTTATTGAGGACAATCAACAACAATAAAAATCTGTAGTTTTATAAACATCATTGGAAGCTATGATCAGATGAGTTCAAAATGTAGCTTTTTGGCCACACACACCAGACGGGAATCTCACAAAGCAGTATAGAAGTTGTGGCATTACCCTTGTGAAGAGAGTGAATAATAAATCATTATTAATGTATGATAACGACTAACTATCACACATTAACACAATAGACTGTTAGATAGATGGCTGAGCATCAAAACCCCATTGACCAATGACCAGCATGTAATCGGTGTATGAACCATAAATTAGGGTCGCCCAATACAAGCTGTTAATATATATTTATGTTCCCTGCCTTTTGGGACAATGGAAAGGGCATTTAAAACCATTACATCCAATTATCACATCTTTCCTGTCATTGCTGACTTTCTTGTTGCAACTGTTTAGTTACTAAATAAATCTTTCAACTTCCCAACAACATCAGAACCATCCCTCTTCATTTCTTATACTCAGTACTTGTAGTATTTGTTGAATACAGTCTTTTTTGTTGTCGTCTATCTTTCTCAAGGGAATTAATAACTTTGTAAGGCGCTGTATCTTCAACTGCCATACAGCACCTAACATGCTATACTTGTTGAAAGGGGTCAGGGCAATCAATAATTTTGTCGGAGAGTCAACAATAATAATAAAAAGTTCCTTTTTTTAGCCATTTCCCATTCTGACATCAAAGATGTGTTCTTTGGAAAATGAAACTTGATGATGACAAAATGTTCCAGTTAAATCTGAGAGTGTCTTGTTCCTGTCAACTGACAATTTTGGGGATGATGAAGAGGAACCTGTTCTGTTTCATCAGGCAGACAGAGGTGATATTTTACAATCAGGAAAAATGTCCACCCATCATGGAAGGCAGACATTGATTACTGATGTTGTTGCTCTTATACTCACTTTGTGTACAACTGCACATGAGGTCTGAAAGCCTTCTCTTAAGAAAGGACTGCAGGTTACACTGCATGTCCTCAGAAATTGTGCCCAAAAATGCATCGTTTCAAATTATGTTCTATACTGTTCCTGATCTATTCTGGAAACTTCACAATAAACTGTTTTAGCTATTCAATGCATAAAGGTTAACAGCGTGTAACATAAAAGTACAGTACATTCTAATTGTTTTGTGCTGTAATACATCTTTATTGTTCTTGACAGTACTGTGGGCCTTGCCTTACTTTATTCTCTCCCGTTTCCATAGACCTGTGTTACAAAATATAACCTATCTTTGCATTGCCATTGGTTGATATTATAATCTTTCTGCTCGCGCTATGGATGTAGCGTGTGGTTCTGTACACTGACACGTGCCCAGAGAGGGGGTACTAATCAATAGCATATATTACATGTACATTGTACACAATCTATTTTGTTTTGAAAGTACAATGTAACCTTTTAAATATCATGTATCATTCCATTCAAGTTATTAACAGGAAATTGAGATAATAGATCTCCTGTTCCACATGTACTTTTCAGATTGAGTCAAAACGTGACCCACAGAGAACACACTATCCCGGGGTGACCCAGTTTCAATTCACCAGCTGCAAAAAGTGTCCTCCATCACTGGTGTGATTTCAGTAACAAGGACAGTCTGCTCATATATATCATCAGCATTGATTAAATTAACTTTGTAAGGGATGTGTCACTTTATCTCTTTCACATCAAGGGTGAAACTTATCCAATCTCAGCTCTGGTGTCCAAATATTCCTTCATTTCTTCTGACTTGAAATTGACCAATCACCCTTTGTGTGTAACTGGAGGTATACTCAGGCACATTTACAAGATTGACACCACAAGAATGTTACGCATTGTTACTAATGTCGACCACAGCCGTCTTTAGGCTTTACGATTTCAGTCGGAAAAGATGAAACAATTACCAATTTACAGTGACGTTATTGTAACGCCTTTTACCCGGATTTGCTTTTTAAATAATTTTTTTATACATGGTTCTAGATCACAATATTTGAAGTTATATTTAGCCTATACAAGAATAGCAGACCATCTAAACCAACATCGGAGCGTGGGAATAACACGTCTCGGTCAATTTGTAGGCTACCAACATGTTTCTGCGCCACGTTACTTTTTGCCTCAGGATAATTGTTTTATTGAACAGTTTCTGTTGAAACTGTTGATACAAAGTAACTCAAGTGGACAGCTCATTTCTACATATCTATGTAAATGACCAGTGATTATGTTTATCATTCATTTTTACACATCTATCAATATGCAAGAGCTGATTTTTATTGAAAACTGTTTCACGCATCACAAGTCCTACGGAAGCTCTGAAAGGTGAAAAAACACATTATCTTGTACGTATTTTGACTTATTACCTCGTGATTTTGAAGTTAAATGATTACAAAATGGGCATTTGAAGAAATGTTACCCAGTGAACATTTTTGTGTTGAAAAGTCGGCGAGACGCCGTGTAGCGTTCAGGTGAATGCTAATAAGGGTTAGCGTCCGTTTATGTCAAAACGTCGCTCAACCTAGATTTCCCCACCCCGACGTCTAGATTCCTGCTAATTTAGGTTGGTTTCATGAGTTTATTTTAGGCTACAGAAATCCTGCTCCAATGCCAGTGCTAAGCTACGTACGACTTAGCGTACTACAGCGGAGGCCCTGAAAGGCAAGTTAAAAAAATATATTTATATATATACAAGGTTTTGGCTGCAAAAAAAAATCTAAATCACCATGCCTTTCAGGGCTTCCGTACGAGTCCTATTAAACCTAACTGAAAAGCACTGAAAATAAATAATTTATATTTATCAATATTGACGTTGCTCTAATAGTGAACTGAACCAGCAGGTGTGCCATTGAGTGCCAACTATCCTCATTAACAAATAACTCAATAGGAAAAATCATTTGTTTTATTAGAAGTTTGCACATTGACAGAATCATTCAAAAATTTTAAAATGTCAGCTGCCATATTGGCTAGGCACTGCCGAGGCTTAGTGTTCCAGAACACTCTGGCATTGAGTTAAGACTACGGAGACAACCTGTGAGAGTGCATTGAGGGTGAAACCATCAGGCATTTTCAGACTATATAGCCTATTCATAGTGAATAAGTCTTGGATTTACTTTGTGCTTTGTAGATTCATATGGATATAACCTGTATGATTATATGATTTGTAGTTCTAGGTTGGCATAAATTAACTTTTTAATTGAAGTGTATAATGTGTTATTGATGTTGCACTTACCCTTGCTGTTCAGGGAATATTGTTGCCCTGTTCCTTGCATAAATCTGGTGGAACTATGTTCTATTTCACTGTAAGTTGCTGTGGATAAAGACATCTGCCAAATGAACATAATGTAATGTAAGGAAAAAGATGAAGGCAGGCAGTCATTCTTCGTATGCCTTTATATCAATGTGTTTAACATTGTGTTAAACATGTCCCCTTCTCTTTGCTTATTTTTCATGGTCTGGGTTAACACGCAGCACATCTTCACCTCGTGTGAAACTGTGCAAAAGAATTGAGAGAATTTATTGAGGCATAATCATCAGAGCCATTGTTCCTCGTGGCAGGAGAACCCCATGTTCTGGAATTCCAGTACAGCCCACCTTCCGTGTTTTATAAATGGCTCTTCATTGAAATGCGAAGCATATTATTAAATTACAATCTCACTTTGCATCAGATAAAGGTGTCATCATGGCAGTCATAAAAGAGAAGCACTTAGACCTCATGGCATTGCTGATAATATTCATTTTAAAAGTGATTAAACCAGTAAAAATTCTCAAGTAACATTTTTTTCCACTAAAAAAGAGAAAAGATTATTGGTGCAGAACACAGATTGTTCTGTACAAGCTGGCAGCTAAAGATTTAAAAGACCTCATAACCTTAATGGTATCACAAACAACTAATTTTAGCTTCATAATTTCCCAGGAAGGCAACTTAATGCAAATAACTGAGTATAATTTGAGTTCTCTTTTAAAATGTGTGTGTGTGTGTGTGTGTGTGTTGGTGGATGTGTGCGTTTGTATAAAATGAGGGAAATATGTTTGAAATGTTAAAAAAATTCACTACATTTAGAATGAGTTTTTGACATGTAACATCCATTGTGTTTGTCTTCATGACAAAACGAAACATGGTATGAGATTCCGCTATTGGGTCTGGGTGCAACATGTGTGAAACATAATTCTCCTTTTCTTGGAATGTCACTTAGTTCTTAGTTTTTTTTAAATCTTAAAATGGATAATATCTAAAGCATGTGAGCTATGTGCAGTATTATACACTGGGTAATGTTATACACCAGGCTAGAGGTCTACATTGGGCTTGCTGAAACAACAATATTTGGTAAAACAATTTTTAGGGCCAAATAGTTGTATATAAAAATGACAAAAAAACTATGACGACCGCTACACAAATTCATAGTACATCTAGAACTACCTACATGTCTAAACTACATTGAACTACTCCCAAACACCACGAGCCAACAACACTATACAGCGCAATGGAAAACAATGCAGTGTTTCCTGCTCGTGAAGGTGCGTACGATAAAAGAATGAGGGGAGCGACACGAGTGCAAAGCAAAGTTTCTCGTTTTTGTAGTGTACAGTGTTGCTGAACTTGCAGATTAAAACGGCCGTATTTCCGACCTTTATTTATTTTAATAAAGTGAATCTGAATCTGAATCTGAATCTATTTGTTGAACGTGTTTTTCCTTCTGTTAAAGGTTTGTCGCAGCACAGGGGCAATGTCCTCAGTAGTGCATAGAGTATGTTTATAAAATAGAGCAAGGATTTATATATTAATGTCCATAAAGATCGTAACAGGCTAGCCATCTATCATTAGTGTCGTTTTTCCTTCTGTTAAACTTTAACGGCTTTGGGAGTGAAACGGCTCTCACGCCACCTAAACACATCTCACGGCGAATAAAATGAAGCAGGTCCTCTTGTTACACAAATCAAGTCCATGATTTCAATTGCCACCACCCCAATTTTGTATGGTCTACCACTGCAATGAAAGACAATGATATACTCATCAGAAGAATCTTATCCCAAGAGAAAACTGACTTTCTTGTACGGCAAGTGCAAAGTCGTCATGGAAAAATCTACAGCACCGAAAGATGACCGCCAAGAGAAAATGATGTTAAATTAGCTTGGGAAGAAATAACTAATGCACGTAAATGCATGTAGCTCTGGTCCTATGAGAACCGTTGTCCAGTGTAGGAAACGGTTCAATAACATTAGAAGAATGTTGTTTTTGTGCGTCATGGAGAAGCCATCCATGTTTATTCAACTTAACTACAGTCACATAATTCAAATGAAAAGATTGTTAAAGTTCAAGTTGTGTTTATTGTTGCTCTAGTTACCAACACACGTACAAAATTGAATGGAATACCCCCAGGACAACAGTGCAGTATAAGCACAGCCATAAACAATTAAAAACAGAAATAAATACAGGAATTAACATGATAAAAAAAACAATGAACGATAAATGCAAGGCATTTTTTTCTGCTTGGGGAATAGTCCAATTTCATAGCATATGATCCATGAAAATAGCTGATTGGCTTTCGAATAGGTTATGATCAAGCTCGAATTGCTTGGGAAAGCCACAAAATTAGCAACTCGCCATATTCTGGGCAGGCAGGTGGCACAGGCGCAAATTTCAGACCATGCTGACACCAAAATTGCAATGCTCTGCAGTGACACAATCCCCAGCAGTGCCTCTCCTCCCTCTTTGGCTCAGGCGCATCAGAATCCATGAGAAAAATGTAACTTTGCCAGTGCAACGACTCACCATGCGACAGAAAATAGAGCCACTTATGACAAAGAAAAAAGTGGAAAGGGAAGGTCAAATTGGAGAACCAAGGCCTTCAATTAAGTCTTTTTTTTTTTAATACCAGTGTGGCCCTTTCACACTTATGTTACATGGTGTATTCTATGGTGTTGTCATGGTGACGAGCTCCATTAAGCATTTCTCACAAAAGTACAGCTTTTGAGAAGGTCCTTTTACAATTTCTTCAGGTTTTTTTTTTTCATATTCACTCACGTGCTGACAACTGAAAATGTCCTTTCATTTAAATATTACTAATCTTGCTTTTAACTTTTGTAAAAAAAATTCTAATAATTTTATTAAAGCTGGAGTCTGCAAGTTATTTTTTATTTTCTATATCGGGGAACGGTCATGCCGAGTTGGTAGCAATCATAGAAAGAACAGTTCGGAGAGAAATCCAGCATCATACACTGTGTTTATACCGTCAAATTCTGCATTCTAAAACCAGCGATTCGGCCTGAATTTTGTTTTCAAAACAATTTTTAAAAACAAAGTGGCCTATGACTATAAATCGTAGAACCAATCGAAAAGATTCACATCGTGAACCAATCAACAGTGAGATTGACCTTGCCCATTCACCAGCTAGACATCTGATGTTTCACAGAAAGAAAAAGAAAAGGGAATTAGAGTAAACATGGGTGCTCATTTCAGAAGTTGGCGAGATGTTCGGGAGAGAATTGGTTTAAAGACAGACTTGGAGCTCCCATATTCTACTGGACAGGTAGGTCAAAACATGAATGAACTTTCTGCTTGCCAGACAACTGTAATTACCTACAATGAATAGTAGCTAGGTTGCTATTATTGATAACTTTATTCAGCGGCTAGTTCTTTTGAAGAAGGACATTTTTGCTCATGTTATATTTTGTATAGATAATCCCATCACCAATATTTTACAGTAAATTGTAGTAAAATGCAACACTCTAGCTAGATTACCAATATGTGTTGAAATAGTTTACCCAGCCAGAAAGACAACTATTTATCTGTTGACCTTTATCATTAATTTGGATTCTGACAAAAAAATTATATTATTATTATTATTCTAATTATCACTCAGAAGCTTTGTTTAGCGGCATTCCAAATTTAGGAACGCGGTACGTTTTAGTACATCCAATCAAATCTCAGATACGAAAACGTTGATGAATGCCAAAATATGGCCCAATTTCCTAATACGAATGGTTTACGTACAAATTCGTTCTGCTCACCTTTCATGAATGAGGCACAATTTATTTTTATTTTCTGTTAAATTTACATGACAAATTGTAGTCTCTGAAATACACGATGCAAACGTAGCTAATAAATTACGATTGTAAAAAGCAAACACATTAGATGATGCCTATTAATGAATTGTAGGCTATGACCTTGTTTAATTAGTCTCATAAGCGTAATGAATGCTCCCATTACTATTTTTCTAAATTGGTAAGATTTAAATGCTAACTTATATGACGTTAAATATGCTATTTAAAACACACATTTGACCAATGAACAAAATTTGCTTTAAATTGCTTGCTTCAGCATTGCAATGGCTGACCTTGTGCTGTTGGATGAGTTGGCTGCTTAGGAGAGAAACTTAACGCATCTTTAATATCACGCAAAAGCTATTTGTTGGCTGAGAGTGATCTATGGCTGGTTTGTCGTTTTCGGGTTTTTATGAAATTGATAACCTGCCCAGCAATGTTATTGGTGCCATTGTGAGATCCGTCGTTTCCCTCCAGTGCATCTTTTCCTTTTGTTTGTCTTGTTTCCCATTCCTCATATTCATGTGGTGTTTTTCAGTTCACCCTGTTCATCTCGTTTCTGTGTTCATGCAGGCTGGTGTTGTTCAGTTTACCCTGTTCATCTCGTTTCTGTGTTCATGCAGGCTGGTGTTGTTCAGTTTACCCTGTTCATCTCGTTTCTGTGTTCATACAGGCTGGTGTTGTTCAGTTTACCCTGTTCATCTCGTTTCTGTGTTCATGCAGGCTCGTGTTGTTCAGTTTACCCTGTTCATCTCGTTTCTGTGTTCGTGCAGGCTGGTGTTGTTCAGTTTACCCTGTTCATCTCGTTTCTGTGTTCATGCAGGCTGGTGTTGTTCAGTTTACCCTGTTCATCTCGTTTCTGTGTTCATACAGGCTGGTGTTTTTCAGTTTACCCTGTTCATCTCGTTTCTGTGTTCGTGCAGGCTGGTGTTGTTCAATTTACCCTGTTCATCTCGTTTCTGTGTTCGTACAGGCTGGTGTTGTTCAGTTTACCCTGTTCATCTCGTTTCTGTGTTCGTACAGGCTGGTGTTGTTCAGTTTACCCTGTTCATCTCGTTTCTGTTTTCATACAGGCTGGTGTTGTTCAGTTTACCCTGTTCATCTCGTTTCTGTGTTCGTGCAGGCTGGTGTTGTTCAGTTTACCCTGTTCATCTCGTTTCTGTGTTCGTACAGGCTGGTGTTGTTCAATTTACCCTGTTCATCTCGTTTCTGTGTTCGTACAGGCTGGTGTTGTTCAGTTTACCCTGTTCATCTCGTTTCTGTGTTCATACAGGCTGGTGTTGTTCAGTTTACCCTGTTCATCTCATTTCTGTGTTCATGCAGGCTGGTGTTGTTCAGTTTACCCTGTTCATCTCGTTTCTGTGTTCGTGCAGGCTGGTGTTGTTCAGTTTACCCTGTTCATCTCGTTTCTGTGTTCATACAGGCTGGTGTTGTTCAGTTTACCCTGTTCATCTCGTTTCTGTGTTCGTGCAGGCTGGTGTTGTTCAGTTTACCCTGTTCATCTCGTTTCTGTGTTCGTGCAGGCTGGTGTTGTTCAGTTTACCCTGTTCATCTCGTTTCTGTGTTCGTGCAGGCTGGTGTTGTTCAGTTTACCCTGTTCATCTCGTTTCTGTGTTCGTACAGGCTGGTGTTGTTCAATTTACCCTGTTCATCTCGTTTCTGTGTTCGTACAGGCTGGTGTTGTTCAGTTTACCCTGTTCATCTCATTTCTGTGTTCATGCAGGCTGGTGTTGTTCAGTTTACCCTGTTCATCTCGTTTCTGTGTTCATACAGGCTGGTGTTGTTCAGTTTACCCTGTTCATCTCATTTCTGTGTTCATGCAGGCTGGTGTTGTTCAGTTTACCCTGTTCATCTCGTTTCTGTGTTCGTGCAGGCTGGTGTTGTTCAGTTTACCCTGTTCATCTCGTTTCTGTGTTCATACAGGCTGGTGTTGTTCAGTTTACCCTGTTCATCTCGTTTCTGTGTTCGTGCAGGCTGGTGTTGTTCAGTTTACCCTGTTCATCTCGTTTCTGTGTTCGTGCAGGCTGGTGTTGTTCAGTTTACCCTGTTCATCTCGTTTCTGTGTTCATACAGGCTGGGCGTGGTTCCCTGGTTAAATCCTTGTTTTTGCCCTCTTAGCATCAGCCTTTCACTCTCCCTCTCTGCTCAAATTCCGCACACATCTTAATTATCCCATCAGTACCCGCACACATTCCTCACTCCTTTTAGTTATTCAATCAGCCTTTTCACCTGTTCCCCTCCTTATGTAAGTTCCCTTGTTTCACTGCCTCGTCGCCAGTTTGTTGTATTGTTGCATTGTCCCGTCTAGACTTTACCCAGTCAATCTGTCTGTTTGTTACTCATGATATTAACCTGCTTGTTTTGTTCTCTCGCTTCAGCCCATCCCGTTCCTGTTCGCTCCTGCCCCGTCACCTACCAGCCCTCTTAGTTTGCCAACCCCGCTTTCAGTCTTTCACCTCAGCATTCCCCGTTTGTTCGCCCTTTTGTTCCATTCTAATAAATGTACAAGTTTATGCCTGAGTTCTGCCTCCGAGTCCTGCATTTGGGTCCATACCAGTGTTCTAAAACGTGACAGCCGCAACTGTAGCCTACTGCACAAACGTAGCCTCAAGGCTTCATCCGAAAATACGTTTGCAAAATATGAATAGAAGGAGCTGTCACATCTGTGCAGCTCAAGTCATGGGAAATGTATTGCTCAACGTCCTGGCTCTATTGCCTGGTGGGACCATAGACGGGTGGGACCCACAACAGCTTCAGTTGGCTGGCTTTAGTGGCTTATTGGTGTACGTAGCTACATCAAATTTACTGTGTCAGACAGTAAGTAAACCTACCTCTTTCCATCACTAGGGTATCGGAAATGCAAACCACCTCTCGCACGCACAGAACACCAACAAAATTACGAAATGAATGAATTCTTTTATTTCCAGGCTGCGAGAAAGACCGCGCAGCCTAGTGCTTGGCATAGAGGCAATGTGCTCATCCGATGCAGATAGGCCTGCACTTTAACAGCGTGTGCAATGGAAGATTCTGCATTTCCTGCATGTTATATCCCCTTTTTACTTTACCATGGAGGCTACTTTATTATTTACTTCATGACACCAGAATGGACAATACTAAACAATTAATTTTCCTTGATTAAAAATATGCAAATAAAACTTTGATTTCAGTGTCGGAATAATATTTTTTTTTTTTGCTTTTTCTGGGTCAATTTCAGTTCGTATGGAGCTGTAAATAGAAGTCACAACCTCCTTATGAGGCAATTAATGTGTGTGGATTTATGCTAATCACAAAATAATGTGAGCACGCTTTGTACGTGCATATGAAAAAATCTGCCTTTTCCACACGGTTTGATGAATCCAGCGTAACTTGTTTCATACGTAAATGTGCGCGCATATTTAGGAAAGCTTTATGAATGAGGCCCAATGTGTCTAGTTTTCATTGTAAGTGCAACTACATTGTTCAATGTATACTAGTGGTGAATCAGAGTGGGGACAAGGCTAAGAATGTGAACGGTATCTAAAGAATGCTGTTTTAGAAACTAATGAGAGCAGTACTTGGACAGTATTGCATCATCTATTTTTGTGGCATAGTTTTCCAATTTTTTTTATACTAAATATAGCTTTCACTTTATATTATTTGGCATTTTGTTTGGTTCAGTGAATACTTGAACTACTTAGTATTGTGTGTGATCATATGTATGTGGTCATATCTTGTGGCCGTGTGATACAATGTCTTTCTAAAAGCCCAGACAAAAGTGTTCTGCATTGCTGGGCATGGCATTTGTTTATTTGAAACAACGATATTCATCAAGACTTAACTAGCACCGACCGGCCAGTATTCAGGCCGGAACTGGTTTAGTGTATTTTCATTCAATGCGTTATTTTTTTATTTTTTACTTTGAAATTTTTTAATAATATAGTCGCACAATATACTGTTTGAAAGTGTGAACGCACAAGTCTCTATAAACTATTTTATGATCCCAATGTTATAGCAACAAGAGTTCCTTATTTTGTATCATTACACAAAACAGGCTCAATCAAAATGACCACTGCATACATTTTGTGTTCCACGGAAATCCATAGAAGACACAAATAAGTCGGCATCCTTATCCCAGCAAAACATTAAAATAAATAATCTTTAGGGCGAGAAAAAAAAAAATAATTACACTTCCATTGCGTTTCTGCACTACATGGAGTAATTCTGACTTCTAAAGGGCTACCTTAAAGAAGACACCAGGATTATGTCTCTCGTCAAAGGGGTTCGAGAGGAGTAACCATTTTATTTCAGGGCTTGTGTTCAAAAAGGTGGTGCTAGACAAGGGGTTAAAATACTCTAAATTAGGCTTTCAAGAGTGAACCCAACTTATGTTACATAAATCACCATAGAAATGCACATGTAAAAGCAATCTTGATGGTTATGTTATTCAGTTTAATTCATTTTCTGAATTTAAATTTACTGAGGCTGTTGTCTCCCAAGCAGAAATACTAAATTAATTATAGATATTGCTTTTTGACAAATCTATAATGTAAATGGGCTATTTTTAAATCAGTCATGACAAACTATTATTGAATTATTTGTTTACTTGTTGTTGTTTTTTTAATTATCTTGCTCTCTGTGAAATATACTTTTATGTTATCGGACTAAACTATTTTATTTTTTTCCAATTCTGAGCCATAGTTCAACTTTATTTGTAACTTAAATAGGGCTGGTTATGTTTCTCTGGAAATTATATAACATGGTGAATAAGAAATAACATTTTTTAATTATTCAAGCGTATATTTTTGTGCTTCTTAAAAGCTTTTAAATTAAAATAAGACATTTTTAATTAAAATAAAAACATTGCTGTAAGTTCAAAAATCACACTGGATTTGTATTAAAATGGAAATAGTGGACACAATCTAAATTGCTTAAACTTAGAAATAGTTCATTGTTTTAACCTATTTTCTAGCGCCAACTTTTTTGAACACAAGCCCGAAAATAAAATGATTAGTGTTTTTGAATCCCTTTGACTATAATCCTGGTTTCTTCTGTAAGGTAACCCTTGAGAGTTTGTTTTCGATGAGTAAGAATTACTCCAAGTATTACAGAACCAAAGTAACAGAAGCTCAAACACTGTGTAAATGTACCTTTTTTTTTCTTGCCTAAAATATTTTTTTAATTATTTTTTTCCGGGATAAGAAGACCGACTTTACCCTTATTTGTGTCATCTGTGGATTTCCGTGGAACACATACAGTAGAACCTACGAAGTAGGGGTGTATCCGGAGCCGAATACCCTATTCGGGAAAGCACGAATAATACGTTGGAACAGATATTTTTTTCTACCCGAAGTTGCTCGTTAATATTCGGATTCGGAAAAATAAAAAATAAAAAAATGAGAGAGAGAGAGAAACTATGACTTAATGTTTATAAAGATATTTTGCGAACGTATTACCCTCGATCAGGAAGGTCCTGTATGCTATTGATAGACTAGCGCAGGGGTTCCCAAACTTTTCCATGCCAAGGACCCCCAAATAGTCGTAGCCTCTGGCTGGGGCCCCCCTATTGCGAAATGGCTTTAAAAAAAACTTTTAAATTACACTGGCAAATATTAAAAAATCAAACATACAGCTTCTTAATACACAACACAATACTTTTGACCTTATTTTGATTCCATAATCGGGCCGTTAGCAGCTCAACGTAACACTTTGACTGACAGGCAGACGGTTAGTTATTGGCTGCGATTGAAAGAAGGGCATGGCAAAGACCTCATTTCGATATGAAAGGATTTATAACAATTTATATCTTATTTTAAACCGGCACAGTAATCTTATGAATTGAATTGAAATTTATTTTTTAAATAAATTTTTTATTATTATTATATTTTTTTTTTGTTGCATTTTCCATTTTCCTCTCCCTTCCAATTGGCCCCGCTGGCGGCCCCCACTTTGAAAACCCCTGGACTAGCGTATGTTACGTTAACGTTACAAGTCCACAGTGTGGATTAATTGCGAGTTGAACGTCAAACAATTTGGGTTGAAACAAGCATTCACAGAATCTGTGATATTAATGATTAATTTTAATGAAGTTACCACAGTGCAATTGTCGCAAATATGTACCTACATGCGAATCCACGTTTGATGTTGTTTACTCTCCACCCATTTACAGCACAGCAGCCGAGAGCTGGCTCTAGTTAGCAAGCTAACATGTACAGTAAACTGAACATTTAATCAATGAAACGAATAGTGGGTTGGAAACGGATATTTCTCTCGACTCCAGCAGGTAGTTTGTCATTAATTTTCTCGTATGGAGGGCGAAAGCGAGTGGCTGGCTAGCTACGCTGATTGTAGCTTGCTCTGCTGCAAGTGCAAATGTTACATCAATCTCAGTGCTCAACGCTACGCAAAGGCTAATGTTAATGCCAGTGGGCTCAGTTCACAACAAGCACTGTCACTGCAGTCACACAAATTACACAAACACACACACACTCACCCTCGCCTCCCACTTTGTGCAACCTACAATCTGTAATATGTTTAACCATCGTAAATCTAGTAAAGCTGGCATGCTGTATCTGAATATGTCAATTTATGTGTATTTCCATATCAAGATTCTTAAAAAAATTTACTAGAAAGCACCTGAATTCCATATTGACGTTAATGACTTTTCAGAAACTGCTCATATAAGGTGTATTGTGTTTTTCACATGAGACGATATATCCTGGTGTGCTCAAAATCTCTAGACAGGATTACATTGATTTTACATCTGAAGGTTTGGGGATAATCTGTTTCCCTAATCTCACACAGATTCCTTGTGTATAAGATTCAGGATGTACTGTGTGTTAAGGCATAAAGAAATGCACCCCTCTCTCACTATTCTGAACACATGCTTATTTATTTATGTATTCTTTTTTATTTTATTTTTCTGATCACATGCTTCTCACACTGCTGCGGACACCTGGTGAGATGTGATTTATCATATATGAACATGCCACAGTTTATTTAAACCCAGTATTATCAGAAAACATACAATGGGCAATTCAGCCTTCAAAGATGTTTATTAATAATAATAATAATAATTATTATTATTATTATTATTAGTAGTAGTAGTAGCCAATCGATCAGTCAATCAATCACATTTTAAAATGGCATTTTATATACTTAACGAGTGTAAATAATGTAAAATCAAAAAGAACCTGGTAGATTGTTAAAAGTAATATAACTATAAAAACAGTATGACCACATAATATCATAATATAATATCAATGCTGTCATACTGAGAACTGATTTAATTACTTCCTGTTATATGTGTACGCATAAAGTATGAATGTGAGTGACCTTTCTGATTTACTCCAGAGGAATTGACCTGCTATTAATTTCACAGCTATACTCTAAATCCCTCTCGTTCTCAACTGTAATTTTCTGTCCCCTTACAACAGCAGATAGGAACAGAAAACTATATTGTGTCATCTGCGAGTGTAATTAAGCATTGCCATGGGTATTCAGACATGCTCAGTCTCTTAATTGCCCACATTTTCTCATACCCTTGGAGTTTTATCTTCTTCACTCTACTGTCATATATATTTTTTGAAAATATACATATTGCCTCATTGAAATCTTGAAATTTCCACAATTGCATGTGGTAAAGGAAAATATCCTTGTGAGTGATCAATAATATTGATATTAATGTGGCACAGATTCATGTGAAAGAAAAATTACTTTTTTAATTGGCCATATATCATGTAACCTATACAACCACTCAGAAACACACACACACATATACACATGCATTCCATGTGCAAGGTTCAGAAATGAGAACATTCAATTACAGCCAAGAGCCTGAAATAACATGTATAATGAAAATTACAGGCTTTGTCATTGCTTAAGATAAAAGTGTTCAGATGGAAATTTCAGACAATAGGAAGACATTAATCTTGCTGACAAGCGATGTTCCTAACATTTGCCTTTCAGTGTTTTATGTAAGTCAGTGGACTCCATTAACCTGTTGATTTATTCCAGCAAGCTCTTTATCATTGAAATTGATCCCTCTTTGTCATTGGGTGCAGATACCTAAAACAGCAAATTCAATGAGGACCAGCTTTGTCCCCAAATACGTCATCAAGCTCTGTGTGTGTGTGTGTATGTGTGTGCGCGAGAGAGAGAGAGGGAGAGAGATTTATTCACTTACAAAGACAACGCTTTCTCTCACAATGAATGGTATCAGATACCAGCACAGATGCTGTCAAAAAAGCATTAAGGTGCTTTAAAGCTCACCCGAGCACAAAGACTTAGAGCCCTTTCTATTTTATTTGGTTTGAACACAGATTATTTATGTATTTTTAATAGGTGCCAAAACTAAAGGGTATAGCCACTGTGATTTGCCTGGAATCTGAATCTGTAACCACCCATCCAGGCAGTAGCTCAGTTCCCTACCTGCGATGCAATTGCCCTGGACCATACATCACACTTTCCACTTCACAGAAGAGCTGTGCTCTTTGCCTCTCACCATACCCAGCCATTTTGCTTGCATGATTTTCTTCACTTTCCAGGTGATACAAGTTAACATACCTTCAACAATTATACATAAATGACAATAATCTGATTTATAACAGCATCGTAGTATTATAACCTTTTGTCATTATAGTATAGTATACGTTTTATTATATTATATCGTATTATAAATGTTTTTTTAATATTTGTGACAAGTAGCTTGTAACATGCCTTTTGTTTCTTCAGATGCTATTCTACTGTGACTGAGATTTATGAAATCTAATTTGATTGAACACCTCTCTCTTATCCCTCCACTGTGGGTGGAGGTAAAACCTCTTTCCAAACACCACCCCTTGTGTAACACCCATCTAAGCCATGGCAGTTAGGCAGCAAGGATTTATACAGCCAATTAATCTCAGGTTGAATAAGGAGCTTGAGAAAACCAGTTCAGGCTATCAGCCAGGACACTGGGGAAAACCACCTTACTCTTTATGAATTGTGCTGTGGGACCTCTACGAGTCACAACCTAATTTGAACACTTGACCCCCCAGATATGGCAACATACGGCACGGTGTTCCCATCGATGCTCTGGGAACACAGTTTTTCTAATTGGTATGGAAGCAACAGCCTCTCGCCACCCCACTCCCAGCAGAAACCTGGATTTCCCAGGAGATCTCCCATTCTCTGAGCAACTCTCATCAAAGTGCTAATCGTCAAAAGAGGGCAGGAACAAGGTGGGGTTGTGATCATACCCAATATGTCGCCAGACACGTCCTCCAGTCCACAGTGACGTCCCAACATTTACTCTGGCTCAACAACTGGGGATGGACATATCCAGGTCTGACCTGTTGTGCCTGAATCCTTAACCTCTCAAGGATCCACTCTGGACAGCAGTGCAATGTAATGCTTAGGGAATTGAGCTTGTAAACCAGAGATTACAGTTTTAATTCCCAGGTAGAGAACTGCTGTTGAGCAAGGTACCTACCCTGAAATATTTTTCTGTATATCCAGCTGTATAAATGTAAATTATGTTTAATAAAAAAAAAGAATCATTTAAATTATTTCTGCTAAATGCTTAAAATGTCAATGTCTTTCTGATAACCTGGGAGCGATTCTCGCACTCTGTCCACAGTGTTTACCTACATCTGCCACAACTTCTCTGCCAGCAATCCGATCTCCTGTCTTGTCGCTAGCTCCTTTCTCGGTGTGCTCCACTGACCCACTGGACCCCCTGCTGATGCCACCATGGCAACCCTGGAACCGACCAGTGCATGTTACCACGATACATGCCATACTTTCTCACAGAGAGCATCAGAGCAGAAAATTTGGGATTGTGATGAGAAAGCTGGAGGCTTGGTCACCAAGTGGAACACTTTGTTTGCACTGTGCATTTGGATTGACCTATGGGCCCAAATTACTGCGGCAAGCACTCGCATCTGCAAATGGTTAGTCTTAATATGTTACCCATCAAAGTCACCACGGATGACACTGTCCGCAAAGGTCACAATGTAGCATAGCATAATGTGGATGATTAAACACATTGTGAGCCACACGTTTAAATGCAGAGTATTTGTGGATTTTATATACACTGGTTACTGGACATTCTCATTTCCATTTTCCTTTTCACATATTTAGACTTTATTTGCTTCTATACCAGAGTGTTTTTTTTTACTATGAAATTAAGGACTTGCATATCAATTTGTTGGTGACATTCATTTGTACAGGATAGTAGCATAACAATGGTACCAAAATAAATTAAAATAATAAAAGGTAAAAAAAGTACAGGGGTAAATGTATTTTTTGACAATCCTGTAGGGAGGTGAGCTTTGTTGTGGGATTCAGTCCTTGCAAAAGATTGCTGTACTGTTTCATTAGTGAGTCAGCTCTGCACAAGAAGAAGGGGGGAAACTGTTTTACCTGTAGGAGTTGCAGGTAGTGATGCACCATCAGTTGTGAGGCTGCACGATCTAAAGCATGCTCCACTGTTCCCTTGAGTCGGGACCTGCTCCAGTTTCCTTACTATTCAAAGTCTGACTGCAGCCTGCTCCAGCGAATCTAATGTGGAACAAGAAGAAAATGATCTTTTCCCATCTATGAAGGGGAAAAAAGATAACTATATATATATAATTTATATATTTTTTAAATTAAATAATAATAATAGTTATTATTATTATTTAATACATTTATTTTGTTTTCATTTTTTTCCTTGATTTCCTTCCTCCATTTCTTATCATTTTCCTTTTATTATGTCATAATTAAGTACATTAGTAAGTGGTCAGTATAAATAGATTTTAGATTTAATATATACATCTGTAAGTGGTCCCAGTCAAAGGCCTTTCTCTGTGGAGTTTGCATGTTCTTCCCGTGTCCGTGTGGGTTTCCTCCCACAGTTCAAAGTCAATGCAGTTCAGGTTAACTGGAGAGTCTAAATTGTCCTTGGGCCCTACAAAGTGTGTGGGCCCTACAAAGGATTGGTGACCTATGCAGGGTGTATTCCTGCCTTTCAACCAATGTCTGCTGGGGTAGGCTTCAAAACACCCACCCCCACGGCCCTGAAAAGAAAATGGATGGATGGATGGATTAGTAGGTGGTACGTATAAAGAGTGTATGACAGATTCTGCAGATTATTAGACAAGGCCCTTGACTTTTAACCTCTGTGCTCAATGCAGTCAATATGAAAATCGGTTATAAATTAACTGTGTGTCTGTTCATTGTTTTCACTGTGGTACATACTGTGTGTTTGGGGTAGTTAGCATTAACGATGCCATCCAGTTATTATCCATAGTCAGTCTGTCTGTCTCATTTGTTTAATAATCTCAGGCCTGAATCCACTGATGCTACTCAGGCACCCATACAGTTGCAATCTAAAGCAAAGTCACACTTTCAAAAGCTTCCTGGATTGGTAAAATAATAAAAAGGCAAGAGAGTTACATTTTTGTCTCCTGATACTTTTTTTATACCAGACCAGAATACACCTTTATAGTACAACCTAAAGTTTCTTATTTGTTGTCTAGTTTCTGAAATATTCCATTCCAGTTTATTTCCAGTTATTTATTTTGTTGTTCACTTCCAACTATCCTACTGCATTTTCCAGTCAGGTTCTGATGACTGTAACATTTGGAGGTGTCCAATTAATGACCTACAGCTGGTTGTGACTGATTCTGGTCCTGGAGAGCCACAGGGTTTTTTCCTCACCCTAAAACCGCTTCAGACACCTTTTTGATTATGGTCAGCGCCGCGGAACTCAACATTTCCATCACCCCCTCAATAAAAGGCAAACATCCCAGTAGAAGATGGAATTAAATCTTTAAAAGTTTTATATTTTCTGAATCCTCATCGATTCCGCTTGGCTGCTGTAAATGAGGCTAAGCGATCTGAGCGTACAGTTGCGATGTAAACTATGTCAGAGATATTTAGCATTGTTAATTTCTACTTCAACTTTGTCGCACGCTTGTCATTGTTAACATGATTATAGCCTGGAATGTCAATCTTTAGAATCTGTTTAAGCCATTAACCGATAAGCTGGGAGTTTAAAGTTAAAGGTAGTATTTAATTAAGTGTCCAGCGAAAACATTGGCCTGGCTATCAGTCAGAACCCTGAGAGTTTGAACTTGAACCAACTTCCATAAATGAGTGCATACAATCATCTAGTAAGAGCCATTGTTAAGCTGAACACGAACCAGTGTTCCACAACCCAATAAGTGTAAACAATGGAATGCTCAGTCATATCTGTCGGTTTTCAGTGCCTTCGGGGGTCCTACTGTTATTATTGATGCAATGTGGAGAAATGTGAGTTTTAAAGTCACAGAAATATATTACGTTAAAAGTGCATAGAAGGACAATTATTGTCCACAATATGTTTAGTTAGGTTCAATTAATAATATAACATTATTTATATTGGTTTTCAGAAAAAAAATAATTTTGGTTGCCCTGCCTACTTGTAACCCTCTAGACAGCAGGCAAAAAAAGAACTGAATGGTCTATTCATGGTCTTGTGTTTCTGTTTAGGAACAATGCACGGGGAACAAAAGCAACATGTTTCTGTGTTTTGTATCCCCTAATGTGGCCATACGCAGACAAAATGCACATTAATGTATTCAAAATAGCTTTAAAAGCCATTCAATTCCACTACAAATTTCTTGGGATGGGATTGGGTTGTTCTGTGGATTTGAATAATAGGGACAGGAATAGCAAAAAAGCCTCAATTAAGGTCACTGGGTGTTTGGGGTAATATTCTGTTGCAGTTTATTTTGATGGATGTTTGGTAGATAAAATAGCAGGCAATGCACGCGGTCGAATGTAGCTAGTCAGCGAGTGAGGGTGGCCATTGATTGATTGTATACACATATGCAGTACAATAACAGGCAGGTGCAGGCAGACATTTTTCCAGTCGAGATTTCTGACCATCACCTTGTCCTCATGACAACATGTGATGCTTACAGCAAGCCCTAAGAGACCAGCATTCTGGAAGTGAAGCTTTATCGTGAAGGTTTTACGATGCATTTACAGATTTTTTCGACAGGCGAGGGGAGAAAAAGGAAGAGTCCCTTGTACAGGGGAGGGAGGTTAGCAAAACCCACATAATACTTTTTTTTTGAGTCAGCAGTATACATCACTGTCCTCAAGGGAGTGTGAACAAGTGATTGATAACCTTGAGTGAAGGATCAGGGCAGGTGAGGTAGAGCTGGTGGGGCAAGATCAGGTGGGATTTAATAATGATTTGTAGGAGTTGTGCAGACACCTAGGCTCTGTGCAGGAAAGAGCAAAGGGTGCTCTTGTACAAGTGAGATTTAACCTTCTGAAATAAAATGGATGCTCCACGCTGGGGAGGTGGGGGGGGATGTACATTTTTCGGCAAGAAGCCGAGCAGAAATGGTGGTCATCAAGGATATAAGTTTCATTAATATTTAACAAAGAAATAGGGTGTATGGGGAGGGAGGGAGGGAGAGGGGGTGCTGTTTGTGTGGCAGAGAGGTAGAGACATTTTTGGGTTGAGTGCTGTGTTATCCTTTATTTATTTATATAATCATCAATTAAATTATTGGGGGTGAGGGGTCTGAGGGTTAAGATGGTATATTATAGGAAAAAAAGTTGTTTGTTTTTTGTGTTCAGTAAAGGAACACAAAAGTCTCTCTATTTTTGACTGATTCACTGACATGCACACGCACACAAACACACACACGCACACACACACTAGTTACTGTACATGCAGAAAATCTGCTAAAATCTATATCCAGTCAACATCCAGACTTGGATATCTGTTAATCAGCATCTTCTCATCCACATGCCTGACACTGCACTCTCTGGCGTTTTGTGATAAAGAACGTCGATCACAATGTATCCACTGTGCAGGCCCAGCGACTTCATAAAATCTTCCTGAGTGCCTCCAAGTCCTTTGCCAGAAATCTACTTCCAGGAAAGCAATCAACAATCAGTCACTGTGTCTCACATGGACTTATTTTCTGGCCTGTAAATTCTAGAAAGATGCATTTTGTATGGATGACAGTCTCAAAGTCTTGCGTGTGGACCTCCACAATGCAGCTTAATTCAGTCTGAGTGCGCTGGGTTGGTAATGACGACGCGGAAGCCTGCGGACACCTACAGAAGATGCACGCGAGCCAGCGTTCCAGCCTCCCGACCACCTGCTGCCAGGCAGGCACTGGCTCAAAACAAAGACTTCATTCACATGGAACAGGGCCTGCGATCCTCAATCCCGGGGCCGCCCTGTGCTCTTCAGTTCCGAGCATAATTGCAACTTCTGAATTGTCGCAAGCTGTTCATCGTTGTTAATTGGACACTTCATGTTTGTTGAGAGACGATTTTCCCCTCTTAAGGCCACAGTGTGTCGTAAATAGCGATGCACGGCAGGAAGAATGAATGTTCCATATTCACATCCGGGGACTTTGTAATTGGTCAGCTTGAACAGTTCAGACAACTAACGCTTTAATCTTATGCAAAGTCGGTAATGGCAAGTGGTCCCTTTACAAAAAAGTAAATTTTTTAATTGAATAAATTACAGACTGACTGGTGAAATCAGTGGGGTCCTAAATGTCGAATGTGTTGGCACCTTGTCAATGAAATAAACCATTTTTTATGCAGAATTTATGGTTTGACGGTAAAACAAAAGGCAAAGGTCCACACCTGATTGGTGCAACATTTTAAGGATGAAATGGGTGAGGGTGTAGGACTTCTGGAAGCCTTGGCATAGAAGCAATGTTGGAAAACACCCATGAGTCTGAATTAAATGGTGTTTCCCTTCTCTCTAGCTTGGTGCTTTCATTTACACATGCTACAAAGAGAAGGCTCCCTCAAGTACTGGCCCAGAATCACTACCTTTATGGCATAGCAATCTAATAATATGCTCTGCTCAACCGCAAGTATTCTGGAAGGATTGCAGTTATATAGATGATGGAGTACTGTTTTTCATTGGCAAAAATTAAATTATGCATCTAATGCGCACACACAGACACACTATATATAAATATATATATATGAGACTAGATTGGGGTGGGACTAGATTTAGCTGTAAATTACACTGGAA
The DNA here is from genome assembly GCA_022702515.1 of Ilyophis sp. 1 JC-2022. Lineage (NCBI taxonomy): Eukaryota > Metazoa > Chordata > Actinopteri > Anguilliformes > Synaphobranchidae > Ilyophis > Ilyophis sp. 1 JC-2022. The sequence goes on along the minus strand of CM040398.1, from coordinate 14,258,897 downwards.
CAGTATGGAACATCGTATCAAACAAGCCTGAAACCATCACTCTGCTGCCAGAAATACAGTACATATGGATGGATAACTTGAAGAGTTTCTTCCCCTGACTTATTTTTTCATAGAGTTCAATAGAAAAATTTGTCAGGAGAAACAACCCTTAACGTGACCATCCATATCTATTGCATATCTGGCAGCAGAGTGATTGTTTGAGGCTCGTTTGATACCTCAGACCCTTGACAATTTACAGCCATTTTACCGACCATGTATTCTATTTTTTTCCAGCATAATTTACAGCTAAATCTAGTCCCACGCCCCAATTCCCATAGAGATCCATTCAAATGCTGAGACGTTATAGTATCGCTTGTAAGAGTACCAGAAAATAAGATATCAAGAGTATTTTGATGTTGTTCGGTCACAGACATCAGGAAGTCATGGCATGCAAAAGATATGTGACCAATTAAAAATGATCACTTTATTTTATATATAAATGCAGGGGTGCCAATTTTTTTTCTCATAATAAATTGAAGGTTGGATTTTTCTATTTTTTTAGTGTGAGATTAAGCTAATTCACCAAAAAGTGTGAATTTTTTATAACCCTTTTTACTCATCTTTACCAGGGGTGCCAATAATTGTGGAGGGCACTGTATATATGCTGGAACAGAATCCCAAAAAATTCAAAGTTCCAGTTTTACCTGTTCTTGGCTGACAGGTGTGATGGGGACTTGAATGTATTCATTGCATATTTGAGTGCATATAGGGACAGCAGGAATTTGTCTCCAGCTCAGCTGGCAGGAGATGATAGAAGTTTGTTAAAACCTGGCAGGATAAATGCAATTTGAGGCAGCATTCCCCTTCGCTGAGAGACAGGTGTGTGGTCATGCATTATTATCCATTTTTGATATACACAATAAGAATACTTCACATTGTAATCTTGATATTTGTATGCATGTTTTGTATTACTTGGGTATAACAGACAGGAGGAGGGTGTACGCGCATTGTGCACACACCTATGTATGTAGATACATATTACTAACTTAATATTGTGCTGCTAAAATAACATTGAAACAACTGCAACATGACTTAAGACCAGGTTTGTGGTGGTTCTAGCGCAAACGCTTTCTGATGCCTCAAAATAGAAATACCAAAATAGCCAAAGATTTGCCTGGCCACACCTCATCTTAAGACCAACACGCCCAGTTCAGCACAAGTTTACTTGCTATTTAAACAACGTGAGCACTGGATGGTAAAATGACAACTGTGTCGGTCTGAAACTAGCAAAGACACTTGCATTTGGGTTAGCGCCGAGTGCAAGATGGAGCCCTATGAGGTTAAAGTGCAGACTTTCAGCTTTAATTTGAGAGTTTTTACATCCATATCTGGTGAACTCTCTCGAAATTGTGGCCATTTTTACACATAGTCCCCCCCATTTTAGAGCATCAAAAGTAAACTTTAATCTAGACCCACCCCCAATTCCATTAGAGATCTATTCAAATGCAGAGAGATTATAGTATTGCTAGTAATCAGTGGTGGGCCGTCAGGGCCAGCAAGGCCTTCTCTGCTGGCCTAAACATCATCAGAATATAAATTTAATTTTGATATATTTTTTCCACAAATATGTATTAAATTATTCCCCATAGTCTATTCTCTTCATTTCATAGCTTTCCTCTTGGTTGCGCTGCTTCCAGCCTCAGATCGAGATTTGGAGGGCTGGCCTTTATGTTAGAGCTTTTATCCAATCATATTTCAGCCATAATGTGTTACCAGGGTCCAATAAATCTGCCCTTAGGCCTTCAGAATCAACAGTGCGGGCGCCTGTAGCTTAAAGTGAACGGAAACAAAACTGTGGCGTTAACCAATCAGATTTCGAGTTGGCGACACCGGGGCCAGCTAGCAGGCGTACAATAACGTCAGCACGTGCACGTCTTTTGATTGGATACGCACTATTGAGAGGCAGAGCTATGCAGAGCTAGCAAACTGAACTTGAACGAGCTCATTTGTGTAGATTTCTACAAGCTGTTTTTTTCAACCCACAATGGCTGAAGGAGGAGAAGAGATCGATTTGGTCGCAGATATAATTACAACGCCATTTTCAAGACAAACTTTTCAAGAAAAGCTAGACATCGTCAGAAGAGAACGGCCAAAGTGGACATTCAAGGCTAGGAATACACTTTCACCACTGTCGCAAATATATCCTCATGAACAAATTCAAATTATTTGTTTGTTTTCTTTTATTTTCAGTGAATAGTTTATGTGTCTTTATCGTCACGTTTCTTAAATGAAACTGCTTTGGGTGCGACAATGCGCTGTTTAGTGAACAAACTTGTTAAAGCTCACATACTTTTGGTGGACTTAATAAAACTTTGTAGACTAATCCCTTAAAAGCGCCTTTTATTTTTAAGTTTTGACAGTATCCAAGCGATCTTAAAGCTGGTAGTTTAACACTCTTAATTGTAAATGCGGATTTATTGATTATAAATGCTTCGGAAATATTAATATAACTCTTTTGTACTTGACTATGTTAAGGTGATGCAACGCCCGGTTATACTGCGTTTCTGTCTAAATGTAGAGTTTCTAGAGCCATGGCGTCATAATGATGGTATTAACAGGTGGAATAATTCAGGTAGGACTGTGTAGGACATCACTGAAGGCCTAGGTGTGAAATGCACGGCCCGCCACTGCTAGTAATAGTACCTGAAAAATAAGATATCAAGAGTATTTTGATGTTGTTAGGTCACAGACATCAGAAAGTAATGACATGCAAAGAATATGCAACCAAATATTAAATATGATAACTTTATTAAAGTTTATGTTTATTTGTCCAATTACTTTTTGTCCCCTAAAATTGAGGGTAAGGGTACTATGTATATAAATGGCTACAATTGCTACACCGTTCACCCGATATGGACGTAAAAACCCTCAAAGCTGAAAGTCTCCACTTTAACATCATCATCACTGTTTCAAATACAATGTGCTGGAGTACAGAACCAAAACAATTAAAATTGTGTCACTGTCCAAATACTTATGGACTTGACTGTACATCTTGGCACATGACGTGGAGTCCCTCATTTGTAGTATAAGTGTGCATTTAAGGGTTCTGGAAATTAGTTTAATAGATACAAATATGGGTTGTATCTGTTTTAATCAGTATGTGTGTGTGCTGTTTTTATCAGTATATGTGCGCTCACACTTATTTACTGTTTTATTCCATCCTTGGTAACATTGTGTATTTATTTAAAACTTTTTTTATAGTCTACATGTTTCACATTTTTGTTGTGTATGCCTCTTTTATTCTTATTTGATTCACACAGTGCGTTGAGACTTGAGTGCGTCTTTATTTATTTATATAGTCATCAATTAAATTATTGGGGGTGAGGGGTCTGAGGGTTAAGATGGTATATTCTAGGAAAAAAAGTTGTTTGTTTTTTGTGTTCAGTAAAGAAACACAAAAGTCTCTCTCTATTTTTGACTGATTCACTGACATGCGCACGCACACAAACACACACACGCACACACACACACTAGTTACTGTACATGCAGAACATCTGCTAAAATCTATATCCAGTCAACATTCAGACTTGGATATCTGTTAATCAGCATCTTCTCATCCACATGCCTGATTCTTAACTGTTGTCAAATGCACTTTAAACTGCTCAAACAGACAAATGCAATCTGATCCCTTGCAAATAGCGGACAGTCAACCCTAAAGATCGGATTTGAAAAACAAATCCGATTTGCCTGCAGTGTGAACGACACCCAAGCCGTGTGGATGTGCCCATGGGATGCTTGATGTTGCAGGGCGTGTTACATATTATATTATAGCAGCAGATCTCCTGTCCAACCAAAAAAAATTATAAAAGAGTCAACCGAGCAAGCCACTCTCAGGACTCAGTTAATCGAATGACCAAAGCAATAAATCAGCTTCTGTATATATAACACAAACACTGTCATTGGTTCATTTCAGTGAGTCACTGATAGTACATACATACCCGCCCACACATACACTTATATAGATGAACACACCCTCATAGTTACACAAAGATGCACACATGATTGTAAGACAGAATCTTGGGTAATAAAGCCCAGTTCTGGAAAGCCAGCAGTGAAAATCGACTTTATTTCTTCAGGAAATCCATATGATGGACAGTGTAGTGCCAAGGAGGCAACATGCCTCCTCACCGCACAGCACATATCAAGGATTCCCATGCTGACTTTAATACCAGAGATCTAACTCTTGGGCAGTCCATTTCAAACTCAAATTCATGTGTCTCACAGGGAGACGTCCCTTGAGCGAGTGAGAGAGATAGAGAGATGAGGGGTGCATGATCAGAGAGATCAGAGGTAATGAGCCCAGCGGAAATACATTTCCGCAGGTATATATTGCTCTCTCCAGCACTGAATTCAGTGCTGACAATTAGGTTATGGGTAATTATGACAGGACCCAGTTTCTCTCAACGTTCAAGTTGAAATTCAATTTCTTGATATATGTAGTTGCTTATTGTTTTTTTCATTTTTATATTGTCTAGGGGTCCCTGCATTTTAAATACCCACCAAGAGCTTATAATTAGCATGCACTGCTTGCCTTGAGGTTACCATGCAAACGTTAAAGTCACAAATTGTAAAGATGCAAGATTTGAATAGTTTAAAAACGAGTTTACACGAACATTCAATGAACAAAGAACATTCCTAATATTATCAATAAATAATTAAACTAATTTAATTTGGACCATTTCTTGGCCGACTATGGCCGATGTACAGCCGATGCTAGCAATGCTCAAGGAGGGAGGGGTTTCAACCAGCTGGGATGACAGTGTCTCGTCAAAGACCAGTGACGCCCGCTGTTTGAGAGCGCGCTCGTGGTTACGCTATGCGATATGTCTGCGAGCCCAACTTGTTTACTGCAGTGTGGCAGAAAAGCAGCAGTGATGCCAAGTGCCACAGAGATGAGCACATGCTTCTCTGCCGAGGGGTCTCTTCGTTAGCATGATTGGACATATCGAAATTGGGGAGGAAAGGGAGGAAAAAACAAGAAACAAAAACATTTGATAAACCCAAATAGTTCTAAGCTCTCAAATGGTCTCTGATTGTTATATATACATGGGAATGAGAGGATATGCACAATATGCAGGGTCTAATTCAAAGCAAAATTGCATTGGACCATTTTGCAAATGACTAAATGCAATCTGCCAATACCATTGACCCTTTATTACAATACACAGATCTTGTAAATGGCACTTCTTGCTTTTTTTTTAAAATTTCACATAAAATTAAATGGATATTTAATTGGGCCATAATATGCATATATGCAAAAACATTGCAGATCCAATTAGTTCTAAATGAACACATAAAATTATTCACATAGCTGCATTTGGATGATTTCAAGTAGGTTCATCCAAAATTCAGACTCACTGAAAAGGGAGAGAGCGAGTCAAAGTGTGTGTGTGTGCGCGTGTGTGTGCGCGTGTGTGTGTGCGTGCGCGTACATTTACATGTGTGTGAAGGAGAGTATGGGGATTGGGAGGCAAGTTTCCAAACTAGAATAGAAAATGCTTTTGAATCAAACGAAGAAGCACTGGCTACCAGTGTGCATTAGATTTATTTATTTTTTTTAAATGTGTTTTCTTCACTGCAGCCAAATATGGATTATCCATGATGTTTTCTGATAGTAAGATACAGCGGCTGTGTTGCAAAGTCAAATTCAAACATATTTACATAGGGTTTTCTTCTACTCCTGTATAAGTAATTCTCTATAATGTGCAAATTAAATAAAGTATTTAGATATCTTCAGGATTATATTAAAAATAAAAAAACTGAAATATCACATTTACATAAGTATTCACACCCTTTGCTTTAACATATTTTTAAAGTATCATATGTAATATTTGATCACAAGTCTCACCCCCCAATTCCCATAGAGATCCATTCAAACACTGTATCAGCTGGTGAGTTTCCTCTTGTTTTTGTTTTACATTTATGTTTAAAATTTGTCGGGCATTTTGCAGTATGTTTCTTCTCTTGCAGCACATTTCTGTTGTTGTGTTTGCTTTAGCTTTTTGTGTTTTTAAATTTGCAACATTTCTTGATTTGGAGTGCGTTTCCCTTTGTTTGTGCTTTCACTTTTGAAGTGCAATCGTCTTTGTGGGCCACTGAAGAAACCTGAGATGCATATTACAGTAACTGGTACAACATGAAATAAACAGGTATGGGATGGTATAGTAGTTAGTATCCCATTAGATAGGCAAGTACAGTGTGGAGTAGCCATGGTATATAGCTGGGATGTCATTAGTTGCAGCTGCAGAGGTATTTTCCATCTGATAACTGGTTGAATTAGCTACTGAAGCTTGGCTTTTTTTGCACAATGCACACAATCAGACCATGCTGGTACCCTTCCTACTGTAGGCTGCCTAATTACGTAAATCATGACAAAACACATTTTATTTTCAGAGTTTATTTTGCACAAATGTGTGACTCCATACTGACATGCTCAGACTTTTATAACATCATGTCACGTTCCCCAAAATACTGCAAACCAGTTTCTCACCAGCAACTGACAGGCATGTGCAATGGCAAGCGCTCTATGAATACATGAACAAGCTTCTGAATGTCAGGGTAGGTATGGAGACATTTTTTTTGCACATGTCCCGTGGGACACAATTGAGGGTGTCATGTGCAAATTCAGCCGGAGCCGATTGTCCTGAAGTCATGGCCTACTTCTCAGGAACTGCCCTACTTACGGCTCCCACAGTGTGCTAATGCTAGAACAGCAGTGTTCGTACTATGCCAAAAATAGCTCTCTTGAAATTCAGAAATACTTTCTATATTATGTGATTCATTGATATTATGGACAATAATATACAGAACATACTACTTTTTAAAAAAAAAAAAGATTTACAGATTATTATTTGGCTGCCATATCTTGATAAATGAGAAGTATATAAGGGAACAAAACAGTAAACTCCACTTAGTCACTGTACTCCCAATTAACCACAAAATATATGGCCTAATTTAAATCAAACTGATAGAAGCATTGTTCTTAACTTTAACTTTTTAAAGGGATATACAGGCGGGTGACAAATTAGAAGAAAAACCAACATAAAGTGTCTTAGTAAAGTGCTGGGTCACCACAAGCCGCCAGTACAGCTTCAGTGCACCTTAGCATTGATTATACCTCTAGTTTAGCATAGATTCTAGTTTCTGGAACTCTACTGGAGGGTTGGAACACCATTCTTACAAAAGATATTCCCTCATTTGGTGTTTTGATGATGGTGGTGGAGAGCATTGTCTAACACATTGGTCCAAAATCTCCCAACCCCTCAATTGGGTTGAGATCTGGTGATTGCGAAGGGCATAGCATATGATTCACATAATTTTTATACTCATCAACCATTCAGTGACCCCTCATGCCCTGTGGATGGGGGCATTGCCATCCTGGAAGAGACCACTCCCATCAGGATAGCAATGTTTCATCATAAAGGTGATCGCTCAGAATAACTTTGTATTGATTTGCAGTGCACCCAAACCATGTCAAGAAAGCAGAGCAGCACCCCATGTAGAAAATGGGTTGTTGCTTAGGGGTACTAGAGAACGGAAAAAAGTTAGGCTATTGATTTTTAGCTGATAAACCATGTTTCCATTGTTAACGTTAGCCTTTTGCAATCACATAAGTTAACTGAGCTAATGTAATATTGGCTATAAATATAATCTTTATCTTAAACATATCACTTTTCAACTGTGTTGTGTTGGTAGGATTTAGTCTAACATTACATTTCTGCCAAAACTATATTCAGCAAAATATCTGCCTATTTTAAAGACGAAAACTAACGTAATGTTAACATTAATTGTACTTCATTGCTTGGCACTGCAGTGTTATATGGGTTCCATGTGACAGGGGCTTATAATGTTGCTAGCTTGCTGATAGCTCACATGGTGTGACACCTGTAGCTTCATTACTGATAATATTGTGGACATGTCTGAAAAGAGTAACGTTAGTAGCTAACGTAGGTTTATTTTTATGTAACTAGCGAACTGAGATAGTAGCTGTATTCTTGTTTGCTTTGTCACTAGCTAACGGTACCTAAGTTAACATTAGTTGGTCAGAGTTCGGTCAGAGTTGTGTGGGACTGGTGATCTCTGACCTGGCAAAATATATTTTCGCAAAATATCCATCTTGCTCTCTCGAGTTGATTTGCCCACACGTCTTTAAACCGTACCGTAAAATTAAAAACTCGCTTTGGACTTTTCGGTTAAAAATAGGTAAGTTAGTAGCCTCCAGGCGGTTTCTGTGCTGTGGAAGTTTAATGAGAGTGTCAGAGACTGAGTGAGTAAAATTTGACTTGGGAAATATCTTGCATGACAGAGACTGTTGTTCAACGGTCGTTCGAATGTTCAGTTAGCATCATGCAGCTACACAATTTATGCCCCAATGTTAAGTCAATGGGCAATTAATTTCTGGTATTGTAAAATTATAAAGGTTTATTTTAAAAATGTACAATAAACAGAAATATCACCCATCAAAAGCATTAGTCCATGTCATGTCCGACATAACGCTATGTCTATTTGAGCTAGGTCGAGATATTGCTGAGATGAGTTGATCTGCCAAGTGGCTTGTTAGTGGATGCAAAAACAAAGCTGTTGACGGGAGAAATCTGGGTTTTAACATGTACGTTGCGGCCAAAACCAAACTTAAAGAAACTTCTCAGGCTCTGGATTTTCAAGTAAAGTGATTGTTTTCTTTATTTTATATATAAATTGACACTGCAATTATTACCTTTTTGTACCATCAATTCCAGAAAAGCTTTTTGGCAAAATATAGAGGAATAAAAAGTTCCCATCTTTAAAAATTGAACATGTCTTCAGCAAAGTGGACTGGTATAAAATAAGAATGGCGCTTTCAATTAATTTTGGGCATTCTTCTATATCCCTGTCATCAATGTCTCTTCTGGTGTTAAAGTGGGGAACAATAGCAGTGCTTAGGCACTGTGCCAGCTCTGGAATACAAGAGGTAATTTTATACTGTTCTTCTACAAGGGCACCTTATGAGTGACCTGCCCTCTGCACTGCGGTGAGCTGCTTCCTCCGATAAGAACATCAGCCCCTCGAGCTACAGAGGGCTGAGAAGCTTAATAGATTTACTATTTTTAATGACATTAAATATAGATATCAGTAAAATAACTCCCATTATTAACTCTCTTGTAACTGGAACCTTAGTCAAACTGCAATAGAGATACAGAATATTTATTGAGTGTGATGTTAATGGAGGCTACTAAAGCACACCTAAGGCAGAACATTAGTGAAAATATGCAGTTAAAGTGAAATATATACTGCTGTGAAACTCTTGTGTCGAATCATGTGATCTTCCTCTACATAACCTATTTATTTGACCATATCTATGCATGGAACAGCTGGAGGAGTGGAATGGATAACGCAGTGGTAAGCGAAACTGCGCAGCAACGAATGACTAAACATTGAGAACTAACAATGGATTAGTGTGAATGTAAGGTGTAACACAAGATGAAAGAATTCTGCAGCACTGGAAGGATTCATGAAGTGTAAGGATGAAGGTCAACCATAACATACAGCAATTATCAATACAGCACACAAGAAAGGGCATTCATACACACATCAAAAAAGGACATGCTTTTCGTGTTTCTGTGAAAATGTATAGAATAGAATAGAATACATTTTATTTTTCCTTTAAGTAACTTCAGTTGTAGCCACCAGCATCAACAAAAAAGACATAGACAGTGGGGCAGACCCGCAACACACAAATCAAATAAAGACATTCAATAGAATCCTTGCATTAACCAAACTAATTAAGTGAATTAAAGTGTAAAACACTTTAATATATATATACTGTTGCATATGGGTTGAAACCTCAGTGACCACAGAGCACAAGCAGAGACAGGACCACCAAGTTTGGATCAAAAAGGTATAACAAATTTTATGAGACAATTAAAAAAAGTATTTGAGCATTGTAACCAGATGGGCAGGTTTAATAGTGCCCTAGGGTTATCCTTTCTAAGTAAATAGGTAATCAGTGATTCTCAACCAGATAGAACTGCATCAACAGGATTTACAATATTTCACAGCAAATAGATATCACTTACAACAAGACTTATGTCCAGGTAATATTTCACAGAAAATAGGTATCACACAACGAGCTTATTTCAAGGTAATATTTCACAGCAATTATTATAATCCAAATCAGTATTTCCACAATTTAGGCTAGAGAAACAAAAACAGAACAGACAAAATCACAGCAAACCAGGAGTCCCAGATCTACTTCTTTAAACAGGTGTACTCCCTCTAATTGTTGCAATAACACATCAGGATCAGCTATAAGTTTAAATTACCACACATACTATTTTAAAAAAAGTACCCAACATTTCACGTGCACGTGACTAGGCTCACCCAATTGGAGTGTGTGACGTGAGAGTCTGCGCTCAACCCGGAAGGAAGACCGCGGCCGAAAACACAGGCCGTTCAAAAGACAGTTTTAAATCTAGGCTACTCGCAGCGCGCTATTGTACTAGCTACACCGGAACTAGTAACAATACAATATCCACAATCAGTACAATACACAGATGGACTACGTTACCACTCAAACAAGAATCGCACGTTCTCTCAGTCACACAGTCTGCACAAGAGGATCCCCCAGAAATGAGCTCTTCCCCGCTTTTTAAAAGCCATGGAAGTACCGCCTTGCTGCTCTTGGCTTGGTACGAGCCAATGGCCATGCCTGGTCCTCTGTTAATTTCCCGGGTGGGGAGGTCCACTCGTTACACAGTGGGGGAGAGAAAAAAGCAACCCGTGAGTAACGTCTAGTCAGACCTGTTATTTTTATGATGTAGTTAGAAATCGCTCAATTTGGCTATCATATTACTTTTATTCTAACGCAATTACTATGTGGATTCCTTACTAAAATGTTTATATATACATTTTTATTCAACCACCCGATTACACAGCCATGATTAAAAATAGCCCCCGCTGTCCTGAGATGTCCAGTGTAATTAAGCAGTCCAACACACAAACTCCGCCTCCACGACTTTCCTCCATACACACAGTGTTGTGATCAAGGTACACTATCGAAACGGAGCACCGAACTGCGTCAGCCTTCCCACTCGTCGCCTCGCTCCTCCCCAGCTTCATCTTCTCCTTCCAACGGACATTCCCGAGCATATGTTACGAATGCGTCTCCATGATGACGACCGTAAACAAAATCATCCCGACTAGACAATTCGTCAATATTATCAAAACAAGCAGGAGGGCCCAGAAAAATCTCCAGCCCACTTCCCCGTACCACAACAGACACACAGCGCATGAAAAAATCAAAAGACAAAAGCCCGGCACAACAAAATACATTCAAATTAACAAACACGAACACCATTACAGCGCCACGTGACGTCACAAACAAACAAATCAAACAAAGCTTGCCAAACATTATAGGTTGCATGATTTATTTAAGTGATAATTATGGTAATTAGTTATGAAATAATCAAACTGCTTCATCTACATACAATTGGTCAGGTCAGGTAAATGCAAATGCATCATGGAGGATATAGAGAAAAATTAACCAGAACCAAAACAAAGACTTGAGTATCTCCAGCAGAGGGAGCACCACAGGAACCAGACTGTTGTGACCGTATGTGGCGTGAGCAGAAGCATAGATTCTCAGATTTGCAACAAGAAGGACCGTTTTACCTGCCTGTTTAATCTTTTTTAATTTTCTTTGGTTGCTACTCCCTTCCTCTTAAGGGGTGAATACTTTAACAATCCCCTGGTGGGGTTGTCAATACTGCCATCTACCTAATCCTGTATCCTCTACTCTGTCAACCCCAAATCAATGAGCACTTCCCATCCGCAACTACAAATGAAGGAGCAAGTTCTGCATGACGTTTTCATCAACTACAATACATTCTGTTGACATGATTTTCACATTGCACATTTATAAATTAAACTTAGTGGTCTCACACATTCACTGCAGAGAAATTGAAGTTTTCAGTTTGTTATTGACCATGCCCTTGTTCTCATTTTAAATAATTAAGTACAGAATGGAATGCTGTATCTTCAGATTTTTGAGCATAATTTCTATACGTTGTAAAAAGGGGCACTTGGCCCCCGAGCTGGACTGGAAGGTATACAGTTACGCAATAAATTAAAAAAAGTTTTTCTGCATACACACAGTGTCTAACACAGGACAGCCTGGGGACCGAAACATGAATATGAGAATGGTGAACACCAGCATCCGATAGATTTATATTGCATTACGTTAACATCAACTGCAGTGGATTTGGGCTCATAATGTAAAATAGAAACTAAAAATGACTGTGCCAAGTGAGAAGAGAGAATATTGCCAGGATGGTACTGCAATATTCCTCAGAACTTCCTGCAGTCCTGAGAGAGCTGCAGTTTCCCTCACCTCATATTCACAGCCTTGATCTGCCCACTGAATTCTCTGGCATGTATATGAACTCCACTCCTGCCACAAATAGCTCCGGTTTACTCCCCTCTGGGATCAAACACAGACACACGCAAATCAATGACACACCTATACATCCACACACAAACTCAGACACCTGCAAGCATATACGTACATGCACACACACACACACACACACACACACACACACACACACACACACACACACACACACACACACAGTGCCTCCTGCCCCTTAAAGGGTAACTCTCGAAAGTGTATTTCTCAGACTCATATTTTGCGCTGCGGTATCTCTCTCTTTGCCACGGAGGACACTAGACTTGAATAACTCCACTAAGGAGACAAACCCTTCCTCTCCACGGTGATGGATCGCAGGCCCGCTGAGCATCACAAAGACGGAAGCAGCATTTTCTCGCTCCTGCACTCCATGCAGTAACGAGTGCAACCGGTGATGGACCAGTTGCATTGACTGACTCTGCGTTGCCTGAGCGGAGGTTGTGATTAATGTCACCCGTTGTCAGTTTGGGAGGGTTGCCGGGGCGTTTAACAATGGGCCAAGCTGTTTACAGGACACAATAGTGAGCACGCACGCTGCGAGGACAATCTGAACAAGAAATTATTACTCAAAGCCCAGCCAAAAACCAAACCCTGGAGAGCACTTGACGTTTTGAGTGCAGGTGTGGAGCCAATCCCTGGGTCTTTTTAATGAGGTTCTGTTCTGCAGCTTTCAAAATCACCTTTTCATCCGTGGACATTCTACAGTATACAAAGTAAGCCACTTATATCCCATTATCAAAAATTGATCATTAACCCTCTGAAAAACCAGAGCAGCATTGAAAAGCCACTGACGAGGATCCCATTACGGCCAAGATCATTCCCAGAGCTGGTTTGTGAAAGCAATGGCATGGGTTGTCACACAGAAATGCATGTAAATGATCAAGTAAGTTGAAATAAATAGCACATTGCATTCTTAAAATTTTTGGAGGTGAAAGACTGTGTTTATGGTTCTGTTCTCATAAAGAACCAACCTTCTGACATAAGTAGAGACAAGATAATGCAGTTTTGACTGAAACACAAATGAATTAAATGGCCTGTAGTAGAGCCCTGTCTGCAACAGGATTGGGATTGTTTTACTCACAGGACATGTGTACTCTGATGCGAGCGGTCAGAATCAAGTTCACAGGATAAGCGTAGGATAGGATGATAAATAGCATTCAACATATTACAAAAAAAACTGTATAAATTAGTAAGTGCATTGCTTAAACATGTATGTAAAGACATAACCAGTCACTCAATTACTCTTTTTAAAATTTTAGAAATCTGTGCAGTGTAGTTATACTTTATTCTCAAATTATTTTGGGTCATACTACACCTGTACAGCTTCTCGGTTTCTGATTGTAACCACAAGAGAGATCTTACAGGGTTATTGTAGTTGAAGAAGTAGCATACTTTGGCTTTTGACACCCGATCAAAAATCAATAGTAACGGAGATGGCTTCGGATCTTTTTCCAATACATTTTAAGCAAAAATAACCATTAAAATTGTTTAGCATCAAAAAGATATTGGTAAGAATACCCCAAGACGTAGTACAAGTGAGTGATTAGCCTATAGTCGATGAGCTAAATACAGTATTGTGGTAATATGAAGCTCTTTGGGAATACTTTGGAAGGGGCAAACTGATCTTCTGAGAGCAACAAAAGCATCTTTGGCTGCGATACCCACCCTCTCTCTTGCTCTCTCACTCACACACACACACACACACACACACATACACAGAAAGAGCCTTCACACCACTTGTTTCCAACGCTATCAAGTTTTTTGTGGCCGCAGGCGATGAACAGCAGAATGCATTAATGAGCCTTTGATACAATGTCCTCACAGCTAAAGAACTGCAGATATTGTGTTTTTGCTTCTTTGTGAGATTTGTACTCCATGTATGGTGCTAGGGGCTGGGCTCTCAGGACTGCTTACATGTGGGGATGTGATTACCTCCTCAGGGGCTGGACTGGATCACATGCAAGAGGAATGCCAGAGATCTCTAATATTTATAATTTCACCAATTGCCTTGGCCGCTGGAGCACGCGCGCAATGTACTGACATTCTTTGCCATTCGTCATTGATTGTATGTATTGCATTAGCATAATGTACGGTATGCTATGTTAATGTTTTAAAAATAAAGGTTCATATGCGATTGATGAATTGATTATTATTGACTGGATGTGTCATTGGGGAATGGCTGTACATGGAATTTGGCATGAAATGAGTAGTGTTTTTAACCCCGGTTTCTGAAGTGCTACCCAAAAATCAGCATCCTGCATTCATTCTTGATTCTGTTAATTAGCCATTGTCACACCAGTAATCTCAGTAAATGGCAATCAACCCCTTAATCAGTTAATTGATGCTTTACTCAAGTGTGTCTGTGAGAACAGGGATTGGAAGTGTTGTGATTGGTGGACAGTGAAATAGCTTTTGTCTCAAGATCAGTATGGGCCCTGCAGCATTACTGCTGCTTGGAGGGAACACAGGGTTCTATTCTATTTGTGATGGTACCTTGCTGTTACAAGTGACAGACCATCACACTTCCTGGTAAAGCCATTTCTTTTTCTTTTATTAGCTACTTGGTTTTGTGTGTGTGTGTGTGTGTGTGTGTGTGTGTGTGTGTGTGTTTCTCCTCTCCCCCCCCTCCCCCAACCCCCGCTTACGTATCACCCTGGAGGGTTGCCAGCCATAGTCGACA
This sequence comes from Ilyophis sp. 1 JC-2022, assembly GCA_022702515.1. NCBI lineage: Eukaryota > Metazoa > Chordata > Actinopteri > Anguilliformes > Synaphobranchidae > Ilyophis > Ilyophis sp. 1 JC-2022. The sequence goes on along the minus strand of CM040398.1, from coordinate 14,243,733 downwards.
CTGGCACAGAACTACACATGAATTGCGCTGACCACTTAGCTTGATGAAGTAAATTAAAACAAACAAAAACAACCAACATACCTGGGCTCAGTGATTATATGCACACAGGGGTTTTCAAGGATACATTCCAAATGCACAAATATTGTTGGCTGCCAGGGTACCTAACGTACCCTCTCCAATAGTCACTGTCAAATCACTTCCAAGTTCTATGAAATTGTAACGACGGACATCCAGTTTTTTTTATGTGCCGTATATTTCAAAAACCCATGAGCAAATGTAAAATGTCTAAATGCGTTGGTTTCAGGCCATAGTTGTACTTGGATCCAGAAATAAGTTTCAAATTTTTAGTTCCTGAGTAACTGCAGCAGCTCTTTCCAGTCTTGATTTTGTCCTTAATGAGTCTATAATGAATCTCCTCTGAGAGAGAGGTAGAGAGTGAGAGTCTGTGTGTATATGTAAATGTGAAAGAGTGTACGTGTGTGTGTGTGTGTGTGTGTGAGTGTGAAGGGGGTGGGGGGGGGTGGTGTAAATAGTTTTTCGTGTTTTGCAAGCTTCGCAGGTTAGGTACCACGGTGGCTTGTGCAGAAACGGCATTCCGAAAATCGGAGCATTGTCTTAAGCCAGGATCCATCCTCCTTCAGCTCTGTCAGTTAAGGTTGCATTGGTACATTGCAGAAAAGATTTGGGTGATATCTGACCACAAGTCTTGTCATGCTATCTTTCAAATATGTGATTGAATGAGTGACAGAAAACAGAAGTATAACTTAGGAATGTGAAGGATACATTTTGTAAATGTATGTACATTGCAATGAAGACATGATATTAAAGAGATTTAAAAGAAAGTCTATACGTACTACCATGTTTTAAATATTATATATTCATAATGTCATTGTTAGAAAATGCTATTTTGTTATTTTAGTGAGATTGCTGTGTGTTTTCAGTCACTCCTGAACAATGTCAACGCAAGATGAAAGGAGCGAGCGATGTCTCAATTATCATGAAAAGTTTTTATAAAAACTTTCCTCTTTGCATACCTCATTTCCCCTTTCCTTCCCTTTCATGTTTCCTTGTGACATATTTATAAGGAATCAAAGAAAAGAAGTTAGGTAAAGAAATGAGGAAGCAGTTTAGTAGTTTCTGTTCAATCAGCAGGAAATTGAGTCCTTGAGAACAAGGTGTCTGGATTCTTTAGCCAATCAATGACTTTAAATACATTTGTGCTGAAACACACTGTGGCTCACAAGGACTGGATTGTGACACATGTGGATTGATATGGTCAACGTGCTCTGGTCAAGGGTGTAGATAATAAAAGAAAAATATATTCCATTGGTCAAATAATTGATGAGTTTGTACAAATTCCACTTGATGTTGGCATGTAGAGAGGGGGGGGGGGGTTCTCCCACAAGGTACAATTTAAACAATTATGTGACTCTTGACAGATATATTATGCATCTAAATTACTTGACTGTTACTCAAGTGGAGCAAATGAAAATGGGTTGAGAGAAACAATCAGCAACTAGAAAAGATATCTGCCTCTGTCATCCCAAGGTTACCAGCCATCACCAGTGCTCGCACATTCAACCCGTGGGGAACCTGGAGCAGAAGAATTCATCAGTTTCTTATTTCTTTTTCATTCACATTCAGCATATCACATCTATCAGTCACACTCTGTCTACTATGAAGGTGATACTTCAACATCTAGTTATACAACAGGGTATTTAAATGACAACAGCTAATGGCATTAACAAAGAATGCTTTGTGTTCCAATGGCTGCTCATGTTGATTTTGCCTATATTATATTTAGCTTGTGCATGTGAAGCGGGACGCCCTGAATGTCCAGACACCACTCAGATTGTTAAGCATCCATCAACAGTTCATCTCAGCCAAAGTGAAAGGCATCATCTCATCAACACAAGCTGGATGCCATGCAATTCCAGAATCTGGGAATGAAAATGTTCTATTTAATAGTCAAGGAGGAGCGCTATCAGATTTCCCTCTGATTTAATTTGCTGTTTATCTGTTTGTTGGCGATAACAGTTTTGCACAGCTTGCCAAATCAATCTGAATGATGTCTTTCAAAGCGTGAGCACATATGCTCTGATGGCCACAAGATTGCAGGATGTTAAGGGGTCATACAGTGGGGACCAAAAGTCTAAGTCCTGGTCGTTTTCACAATGTATCAACGAATAATGCAATTATGATACTCCCTTTAAGAATACATTATTGAGAACAGTTACCAACCAAAATTTTATGTAGTTTTGGCCGATGCTGACTGAAAAAATAAAATAAAATACAAAGTAAAAATCTTGTTAATGCTTTTCTCCCTTTCTCCCAAATTTAGATGGCCTGATTGTATATTGTATTGGTGCTTATTCCTGCAACCTCTGCTATCAATTTTGGAGAGCATAGACATGTATGTTTCACGTACAGCTGAATTGGTGGCCTATGGACATCCAGTTGACCAATGGGGGCTTGCTGCTGCTTGATGAGATACCGCCATCCAGAATCAACTGAAACTTATATCTCTGGATTTGCAATTGTGCCTCGCACCTTGGGGCTAACTACTGGCAATAGTAGGCACTGGTATGGTCTGGATTCAATACCAGACCATGGGGCTGATCCATGCACTACAACAATGCCTGTACTGGATGAGCCACCCAGCAGCCCCCTAGAATTGTCACGATGCAGGACAGCGTTTGGCTTACACCATAACTGAGGCCTGCATTGCCCTTGATGCTGAGCTTCGTATGAGATAATTTACCTTAAAATCAATCCAGGAACACAAGGAGTCTGTTTTTTAAAAATAACTGTGATGGGTTACAAAACGATCCCATCCTGCCCGGGAACAAAGACAAAGAGACGGTGAGCATTAATTCTAGGTCTTCGGCTTTCTCCTCCACATGTAAACTGAGATGTTGCTAAACCATAGTCACTGGCTGTCTTCCAGCTGTCCTTGAAGACGTCCCTCATTTCTCTCAAAGGGCATTCTACCACAGCTGAAAGAGAATGGTATGATATTGTGCCTGACCAGTGTAGCTAAAATGGCTTTTTTTCCTCCTGAATATTCCAGTGTTGAAATCGGCTCAGTCTGTAAATTAAATGAGATAGTTCTTTATACAAAATGAATGAGTAAAATAAACACACACATAGGCATTTTGTTTTCTGGGAACAAGAAAGCTGACATAAATGAAAGGGTGTGAGATATTCTGAGCGTGTATTGTTTGTAACAGTATTTCACAGCTCTGAATCATCTCTAATAGGCGTCGCTGTGCATTTATCTGGATTACACTGTCTCGGGGTGGGTAAACTTTCTTTATGTTTCTCCTCTTAATGAGCTGAGAGGACGGTTTGTGTCAGTTTCTGTAAGTTCTGCCATGGGATATTTTGTCTGGTTTTTGCTTTCTTTTGCTAGTCATACATTTCCCATGATTGTTGTAAGACATATTTTCTACACTTTTATTTTCACACTTCCTCTCTAACTCTCTTCCTCTCTTCCACTGCAATTTTGGTTCAATACATTACACAATTGAAATGCATCCCCACAGCCTCCCACAGTGCTACAACAGATCTTTCAGTACTGAGTTAGAAAAGGCTTACAGCCTGTCCACACAAAGAACGATAACTATACGATAACAATGTGAGCATCCACACTGATGAACGATAACGTTCTGTAAACAGTGGCACCAGTGGCACAGTAAACAGCTGTGTCGGTGGCTTGTAAATTCTGATTGATTTTGATTGGCTGTCAGTGTTTCTATCGTTCATCAAATCGCTCTGAAAGTTATCCCGGTAATAGAGATACAATTCACAGAGACCACGCAAATCAAGTCTAGAAATAGAATAATTTATTAGCCAGGCCCATGCTGGTGTGACTATGGTACCACTACAGCACCAGGAGACCTGTTAAGCAGATTCTCCCATACTGGGAACTTGCACTCAGCCCTGAGCGAGGCGCAGGGGTTCTGACTCCGAGACTCAAGAACGCATACCACAGTGCTCGGGAAAACAATGCTGCTCAGATCATATGCTCTGGGTAAGCACTTGGAGCTGGGAAAGGGTTGAAAAGAAAGATGCAGATGATGTGAATCATGGTAATTTATTAATGACAATAATCACTGGTTACGACTGTGAGAGCAAATATGAACACATTCAATACCTATAGCTAAACACAGGACAACGTGCTGCTAAGACAAAGAAACATGAACAGGTTCACGAACAAAGTATATAACCAAATGATTCCGTACGGTGTGACTATGGTACCAGGAGAACTGCTAAGCAGTTTTTCCTTGAATGTCCCTTCAGACTTCCCTTAAATGTAGTCCTGAGCAAGCCTTCCACATTCCACAATTCCCTTTGTTTGTCCAAATAAGGTCTGGCAGGAAGAGATGTAACTCCTCAGCACTCGGAGACCCCCCCTACTACTCTTCTCCCCCCGATCTAGTGATAGTAATAAGATTATTTTAAGGACAGCGCGTGATCTCATGATCTTCCCTATCATTTATCTAGATATCAGGTGAGGTCCCGGTGATGGCCACTCTATGATCCAGATACTTACAGTCGTATGAAAAAGTTTAGGCACCCCTCTGAGGCTGCATAATAATTGACTCTGTCTTCACAGAAAATGATCACAGTGGCATGCCATTCATTTTCTAATAAAAGCTGAGTACTGGGGTGTTTTCCAGACACAGATTTTTAGTGTAGCAATATTAAGTTGTATGAAATTAAATCAAACGTGAAAAATAGGCTGTGCAAAAATTTATTTGGTCATAACAAGGGGCGTTATGCATGGCGGCGAAAGAACACAGCATTCCAAGAAAAACACTTGCTACCCACAGTAAAATTTGGTGGAGGTTCCATCATGCTGTGGGGCTGTGTGGCCAGTGCCGGTACTGGGAATCTTGTTAAAGTTGAGGGTCGCATGGATTCCACTCAATATCAGCGGATTCTTGAGAATAATATTCAAGAATCTGTCACAAAGTTGAAGTTACGCCGGGGCTGGATATTTCAAAAAGACAACGACCCAAAACACTGCTCAAAATCTACTCAGGCATTCATGCAGAGGAACAAGTACAATGTTCTGGAATGGCCATCCCAGTCCCCAGACTTGAATATCATTGAAAATCTGTGGGATGATTTGAAGCGGGCTGTCCATGCTCGGCAACCATCAAAGCTAACTGAACTGGAGATGTTTTGTAAGGAGGAATGGTCCAAAATACCTTCATCCAGGATCCAGACACTCATTAGAGGCTATAGGAAGCGTCTAGAGGCTGTTATTTTTGCAAAAGGAGGCTCTACTAAATATTGATGTGATTTTTCTGTTGGGGTGCCCAAATTTATGCACCTGTCCAATTTTGTTTTGATGCATATTGCACATTTTCTGTTAATCCAATAAACCTCATTTCATGACTGAAATATTACTGTGTCCATCAGTTATTTGATAGATCAAAATGAAGTTGCGGATCCAAACACCCAATGATTTATAAATGAAAATAATGGAAATTGTCAGGGGTGCCCAAACTTTTTCATACGACTGTGTGGACAAGCGCATCCCTGATAACCTATACAATCCTCCTTTCTTTCACATTCTTTATTCCTTGTCATGTATTTTCCCCCCTCTTATACTTTCACATACCCCACACTTCAATTGATATTAATCCCGGCTCACCACATTTATAATATTATCCACAATTATTTACATGCACATACATATGATGCAAGATACATATACAGCTTTGTTTCAGTCCAGAACCTAGAGTGTTTGTTCGCAAGTCTTTTACGGCCTGTGAACAGACCTGGGTTCCCGGCATCATTAGGAGGAACAAACATTGCGAAACTGTCCAATGTCCTGCAGAGTGAATTTTACAACCTCTAATGTCCAGTTTTATGGTCAATTCCAGCTGTCGTTTACGACCTTGTGCACCCCGGTTTCATGTTTTTCAGGATGCAATGCTTTTGTATCGATCAACATGTCGATACAGAATATTAAACATATACAATTAAAAGTTAAAACGTCATTGTTGTAGGCTACTTGTTAGCCATTTTAGCTATGTTTGCTAGCAAAGCCAAAACTTTCCCAGTGCAACTTGAACGCAATGATGTCGGTAAGGGAAAAAGCAAAACCGTTCACTTATCGTCAGCTAGCTAATGTTAGTCTACTTAATGGTCATGGATCATAATGTAATGTTAGTTGACATGGTTTCTTACCGGGTGATTCAATAAGGCAGAGGAAGATATAGGCTACAGCCCAGATAGCAAGTGAACGTTGAATCGACCTAGATTCAATGTGGAATTCCGACGTTGATTCAACATCAATTTGCTCATCGAGATCACGTTGAATCAATGTCAAAATGCCGAAAATATTGAATAATCAAGGTTAAATATAGCTAAACATGATATTTAAAAGTTTTAATGTTTGTCGCCATCACTGACTCACTGCATTAGCTAACTGAACTAGTTAGTAGCCGATAATGTCAGTAACTGTAGCCTAAATAATATATAATCATATATATCATATTGCTTTGCCAGTTAGTTAGGTAAGCCTAGACATTAGTTACTGAACACGTAATTAAATGGATAAAAATACAACTTCATTGCAGTGAGTGTACTGTGGGCAAAAAAATAACCAATTTTAATGATTATTCAATATTTGTCGGTATTCTGAAATTGATTCAACGTGATCTCGATGAGCAAATTGATGTTGAATCAACGTCGGAATTCCACATTGAATCTACGTTGTATTAACGTTCGCTTGCTATCTGGGAGGGAATACCGGAGGAGCTCCACTCTGTAACCGACAGCACTCGAGTCCTGTTTGGGTTAGTTTGCCAAAACATCTATAGGAAATAGCGTAGCCTATCAATGTAATTTTCTGACATTATAATAAAACAGCAACGATAGCTAGCTTGATCTACGGCGTGTCCCTACCACACTATTCAGGGCAGGCAGCAATTCTTCCCTCGCTGGCTCCACCTACTTGCTATGTAATTTACACGCCCACTTGAAAACACTGTAGTCTTTCAAAAACTAAGAAGTGGTAGAGGTATACGCCATTTCAGTCCAGATCTTTTTTTGGGGCCACCCACAAAAAAAAGACTTAATTAGTTGCACCTTGATCTGTTCAATAAGGTTGGAATTCCTCTTTTAAGACATGGGGAACATTTTTTTCCCTTGTACGGGTATTCCATTCGGTGCATTTGATATATTCCATGCCTTCATTTACAAACATATTTATTTATTTGTAATACATTATCTGTTGCTGTGTATTGTGAATCAGACTAAAAGTATATTCTCACAACAGAATGTATTGAGTTCTCAGGTACATTTTATGCAACCAGGACGGTTGTGATTTGTGTGATAATGTATTCTTCTTGCAGTCATTCCTGAACAAATATAATTTAGAAATTTGGATAAATTTTAGGCTCTTATATGTCATTTGAGCTAGCAGTGTGCTAGTGCATACAACACTCTCCTCTGATGCTCATTTTCCTCTCTCCAGACTCTGTACCCACACCTGCAACGATGGTAAAACATAATGTAACCAATCTGTCTAAAACATTTACATCCATCGTACAGTCTGGCAGACATGCCATTTGTCATTTTGGCCCATGGCCTGTCCGTTTTTTGCAGGTAACTTTGCTGCAATTGCCTAAGATCTGACAGCAGTGAGGACAGACTCTTCCCCTTGCCATCATGGATGTCATCAACAGCGAGTGATTGGACTGGATTGCAAGATTTCATTTGGGTTCATTAAAACTTTACCTGAACTTATGTTGAACCCAGTAAAAAAGGGAAAAAAATGTGTGTTGGTGACTGGCAGATTATTATAAGTAATATTATAATTTTTATTTCTTTTTGGATAACTCTGCCTGAGAGTATTATTCACCCCCTATTTTAAGACAATGGGCTCTATCTTGACGATCTTAGCGCTTGGTCTAAACGCATGGCGCAATGTACATTTAGGGTGTGTCCAAATACACTTTTTGTTTTTGAGCGCTAAGCACGGTGCAACATGCACATGGGCTGAACTTAGTCTCTTCATTAATTATAGGTGTGTCTTGGGTGTGACATGCAATAAACCAATCAAAATGTCATATCCCATTCCTTTTAAAAGCCTGCTTTTACACCTTGGCGGGTTGCTTATATGATGGCAAGACAGACATGCTCGTGCATGTGTAATGCTATATGGATCAGTAGTATGATCAATATTATTCAGACTAACCATGATGACACGTTATGATATACACAATAATACTCTTTAACATAAGGTTTTAACACGGGTTCCCGGTAATTCCCGACAGTGCTGTTATTTTATAAAATATAGCCTATGTGGTTACATTTTGTTAAAAACCTTATGCACAGCGAATCCTGGGGCCTAGGCTATTTGAAAAACAATACACTAGACAAGGTTTTGAACTTTTTTCAGTCAAAACTATTTCATTTACTTACAGAGTGTAGGCCTAGATGAAGTGAGCTGTATTTTCATGACATCTGAAGCGCATTTTCAGAACTGAAATGTCCATCTATTGCAGTGTCCCCCCAGAAGATTACAGGAACTATTGGCAAATATAGGCTAAGTCATAGCTTGATCCAGGATAATTGCGAATAGTCTATACATGTAACCTTACACGTACCATCGCACATCGCCTGGATGTTGATGGAGTGGGCTGAAAGCAATTTAATGCGGCATTCCCCTTCGCTGAGGGACAGGTATGTGGTCTTTGACCTATGGACCCTTTTATTATTATGCATTGTTTTATATAGCCTACACAGTAATATTTCACATGATAATCTTGATATTTTTAGTCATGCTTGTGCGCGCCCCTGTGTGTAACAGACAGGAGGGTGTACATGCGTTGTGCACACGCCTATGTGAATGCACTTATATGCGCCGTTAAAATAACATGTAAACAATTGTGACATGACTTTAGACCAGGTTTGTGGTGGTTTTAGCGCAAGTGCTTTCTTCTGGCTCAAGATAGCAACACAAAACACACACCCCACACCACCACTTAACCAACCAACCCAACTCTTCAGTTCACTTGTAAACGGATACTGACTGCTGGAACACTAACTATAACTGCACCTGCGCTGGTGTAAAGAAGAAAAGAAGAAAAGTGTTTTGGGTTCGTTGCCAGGAGGGTTCGCGCAATGTCTGTTAAAGTTGAAGTCGACATGTCATCAGTTTGACAGAAAATTATATTTCATCTTAAAACTGATATATATATAAATGTGTAAGCTGCAAATTTAATAATGTAAAATAATTAAATATAATATTTTAAAAAAAAATTTTTTTAGCGAAAGTCAATGCGAGTCCCATGGAAGTTACAGTTTGTGTTTTTTTTTTTTGAATACATTGTGTGTGTCAAAAAATGATGACCATCACCCATGCGGTGTTTTTTTTTTGAAATAAAAAATTTGTTTACAGTACACATGATCCATTTTTGCAACCCAGAGTCATCTTTTGGTGGGAAAATGCGCAATTGTGCTGTTACTAAAATGTCTGTATTCAACACATTTGTTTGGCCACTGAAAGGGCCCACTACAATTGGCAATAGTGGCCACTATAGCTATAGACTGGTAAAATGGGATTTGCTACAGAACTTTCAAAAACAGAGGCAGAGATAAAGCACAGCTCAAGCAGTGCTGCACTGCACAGCCCAAAAAAAACATCAAGAGTCTTCAGAGAACACGGGAGATGCAATTATCCACTCAGCTAGAGGAATGATAATGCTAACGGATACACAGCCTCCGACTGCCGTCATTTTTTTGCCCGCACGACTGCTGAGAATTCACATCGCGCTGTTTTTTTCTGACAAAATAGCACCCCGGTTATGCATGAGACCAGAATGCAGTGCACAACAGCATCTGATGACAAATGGACGGCATTCGCATTTGCAGGTTACATATGGCCATGGGAAGGCAAGGCACAGGTTTACATGAGTTCAACACTGGATCGATGATGATTAAAACTGCAAAAGTGCACTTTTCCAGTGTAAGGTTTTTGACAGCAGACACATGGCAACATTGTGAATACATTACTTTTTATTCATATTTTTGTTTGCATTCATAAAATGTGTAGGATTAAGTATGCAGTCTCGTGTCAGCAAAATGTTTGGTGATGGATAAAACAAATCTGCTGAATCCTGTGAAAGCAATGTACTTGGCGTATCCCTGCGAGATACTGTGTGTATGACTATGCATGTGTTTTATGTATGTATATGTGTATACAACACGCGGTATAACATAACTGAAGTACTATCCAACTGCATACATTTAATTTCATATTAGTTAAATATAATACATTCATAAAATTGACACCTGATGGCGATTGAGCACAAAACAAATTAAGCACTTTCCTTTCCTTTGCTGTTGCTTGCATACCTCAGTGTCCCTGGTGCAGTTATGAAGCAACTTGACTAAAAAGGCATTTATCTTGTATGCCATTAATATTCCAGAGGGTGAATGAAAGATAGTTTATTAGATTTTAATCTGAGGTCATTTTAGGCCAAAGGCTGTGTGTCCTGAGCCAAAAGCTGACAGACCCCCGTGCCGAAATGAAGAAATGGGCACAATTCATCCGTTCTGCAGTGCGGGCGCTACGCTCCTGTAGCTCCAGCATCACACCAGCTGTGTTCATAAGCAAAGTGGGGAGAGACCAGGAAGATGGCTTCAGTCTAAGGTGCAAAGTTTGTTTTATATTAAATAAATAAACATAAAAAAAAATGTTTGTAGGCTACCTCTCCAATGCAGTTTTCACAAGGAACTTATTTCCCTTTTGCGAAAGCATTTAATTTATTTATTTTGGTCAGCGATTAGCTACAAGCAAATACGGGAGATCTGGTAAAACCCCTAAACACCCACAGCCATGGTGGCATGCACCTTTTCTCTGAGTACTCACCACTCCATTTTGTGCCCACAGTTTCCCATTTTATAAGGACAGATGAGGTGACCATAGGATCATTCTGCTTTACTATCAAACTACTGTTTAGTGCAATTTTGGTCATAAAAACTTCCCTAGCATGTGATATCTGCTTCAGTGCCAAAGAGACAATAGAGTATAGGAACACATCAAATACACTCAATTCTTCTCACCTGACAATCTGACTGACAAGTAATATGCTCTCACGGCATTAATAAATATTGTTAGCGCTAGGGAAAATAATAATTAATATAAGTTTCACTACTGACTGAATAAAAAAGGAAGCAAGAACTTCGGAGACAGGGTCGCTTCTACAATACAGATGCATTCTCGAAGACATATTCAATGATGTGCGACTCTGGGATTTTTGGAGTTGACTCCAACTCGACTCTTTGACTCCCATTAAATTACCCCTCTTCTTGCATAATGACACGTCTATATTTAATTTTTGAATGTGGCAAGCCCGGAGCCAGAACCAAATCGTAAGGAACATTTGAAAATAATGTGGGGCAGCACTATGCAGTTCATAGCAAACAAAAACACCAATAATAGCCACGCGTCCTAGCGAGCGACGCATAGAAATAAAATATGGCAATCGGCTGGTGGTTTAAGACAACACACTAAACAACGGCCATAAATAGACCAACGTCATATTTCATTGTTTGCAGAACTATACAGTAGCCAGCAGATGTATTGTGTCCTAGCCTGGGATTAAGCACGTAACAATTAGCTGCTTAGATCACCTCACTCAGGAGAGGTGAATGTGACGTGTTCCTGCAGCGTTTACTCTTCTCATCACCGTCTTTCCATTTGTCATAAATGTTTGCTGCACCAAGCATGCGTTTCTCTGATGCAACCTGCTGATTCTTTAGTCAGTGCTGACAAGTTTCAGTGTTGAGAGAAACTTTCACATTACTGTAGATCAGGGGTGGGGAACCTCATCCGCAAAGAGCCGGTGTGGGTGCAGGTTTTTGTGTTAGCCCAGCACTAACACAGCTGATTCAACTAATTAACTAATCATGGTCTTCAATCAAGACCTTGATAAGTAGAATCAGGTGTCTTAGGGCTGGGCTAAAACAAAAACCCGCACCCACACCGGCTCTTTGCGGATGAGGTTCCCCACCCCTGCTGTAGATGCACCAAACATTAGTGCATGTTTCAATGCCATAAGAACGCTTGGCATGGCCTTCAATGCCTAAGTTAATGAAATATTCTTCTGACCAGCCACCAAGGAACTCGTGTTTGAGGAACTGGTGCACAGTATTCCAATTGACGAAGGAGTCGGAAATTTCCCAGGATGGGATACAATTATTCACCCCTCTGGTAGCCTACCAATTTCTCATTCTGAATGTAGTATAATAAGTCCCAAACAACACTAAAAGTTTAGTCCTATCCGTTATTACTGCTTGTCACAATTCAAATCTAGGCTATACGCTAGTTTAAAAGTTGCAATGTTACGGCCATTTGCGCTGCTCAGCCTGCTCCTATCAGGCATGGCCTAACATTACCTTTTCGATGTTCGCTTTTTTGTTGCTATTCTTGCCGTTTATTGTTATTGTATTTTTATGAATTAGGTTATGTGCTAATTAAGCAACCATAGTCGAACCTGTGGCAGCTAGCTAGTAGCCTAGCCTATGGTCAGGAATCTGTAGTAAACTTCTAACTAGCTCTCTAGCCGACAAAGACAAATTCTATGTATTCATAGCATCGGGACAACAACATTAACCTATGTTATAGCTGTACACTATGAGAAAAAGAAAGGGGCAAGGTTACTGAGCTACTTGCATTTTAGGTCACTAGCACAGTCAGTCTTATTCACCCCTCGTAAATTCGCTTGCAAACTTGTTTGTTGTTAAATTCTAACATAGCCAAATTCAGAAAAGGTGCATCTAAATGATATAAACCTAAATTGTATCTGTACAGTAAAGATGATTCCTGCACTTTATGCGGCTTTATACGCTAACTTTTGCATATTATTCTCACAAACACCTCGCAAATCAACGCCAAGCCCTGCATAGGTAGACAAGTGTGTTACGTGTGCGAACAGACTAACATGGAGCGGGCGAACAGGCGTTGACAAAAAATTTTTTTAACAAAACTGTAGATATCGTCTGTGTTCTGAAATTATCTGTGCTTTAAACTTTTCGTTCTAGCTCGTCAATCAAGCTTGTCATGTAACAAATAACCAATCAATAGTTGTTCAGCATTTTATTACAAATTTTTATTTAACATTAAATAATCTTGACTCTGCCTCAACTCAACTCTTTGAATCACTGGATGGGAGTCGACTCCAACTCTTAAGAGTGAAAGAGTCGAGGAGTTTACTCTTTTGGGGTCGACTCCCCACCACTACACATATTCCACAATAGCCTTATATATACAGACACACAGGTGAGCACATTCATGACTCACTGACACACATGATCCTCATACACGTGTATTAATAATACACTTTTTTTGTTTTGTTGTTGTGACTTGGACGGCAAGGCCAAATGTGGGATGACTGAGTCCAGTAACACAAGCAGTTTTGAGATCAGGAACGTGCCAGAAATGGACTCACGGTTCATAAAATGATCAGTTATCAATGTAGCACACCTCCACATGTTTTGAAATATTTCTGAATTGATCAGTGATTTTATGTTCCAAGTATGAAAGTGTTATTTTGTCATATATAAATGTATCACTGCTGCTCTAGACCATAATCTACTGAGCCAGCTCAATCAACTTTGTTTTGTTTATCTTATTTATTTATTACATGCATTGTGTTCAAAGTGCCTTCCAAAAAAAGTAGTGGAAAATAAATTAGGATCTGCTGAGAAAGTAAAACCGTATAAAAACACAATAAAATCAATAATAATTAAATTCAGTCAAAGCTAGAGACAGAAAATGAAAAATAAATAAACCATATAGATGTTTACATACAGTTAAAAGGAAATCTGGAAAAACAAAGTGTCCTTAAATTGGTTTTAAAAAATAATTATTTGAGTGGACCAAATTATGTGAGATAAGCCTTGGAAAAGCCTGGGCGGTCTGAAAAGCCTGATCTGCTTTAGATTTCTATTAGACCTTATGCGGCGTTCACACAGCGGGCGATAGATGGCAGGACGGTAGACGGTACAGAAATTCCCGTTGCGGTAACGCATCGTTTATATCCATTGCCATATTTACGATCGGCACGTGACTCTACCGCCACGGTAGATGGCAAAAATAAGAATATTTTCTATTTCGACGGCAAGTTCGTCCTGCTGTCTGCGATTTTGCCGCCGACTGCCGTCTTGCCGTCGTTGTCTCATTGAAAATAATGACATCCGGTTTCGTCCTGCCATCTACCGCCCGCTGTGTGAACGGCCCATTACTCAGTTCCAGGTGTGGGCAGTTGCATTCCTCCAGGGTCAAGACAGGTTCTTGTTTGCACAATTTACCATTAATTATCAGCATACACAGATGGCGGTTCACTCATCGATTAGATGAGTGTCAAACGTTTAGCACAGGGACACAAGAATAGCCTTCATCTGCTGTTGAGGCTTTAATTAGGATATTTTGCTAAAATGTCAGAACAGGTAACACAAGCAGAACACCAATATGGCCCTCCTTGTCCACCTCTGGTCTATTACATCTACTGTATCTGAAATACTCAGTATAGACTTGGTATTATTTTCACAATTATGTGGTAAAATGTCTCAACTCTTAGTAGAAAACTCAAAACAGATCATCAAAATGACTGTTTTTTTTTTACTTTAACCCCTTTGTGCAGATCCCATAGTGGCCATGGCGCCGGCGCCAAGATTTTGCTCAACTCAGATATTAATTTCTCCTGCAACCAAACTATGAGTAGAAACAACAAACTTTGTGTTTTATCGTTATTAGTACACAGTTCATGACAACTCTGTCATTATTGTCCCATAGCAACCTCCCACCCAGTCTCGCCTGTAACTATACCTACCCATGCGTGACAGTGGACAATAGCGTCCATGGGTGAGTTCATAAATATATTTTTTCAACACCAAAAATGTTTTTTCTGTCATAGCAACAAGATAAACCCAACAATAGCACCGATCGTATTCCAAAAAAGCAGTGAAAAGCCCTGCTCTCTCAAATACACAATAAACTATGAAATTATACCACGTCATTCTACTATCAATATCTTCTACTAAATATGAAATAAATATCCAATTCTACCATTAGGTTTTATGCATAGAGATGTCCCTTTCAAAATTCAGTGGTCACTGATTGTCTGGGACAATCCGTTTGAGAAATATACTGTTACCCTCTCCCTTCCCTCTCAGTCCCCATCCCTGTTTGTGCTCCGTGTTTTCCACTTTTCCTCACGTCTCGTCATGTTTTACGTTTCCCTGTCTGTCTTCCGTGTTGTGCAGGTTTGGCGTAGTTTTCCTTCTTGTTTGCCCATTTCGCCCTCACTAATTCCCCAGCCAATTACATTCCTTTCCTGTTTGCATTCCTCACGCCCTCATTACCGCTCAATCAGTATCGCATACATTCTCAAGCTGCAATCACTCATTATCTCACTTACCACACTATATATTCTCCTGTTGTTTTTTGTCTTGCTGCCAGTTTGTTAAGTCTTGTTCATTGTTACTTCGGTCATGTCAAGTTTGGAACTCGGCCTTGTCTTGTCTTGTTGATTGTATTGTCACATGTCATGGAGGATGGCACAGAAATACCAATTACCTTTGCATCGCAGAGCCTGGCCCCTGCAGAGCAGAACTATTTGCAATTGGAGAAGGAAGCCCTGGCCATTATCTTTGCTGTAAAAAAATTTCACCGCTACATTTACAGCGACCACATCACAATCTGCACTGACCACAAGCCGCTTATGAGCCTGTTCAATGAAGACAAAGCGGTACCACCCATTGCACCAGGGCGTATTTTGATATGGGCCCTCACTTTAGCAGCTTACGAATATACCATTCGCTACAAGGAAGGGAGCCGGCATGCTAATGCCGATGCCATGAGTCGTTTGCGAGGTCAGACCTTGTCTTGTCTGAGGTTTTGACGTTTGTTCGCTGTGGCTGGCCTGCAACAGTTACAGGGGAGGACTTGAAGCCATACTTTTGGCGGTGGCATGAACTCAGCATCCACGATAACCTTCTCTTGTAGGGGAGCCGTGTGGTTGTGCCACCACAGGGGAGAGAGGCGGTTATCGGTGAACTTCATACAGCACAACCAGGGATGTCACGGATGAAGAATGGTGCACAGCCTGGTGTGGTGGCCACGTATGAACTCTGTTGTTGAGGAAACCGTCAGCAAGTGTGGCACCTGTCAGAGTGTTCAGCACTTACCTGCTGCAGCACCATTGCAACCCTGGAATTAGCCAGAGGCACCCTGGTCACGTCTGCATGCAGATTTTGCAGGTCCCTTTATGGGAAAAACGTTTTTGATCATTGTTGATGCCCAATCAAAGTGGATCAAAGCACATGTGATGGGCACCTTCACCACACAGGCAACAGTGGACAGATTGCATCAAACGTTTGCCACTCAGGGTTTACCAGACATGCTGGTCACTGACAATGCCGCAACCTTCACAAGTGAGGACTTTCAGAAGGCTGAATGGGTTTCAGCATGTGACGGTCTCTCCCTTTCACCCAGTGTCCAATGGGCTTGCAGAGAGGGCTGTGCAGACCGTGAAAGAGGGGTTGAAGAAGATGGATGGGGGCATGCTTGAGACTAAGCGGTCTCGATTCCTGTTTAAATCCAGGATTACACCTCACACAACCACTGGGGTGTCACCAGCTGAGCTTCTAATGGGCAGGAAGCTTAAGTCACATTTGGACTTAGTTCATCCAGGGCTGAAGGAACGTGTGCAAAGAGCACAACAGATGCAAAAACAAGCTCACGACTTACATGCCAAGGCCAGGCTCTTCCACAACGGGGATGCAGTGTATCAATTTTGGAAGTGGAGAAACGTGGCTACAGGGGTCAGTGGTTTAAAAGACTGGTCCTGTATCCTTCAGGGTTAAGCTTAGTGGTGGTCTATAATCCGGCGGCACCAAGATCACCTGCGGACCTGTGCCAATCCTGATGAAGCTCTACCAGTAGAGCAACAGATACCAGAGAATATCCCTAATGCCACAACAACACCCCCGGCAGAGTCCTTACAAGGTGGCGGAAAGGACACCGTACATGACAGGGACATTCAGGTACATGGAAACATTGAACGTGAAAAGGAAAATATGCCAATCGTACCAGACGGTATTGACCAGCCCCTGCGTCGGTCTGACCAGAAACAAAAAACACCTGAAAGCCTGAATGTATGAAAACCAGTGTACCCGGCAGGTATAAAAAAACAATAATGGTAAACTGGAATCTAAGGAATCTAAACTGCCATGTTGTGTTTTATATACTGTATATATTAGTTGTTATTGGAACATTATGTTTTGCCAACCTGGGGGGGAGGAATGTTGTAGTTTAGTACACCGTCTTCCCATGATCCCTAGTGCACTGTTTCAGTCTGGGGTTTTTTAGTAGGTGCTCCCCCGGAAGTAACTGAGTTCAAGTCTGGTTAGCCTGTACAGCACAACATGCCCAGGAAATTGAAACTGATTCCAAACCATGTTTTGTGGTTCTTTCTTAAGTGAAGATACTACACTATTTATCTTGCTTTTCTATTTTGTACCCGCCAGCCTGCAGCTTCCTGCCTGTTCCAAGCCATGCTTCCCTGCTTCCCGCCTGTTCCAAGCCACGCTTCCCTGCTTCCCGCATCCCGCTCTGCCGCTGCTATGCCCTACCCAGGATTCAGTCACCATCCAACTTCTTGCCTGCTTCACTCTCCTGCTCTGCCCTCCGGTTCTGCCCTACCCAGGATTCAGTCCCTTCCCTTCTCTTGCTACAAGAGTTTGCTGTAGAAAATAAACGCTCTGTGTGAGCTTATTGTGAGTTCTGTCTCTGAGTCATGCATTTGGGTCCAGTTCTGATCAGGAACCTTAACATATACAACACTTTATAATGCTATTACACTATCTGAAACGTTGATGCATAATACCCCCCACGCTCTGCAAACCTGTTTCATTCATTACAGTTTGTTCTGGTTTAATTGATAACTCTTTTATCCAATATACGACATTATAACCTTAGCAACGGTGTTTTCAATGTCTTGGATGCTTTGAACAATAAATTACAGCCGAGCGTAAAATAAGTTTTATTCATTTAGTTTTACGCAAACAACTTAGAATGTACATTCGCTCGCCGAAGAGTGATAGTTGTTTCCTGTTATTTTTGCACGTTTTTACTAGTTTACTAACTAGTCAGCATGACAAGAAAAAAGCCTCGCCTGCATGCTGACATGGAATAGGTTTGCCGAGAATGGTGTGGAAGAACTTGACTGGCCTGCAGAGCCCTGACCCCAAGCCCATCAAACACATTTGGGATCAATTGGAAAGCCAACTGTGAGCCAGGCCTTATCGCCCAGCATCAGTGCCCGACCTCACTAATGCTCTTCTTACCTGTATCATATTCTCATATTCATGAATTTATTTCATAAGTTTAGAACAAAGAGCTTTACAATCTGGCTTAATATGGACTGTATTATGAGGTTCAATAGGACGTATGTATAGTAGATAATATGTATCAAAAAATATGTTTCCTTCCAGTTGTTTGAATTCCTACCAGTGTCAATATCAAGAGACTGGACCTCACGTCTGTATTGACTTCACTTTTCTGTGGAAGTCTTATCCAAATTTACCACCCTAAGCCCAAGAAGAATGTTCGGGAACTGAACATATTTGCACAAATGTGATTTCTGCCAGCCAAAGGTCTGATAAGTCAAGCCCTTTTTATTACCACCACATCAAAAATATTACGGTAGAAGATTCTGTATCACTTGTACTTTTATTGTACTATTGTTTTTTCTTAGTATGTGTTCACTAATTATTGCATTATTATACACAATTTAAAAGGGTAACCCCAGTCCTGTACGGTAGATAGAACATTAAGTCATTTTATCATACAGTATAATTGTAATTAACACGCTAATCTCTAGGACTTTAACATCCACAGAGCAGGTAGATAAATAGATAACGGTACATTTTGCTGAGTACACAAACATTACAAGAAAACTGGGTAAATGGCTGGAGAGAAGGGCAGAGCAGGTGCTTGACAGTACATCATCAAAAGCCTTAATAACTAACTGCTTGTATCTTGGCATTGGAATGCATTAGTCTGTATAATGCCCCTTTGATTCCTTTTTGTTTCTCCTCTCTGGTTCTATAACCTCACTTGGTCACAAAAAAAAAGATTCAGTTCTATTTTTTTATTTTTTTATTTATATTGCAACTGATAACATAGCTTTTGCCCTTTTGTATCTGCTGCTATCAGGTAACTACCTTTTTTTATTATTATTTTTGTTGCTTTTATTTCTGTAGTTTTGGACACCCAGATGGCCGAAGACCTCTTTTTCCGAAATGTCTATTTCCGCCAGGTGTTCCATATGCTACAGTTTCAGCACTTTCAGCTTTGCCTCATTAAAATCAGAGTCAAAATGAATCATAATTTTAATAAGGTGGACACCCCCCACACACAGTTGGCTGGTGCAGTTTGAATCAGATATTAGGGAGCCTCCAAGCCAACATGTGACTCCAAGACTCAATGGGCGTGTAAAATATATAGACAACATCCAAGACTGCCTTTTTCAGGCTATAGTGCTATGATTATGTAAACCCTATTGTACTTATCAGTATTGTATTATCAGTATCATTGTTATTGGCTACTCCACTGGAAGCCCAGATCACTGACTGTTGACCTGAAGCTACGCCTTGATGCTCATAAAAAAATTACATAAGTACAAACTCCCACACTGCATGCCCACACACACACACACCCACACACACACACACACACCCACAAACACACACACCTTGTTTTACCGTGTCACCCTCAGTCATGTCTGAGAAAAGAAAAAAAGACAGATATGATCCTGTGTTTAGCTTTGCTACAGCATGTCCAGTCTATTTAACAGACTGATATGACTAAGCTTTTCATAAAATATCTGTAGAACAACATTTGAACAAGGGAATAAAGGGCTGATGTAACAGTTACTTGCATGAGAGACGAAGGGTGTCCTCTAATATACAGTTAATTTAGAAGTGCTGCTGGCAAAATCCGCATGCTATCTTACTTGCTTTTTATTTTTTTGGACACGTATAATTTTGTCTCCTTTATAAAAACAAGTATTATAACTACATACAAATGGGAAAAGATATACATAATGCATTTCCCCTCAAAAACCTGAGCCATTTTGTAATGACATTCCTAAAAACTTAAATACATGAATCTACAGCCTAACAGGCATCAGTGTTATTAATTTCAATATCTATGATGATGTAAGAATCATCTTCAAATTAATGGTCTCTCGTGAATAGTTCATTCACGTGGTGATAAAAAAAGAACAAAGTAAATGCAGGCTGGTAATTTGAATGTTTTTAAATCACGCATTATGTTTCCATGGAAACAGGCGCACGGTTTGAACGTTCATTGACATTTCTAAATGTAGCCTGGTCCATTGACTCAGCTTTTAGGACATATTTTATATTTCAAATAATTTTCATGGCATGTGGCTGGGAGTGGGAGATGGTAAAGCTGGTGCAGGGTTGGAGGGGAGGGGGGGTTTGGGATGGGGAATGTATTTCTATGTGGAAGGTGGACAGTTGTAAACCATTCGGTCATGCCAATAATGATTGAATGAATGAATAAATAAATACATGTTTCATAAAACAGCACAGCACGTTAAGTGGAAAGTAAGCGTCAAATTGGGTATTTAAAATAGCCACAGGAATATGGAGCATGTTCCTTCAATGTGATTAACAGGATTTGTCAGAGCGATCTGAAAGACATCAGGCGTAAACTGCATATTATATATGAAGATGAATCAGATGTGCTGCTAAAGGACTCCACTGTAGTCGTATTACACACTATAAAAATAGTTCCCGTCCCTGTCCAGCTCAGATTACAAGCACACACAAGCACACTTACACACGCATTGTACATCAGTCAATGCAGCTTTATCATGCCAAAGTCTTTGTTTCTCTGAAAGAAGGCTTTTACTCAGCTTCTCCAGTCAGAAATGTATTATTATTATTATTATTATTATTATTATTATTATTATTATTATTATTATTATACTTTGTCTAAACTCAAGCATCTACTAAATTGTGATACTTGTGTGTGATTTACTTTAGTATGTAATATTTGGCATAGGTAGGGAACCAAGCATCATGCAGGATACCGCTCACCATCAGTTTTGGTGGACGGAACCCGATCTTAAGAACTAGCAGAACCATACAGAATTAAATAGAAAATCGAATACAGAAATATTGACATAAAAATCTGTGGGAAATAAATAAATAATACCATACACCTGTCTGGATAACCATCTTAAATGAACAAACAGCAGATTCCATGACTGCTTCGGTTATTCTATCTTTGAACTATTTCAACAATACTTATTGGTAGAATTAGGATGTCAGTCACAAGTTTATAAACTGCCACTGCTATGTTCAGTAATTCTCTTGAAAGGGCTAAAGAAAATGATCATTTATGAAAAAAAGAGCTTGGCAGGGCTTGTATTAATAGTTTAAATGGCTGTGCGCAAGCAGGAAAGTACAGAGTGGAGGAAGTGTGGGGCTGTAAGCGTTCTGTGGTAACCTAAATAATTACATGTCTCCTGCTCCCAGAGTGATTAATTATCTCTGCTGAGGGGGATTTCTTATTTTAGTGTCCTCTATAGACGAGAACCAGAAAAAGATGGAGCCAGAGCAACAACTTATCAAAATCAGGATGACAGAATCGGGGCTGCTCAAAGTGATGCCTTCTCGGGATCCGGTCTGGTGGTTTAAACATGCTTTACCGCCGTCACCTCCTCCAGTACTCACAGCGCAGCTGTTTGTCATAAGATGTACTGATGTACATGCCCAGCCTTTGTGTGCTATAGGATAGTGGTTTTGGATTCAGCAATCCCAGAGACCCCTCCCCCCCCCACTCCCCTCCCAAGCCTAATTTTAGGATGAAAGGGCAGATTTCTGATGCTGGGGCTCTGGACATGAGACATGACACAGCATAAAGCAGGCAGAGGAGTTGAAATAAACTACTCAGAGAGCCTGCTCTAAGACGACACCTTCAGAAAAATGAGAAGGCTAGAATAATGATGAGCCATTGTGCCATTAAATGTGTGTGTGTGTGTTTATACAGTATGTATCAAGCTTCAATTTGCATCATCAAACACACAGATGCATTCACCATCCACACACACACACACACACACACACACACACGCATATATATATATATATAATGTATGTGAATATATGAGACCAAGAGGGAGACAAAGCAAGAGGGCGAGACACACAGCCAAAAAAACAACAACATTTTCATATAAATATAGCTGGGAAGGGAGGGGGGTTAAATAGATAAATAACTGAGTCATTACTGGGTAAACTCTGATAACTTGATCATAAATATGCGTGCTGGGTGAAGCCTGAAAAGCATTGACATTAGCCAATGACAGAGCTTTGCCTGGTTGGTCTGACATGGAGGCAAAGGGAAGGATGGGAGTGTAAGAAAAGAGAGGGGAGGAGGGATGGTGAAAGCCTGATGGTAATTGGATGAGAGGAAATCGGTAAAACGTAATAAAAACATTCAAAGTTTTCTGAGACAGTGCCATCTGTGAAGTAATCGTAGCGATTTAATTTGATACGGAGCCTCCGGATCCACCGGTAATGAATGGGTGCGTGCTAGCTGTATTTGCAGGAATGCGTAATGAGCATCACATTTAACTGCCGTTACCCATCCTGCTATGTCCATGGATCAGTTACAACAGTTCCCGCGTCAATTTTCACCCGGTATGGTTTCACCACCTCCGATTAGCTTTTTTTACTTTCCAGTTGTATTTTTTCCTTGCTTCAGTCATTGAAAATGAGGGATGCGCTGATACCATTTATTTCAGATCGAATATGAGTACCGAGTGCTGATACCGAGTTCTGATAATAATATAGCATTTTTCTGTTGCGAGACATGTACGCTTACTCATTTTGATGTTAAGGCCCTACAGAATTTTACCGGGGAAAGTGTGGTGGTGCAGTCTGTAATGGAGTCATTTCAGTCCCGATTTCATGGATAGCGTGTGAAACAAACTTAATCAAAAATAGCTAGTCTCACAACCCAAATACCAAATTTAATTTCAGGCTATGCAACGTTAGCTAGACTAGCTAAATTGGCATGGGTAGCATTTAGCCAGTTATTTTAGGTGAACTAAATAATGTTTGTTACTGATGAGACATTTATCAAACTAAATTACAAAAATAGCTTCAGCTTCAGATGTCACTTTGTCAATTTCGGTCATAAATGTAAATTACAGTAAAATGTAGCCTAATCAACTTGCTCTTCTATCTTCTCCTCGTTGTTTTTATCGTCAACTTGAGAGATTGCCAGATTATCAGTCACCTCACAAACCAAACGCTCCCACCTCTGTCCTTCAAGCGCAGCAACGATCCGTAAGTCAATGTCTCTGGATTATAAGCAGGGATACCCAAAAAGCTTGCATAGGCTGTGCAGTGCTGCAAATAGGGATGGATGCTTGCAGTCTGCTGTGCTGTTATCGTCTGCTTTTATCTTAATGTACTTCCAAACCACTGACAGGTTTCCCTCTCTTTTTTATTTTTTGGCTTCAAGTTGATGCTACATGACATTGTTGGTATCGGGTCTGTGTATCAGAGCATTTTTATGAGTACCAGTGCATGACACAGTATCGGTGTATCCCTATTGAAAACTACGCAATTTATAGGTTCTTTGTACTTTACAGTTCATGCAGAACTCATGATGTTAACCTCCTTGGCGCGGATTCCAAATTTGGTCAATTTGGAATTTTATGTGATGACGAAATATATTTATGAACTCACACATAGATGCTATTGTCCACTATGTCACACAAGGGTGGGTATAGACTGGGTGGAGGGCTGCTTGTTAAATGGACTTGCTACGGGACCATAGTGACACTTAGAAACTCTGTATTCGGCAGAGTTGTCACAAATCATGTACTAATAACGCTAAAACATGGAGTTTGTTTCGGCTCATAGTTTGGTTGCAGGACAAATTAATATCTGAGTTGAGCAAAATCTTGGCGGTGGCGCCGTGGCCACTAGAGGATCTGCAGGAAGCGGTTAAAGTCTGAAACAGACCCGCATATAACTGGAGGTTCTCTCCCAATGCATATTGTGCTCATGTTGTTCTTAGAATAATGTATGAGTCATAAACGAGTGCTCATTTTCTCATGACACCATGCAGCGTGTAAACCGTTAAAATAAATCAATAAAAATTTGAGAAGCCTGTGGCACACAGAAAATGTTCAAAATAAACAAATAAACTCAAATACACTGATCCCGAGACAGCCATTTCTGCATTCAGCCTAATGTCTTGTAAAGCAGTTACAGTTTGAAAATATTCATGACGGAACAACTCACATACCTAACGATGGTCAACACATGACACATCATCGCTTTTTTACCTTGCCTCATGCCCTACTGTGAAGGAAGCTGGTTTTCAAAAAAAAGTCGGCTCCCCTGTTATAAGAGTCTCAAATTTAATTGTAAGTGACTCTGGCCTTAAACCCTCTCTTTCCATATGAGTAGTTGCCATTATTTATTACATTTACGTAATAATACAAATTGTATTAGGTGAGTGGTATGAGTTGAGGAGTATCGGACCCTAGGCAACACCACATATTAGACCAGGGGTGGGTCTTTTTGCTGCCACCAGTTACCCTGGCTCAATAGGCTAATTAGTAGCATACACCAACATCAATTTATTTGTAAATTAGACCATGATAAAACACAACAATACATGCATACAGGCACAGGGACATTCATCAGCTTCTGTTCATGTCGCGGAATGTAGCTGAAATATCAGATTATGTAAATGATTGGACTAATTAGATAATTGGTAACTGGTGGAAGCAAAAACCTGCATACACACCGGCCCCCCAGGACTGGAGTTGCCCACCCCTGTATTAGACTCTGCCCCCCATCCTCCTTTGTTAGTAAAAAATTAAACCAAATTAATTTTTTGCATTGCTTATTTATTGGACTAAAGGAAAGCTATACATGAAATAAAATGCCTATATATTGCTCATCTCTCCTGCTGGTTATTGGAAACTGCTAGTTTAATGCATTATTAATGTAGGCTACCTAGAGTCCTTTGTGAACATCACTGGCCTTATTTTCAGCAAATAGCTATGTGCAAAGGCAAGGCTGAATGGGGCTTCATCAATTTATATCATATAGATGCGGTTGCTTCAATGGGCAGCCGGATTCTCCTGGTATTTATTTATTTTTCATTTTTAAATGGGCAGTTAAGACCAGGGAAGAGGACACTGCTTTGAGCTGGCTTTACATTAGCATGCATAAATGGTGCAAAGCAAAGGTCATTTCTCCCTCTCAGCCTGAAGATCTAGAGATCACATTTACTTGCGAACAAAGCTGTATTTCATTTTAAACTTATTATTATTTAAAAGTATTCAGTTTAATAAGTAAAGCATGATTTGTTGCAAAAACGTAGTGATGCAGACTTTTTAGCAGTAGGGAGGGCATTTTAGGGCAAGGACAATTGGATATTGAGTCAGCGTATGGAGAGATAAAATAATGAAGTGACCTTGGAATAGCAAAATAAAATCAAGCAGGGTTCGGGATGACAATATATGTGTGACACAAACAACGTTACACAAAATAAATAAATAACAAAAAATAACAAGAGGCAATGAACTGAAGAGGGACCTTAACATTTCATCACCAAGAAATACTCATTTACTTGACAACTATTGATCACATGGACTTACTTCACGTGCCAACATCGACATTCGAAAGATTTTCATTTCGACACTTGTTCCACATGTTGGGCCGTTGACCGTTTTTCAATCGGTTTTGTGTCTTGCCTTTGTTGATAATTTATGCAACTGGCAATTTCTCAAAAAAAGAGATTACATTGAACTTTCCATCGATATCCTAATCCGTGTTGTTGTCCTGAATTAAAGGAATGTAGAAGTGTGGCAAATGTCCAAGGGTTTATATATGCAATTTGCTAAGCTTCATCTCAACTATTGCAAATAAAAGAACAAGACGATCCTTTTGTTGCCTTCCATTCAGAGAGAGGAGAAAGCCATTACATTGACATTGATATATTATTTTATTCCCTCTCTATTTGATGTAATGAAGTCCCTGACTGCACAGCAAAACATTGAGGGGTTTTCTTCTTATTCTTCTTCTTCTTCTTTATTTAAGTAACAAATGTAGGGAGCCATGTATTGGAAATGGTTACAATACTTTGCACTTGACTTTCAATATGAAATTTACACGACAATTATTTTTGATTGTGATTATTATTTAAGTTATTATCATTATTGCTGTATTGAATGTTATGCATTTTCCTCTTAATTTCAGTGCCCAACTTACTTGTCAGGGTAGTTCTACCGAAAAACAACAACTTATTTAACAGATCAAGGCGCAACTAATTAAGTCTCTCTTTGTCGCTGGCCAAAACAATATGTGAACAGAAATATTGACAGCTTTGTATACGTCATTTTGACGTACACCTCTCGACTACACTACCACTACACTACACTACCACTTCCTCGTTTTTGAAAGACTACAGTGGCGTAAAGTGGGCGTGTAAATTGCATAGGCACGTAGCCGGAGCCAGTGAGGGAGGAAACAATGCTGCGTCTGTCACTGTTCTGAGTAGTGACACATCATAGATTAAGCTAGCTATCATTGCTATTTTATTATAATGTCAAAAAATTGCATTGATACGTTTTTTTGTTAAAGATGTTTTGGCAAACTAAACCAAACAGGACTCGAGTGCTGTCGGTTACAGAGTGGACAAATGATAGACAATAACTCGGTGGCCTCCGTTCGTGTTGCACAACAGGGAAAGTTTTGGCTTTGCTAGCAAACATAGCTAAAACAATAACGTTTTAACACTTTTTTTCCCTTAGAAGACCGGGGTGAGAAATGAGTAGCCTAAGTGTTAACTACAGACATCTGGTTAGGCTGGCTAATGTTTTCACAATACCAACGTAGATAAATGAAGGGCTGTGTTTTGCAAAATGAATGGCCATATTTCCCCGGTTTTTCTAGAGACTAGCCAATGGTGGTGGTATGTGTGTTTTTCAGTAGAACTGTTACATTAGTGGCTAACTTGCCAGCGAGTAACGTGGCTCGCAGAGCCTCTCTGCTCAGTGTAGCCACGTCCGCGGTTTGACAGACAAATTTGACTACTTTCCGAGTGCAGTTGCGGGGGAAAAAGAAGTGTGTCAAAGCACACACTTTTAAAACGTAAAAATGTATGTTGATTTCTACTTAAAATGCGTTGGTTTCGGTTAAACGTATATTTTTGGCTAGTTTTGAGGTGCCATTTGGCTCGAAACTCTTGCAAGATCTGGCAACCCTGCCTCCGCTCCGGTCGTAACATTATTCAGTGTGACCGGTGACACCGCCCATAAACTGTAAGCGCTTTTGGCCATTGTAGCTCACAGTAAAGCAGATACCTGGTGCATGTGCAGTAGTTTGGGGCTATATCTCTGCTCTCACTATCGGTAGAAAGTTGATTGAGAGCTCATTTTAATCAGGAGGACAGCTAATCATCAAATCAAACATAAATTTTCGGTGGAACTTCCCTATAAGTCATGAAATATGCTACCATATGCTGTTTGATATTATATATATCAACATATTAGTTGATACATTTTTTTTTTCTTCTGCAAAACATATTCACCAAGTTGGTCATGTAAATTGTGGGCAATATATATTAACATAATTAAGGCCATAATAAAAATGGATTTAAACATTGTTGTTTGTTCAAAATGGACTTTTGGTCATTTCTGTGTTTGTTACTCGGTATCAAGAATACAGTCTTCCACACTTAATATAATCCATATTTCACACTGTCTGTGCTCGGCTTTCCTCACAGCTTCACTTCTTCAGGTTAGGTTCTGTCAGAAGAACAAAGGAGCATAGGTGGAGAATGAATAGCTGAAGGTAATCTGCGCGCTGAATTCAGGAAGAATTACTTTCCTTTTTTCACAGAGAGCTGTCATTACATGGAACAGCTGTCCGGGCCATGTAGGAGAGGGAGAAATCCTTGGGGCGTTCAAGTCAAGGCTTGATACAGTGGTGGATACTCTCTATTTTGAAGGTAACTGGTGAGCCAAGATGGGCTCAATGGCATATTCTTGTCATAATGTATTTTTATGTTCTCAGCATTATTCGATACTTTTAATTTATTACATTTATGTGGGATGGGTCAGTCTGGAGTTGTGGGCAGACAGACCCTAAAATCCACAATGAGTTAAGATTATGAACTAATGTGTATTCCGTTCCCAGATACAGGAACAATACAATACGATTATAAACAAAGAACTCAGAGGAAGAAGCTTCTCTGAGTGCTGCAGATGTGTGTCTCTCTGGGGCAGAGCCAAGTATTGGAGGAGAGAGGAAGGATTGAGAAATAGAGAGGAAACATGGGTGAGACGATGAGATCGAGATGGAAAGTGGGATATTGAAAAGAGGGATTGAAAGAGAAAGAGGGGCTGAGCAAAGATAGGGAATGAGAGAATCGTGATGTAGAGAGAGAGAGAGAGAGAGAGCTGGGAGTAGCTGGCCAGGGTGAACTCAGCCTGGGGGGTGTGCGTGGGGCCATTGCTGTCATGTAAGCCCCAGGCCCACCTATCGGCACACCACAGGGGTGTATGAGTCATAAACGTTTTACGTCCTACTTTAACTCATCCAATGCCTTCCCAAATGGCACACATAATCTATTGCGAAGCATAGTAAACATGTTTGTTAATATTATTCTTGCTTGATAAATATACATGAAAATATTAAAGGGTAACTACACCCACTGTTTCAGCCTGTTTCCGCCCACGAAACAATTTTGAAAAATACTTTGCGGGGTGAGCGAGGCAGAGGGGTGGGGGCGGAGGAGCTGCCATCGTCATTTGCAGAAATGAACGTAGCTACATTGTACAAATGATTACGTATAACTCAGAACAAACTGTCAAACTAGACGTTGCACATCAAATATGAATCAAGATTCCGCAACTGCATGGCCTATTTCTCACCTCAAATATCTTCAGAAACATATTTTAGTGGACTATTTAGGTGGAATAAGAGAGTTTATGAACAGGACGCGACGCTGTTCCGGTTTAAAAACGTGTAGCTGAAATGTAAAGTAACCAATCAGGTGCTGGCTGTTTCCATTGTGGGCGACAACAATTATCCATATGACATAGCGGTACTGTCAGGCCAAAATTGATCCGGGAGCCAAAATTGATCCGGGCCAGAGATCGGAATGCTTGGAATGTCGTTGCTATGCCAACAGACACGCGAGCATTGTGACGCGTAGCATTGTGACGTGTTCGCAACTTGCTTTGACCTCAGAATCGCCGGGTGACAAACTCGCGCTTGCTTTTATCCTACAAAACATGACAAGGCATTTTCATTGGGTGAACGCGATCGCATAGCAAATACAGTAAAAAAATAATAATCGGTCATCAGAAAAGCTACCAATAATAGGCCCAAAAAAATAACAATTAGGCCGACTGATCGACGTGACAGTAGATTAGTTTTATTGGGCTATTCAACAACGCGATAGGCCTACTTACTCTTTCCACCTCGCTGGTTTAACTTGCAGGACGAACAGGCTATAAATGCGTTTAGTTTTTTTCCTTCGTTTTTTTTTTTTAAAAATCCGGCGTTGTTAACATTAGTAACGGATGCTCGTTTTTTTATAAAGCAACATTTGACCAGGAAAACATGACATTTCAGTGCAAATTATGTCAATATGTAATTTAAATGTGTACATTAATAAGATTATACGTTTAACCGACTAGTGAGGGTAGCAACGTTTACTCCATCCCACAATTGGATGATTAGATTTATTATTAACGATCTCCGGCGATTCTGAGCTAAAAGCAAGCGCAAACTTGTCACCCGGCGATTCTGAGGTCAAAGCAAGTGCGAACACGCGTCACAATGCTCGCGTGTCTGTTGGCATAGCAACGACATTCCAAGCATTCCGATCTCTGGCCCGGATCAATTTTGGCTCACGGACACATTTTGGCCTGACAGTACCTCCAAAGAAGTACTCTGACATCATGATTGGTGTGGGGGCAGAAATGTCAACCGTTAGGGGCAGCACAAAGACGCTTTTCTACCAGTTTCTCCTGATCTATGTTATAATTTCAGAATTGTTGAAATAACGGAATGGATGAATAAGTTTCATTATAAGGTAGGGATACAAACATGTTTACAGCTAAAAAAAAAAATTTGAGGGTGTAGTTACCCTTTAATAAGAAAAATATTACAATAACTATTGCATTGAGAAACAATTATATACAGTACATACATAATATAGATTAGTGTAACGGAAGATGCTCATCATAATTGTTTATTTCTTCAGAAGCTCACCTGAAAGTTGTAAGTACCATGCACATGAATAAGTGAACCTCTTTGTTGTTGCATGTCTGTTCATGTTTCTGTCACAAGCCACTTCTGTCAAATAGATGTCAGTAGATGCAGTATTTACTGAGTCTGGAAAAACATTGAAGACCAGCAAAGCTCTCCAGCAGCTGACAGCCTCCTTGTGCAGTATAAAGTAAGCACTGTGGAAAGACATGTTCGGAAACCAAATTCCCTCCTTTAGGAAATTATTCAAAGAGATTTTTTTCAGGGGCCAAACAACAGCTGCACATGAATTTCAAACTTGAAGGGAGAGGTGTGTGTCACACACATCGGTACAGCCTTGTCAATACTTCTGTGCACCTGAGGAACCATCAATATCAGCTGCCTGTAACAGCTCAAGAAACACGTCGAGATGAAAAAAACGTGTCAATGTGATGTAGGGTTCTCAGCGAACTCAGCTTGGGGACAAAAGGGGACTGCGGAGCCATCATCATTTTAGGTGTTTGAATGAGACATTCATAGTGGGCCTTTTCAGTGCTTCTATGTGAAAAGAAACCGGCAGGTTGTCATTCTCTTTTCACCGCTACAGCAATTTGAGTTTGAGATTGCTCTAAAAATTGCCTCCCACACAGACACAGTGCCCTAAATAACTTTTGGGACAAAGAATTTTTTTTTGTGTTGATTCGGCCGTTCTCCACAATTGTTTAATCAAACAATGCACACGGAGTTAAAGTGTAGATTCTAAGTATTACAGTAAGGTATTTTTTTAATACATTTTGGTATTTAAAAAAAAATACACTTTCGTTTCGACATCACTTTTTATACATCGCCCCCTATTTCCGGCGCCCCATACGCTTTGTGCAGCACTCGCCCAAACTCGGGTGTACAAACAACCGATCTCGGATCACCTGCGCGAGGTCGTCTCAGGCCGCTTCCAAGTGAAGCCTGGGGCACTTCGATTAAAGTGAGAACACAATTTGACCCAATTGCAGGAAGTCATCCAAACATTCTATGCATTTTGAATGGCGGGCAAAAACATCAGTTTCATTGGAAAAACGTCAGTTTCTAAATGCTAATTTCACACTGCAGAATTAGCAAAGTTAAGAGTTAAACAATTTTTTGTGGTAGGGGTAGAAGAGGATTTGTTTTTTTCTGTGTACCCGCTCAATTCCTTAATTAATGACCTCTTGAACAGATACAATTACTACACCCTGATGAAGGCGTACTGCCGAAACATGTTGGTAACTTAAAAAATTTAAAATAATTTTTGTATGGAGATTCTCATATATTCTTATTCGCTCCTGACCAATGAACGAATGACATTTGCAAACATATGAACTTTGCATACAAATCCTGGTCCGTTTGGTTTGGAACTGAAAGCGAAAGCGACTGTGAACATATATAACAATATACAGTGAGCACCATAATTCATTGGACAGTGACATATGTTTTATTATTTTGGTTCTGTTCTCTAGCACTGAGTTTGAAAGGATGGAATTACAATTGAAGGGCAGACTGTCAGCTTTAATTTGAGGGTATTTTCATCCATATCAGATGAACCGTTTAAAAATTCTTGAATCTTTTGTACATACTACCCCCCCCCCCATTTTCGGCATCAAAAAATATTGGACAGTTTAACATAATGTAGAATGAAGTAATCATTTTAAATACATGGTCGCATATTCTTTGCATGCCATGACTTGCTGATGTTTGTGACCCAACAATATCAACACTTGATATCTTATTTTCTGGTACTCTTACAAGCGATACTGTAACCTCTCTGCATTTGAATGGATTTCTATGGGAATTGGGGAGTGGGACTAGATTTAACTGTAAATTACACTGGAACAGTATGGAATACACAGTTGGCTAAATGGCTCATCAAGTCATCAAGTGTCTGACGCATCAAACAAGCCTCAAACCATCACTCTGCTGCCAAATATGCAGTAGATAACTTGAAAGGTTTCTTCTCTTTTTCCATAGAGTTCAATAGAAAAATCTGTCAGAAGAAACAACCCTTAAAGTGATCCATCCATATCTACTGCATATCTGGCAGCAGAGTGATGGTTTGAGGCTCGTTTGATATCTCAGACCCTTGATGAATTAGAGCCATTTCGCCAACCATGTGTTCCATACTGTTCCAGCATAATTTACAACTAAATCTAGTACCACCCCCCAATTCCCATCGAGATCCATTAAGTTATAGTATCGCTTGTAAGAGTACCAGAAAATAAGATCAAGAGTCTTTTGATATTGTTGGGTCACAGACATCAGGAAGTCATGGCATGCAAAGGATATATGACCAAATATAAAAACATTATTACTTTATTCTACATTATGTTAAACTCTCCAATATATTTTGAACGGTTCATCTGATATGGATGAAAATACCCTCAAATTAAAGCGGACAGTCTGCACTTCAACCTCCTTGTCATTGTATCTTTTCAAACCTAAAGTGCTAGTGTACAGAACCAAAATAACCAAAAAATGTGTCACTGTTCAATTAATTATGGTGCTCACTGTATCAAAATTATGCTGGTTTGGAATAAGCAATCGTACTGTTAGGTGAGAAAGCGCCCAAAGTCTACAGCCCTGAAAAATATAAAAAGCAAGTATGCCTCAAAATGACCAATAGAAAGAAGAAAAGTAACATAGTAATGGCGTACCATGGTTATACCAAAATCAGTATTTGGCAAGCCCATGGTGATTGTAGCCTACCTGTGTAATGGCATTGAGATGGTTTTGAAATGGTGGAGATGTCGCTGTTGTATGTTGAAAAGCTGACCAACGCAAACATATGGTTTAAAAGAATGTGGGCTGTTCTGAAGTTCTGGAGGAAAAATAGGGTCTAGATACTACCTAATAAAGTGGCCACTGAAAAGTAACACACGCAGCACCAGAGAAGGTGACAAGGCCTGTCCTCATTGTAGGTGTCAGATATGTAGGGTTACTAGTTTTCCCAACTTCAGCATGAGGTCCGTAGAGCCTTTTTTGATCAGCAGCATCCAGCCTGTACATATGCCTAAGCTGTTCTACAGAGGCGATTGCTCCACCATTGATTACATGCTTATTAAGAAATGCATGCACATTGGGGTCATCAATAGTTTTTAAGGGAATGTTTGTACCTATCAAAATGTGGCTGATAATCAATCTATTGTTGTTTTGTATGCATGTATAGATATTTTGAAAAATGTTCAGAATAAATGTTAATATATCAGGTGGATATTGCTGCACTCAAAGACATTTGAATGAATTTCCAGTCCATCCATGTTTACTTTCCTTCCTTGTGTCAGGAAAACAAATTACTTTGATGAAGGTCACAATTAACCACTAATTGTTATTGTGCTAATCCAATGCCTATGGGGACCCCACTGGGATAAACCCAGTGCTTTACAAAAAAAAAAAGGTTACATGAGGTGTATGACCTGTAGGTGAGGGAAAACAAATCAGAATGGGGTGGGGCCGCTCCACAAGCCAATGCAAAGAATATGTTGACTTATACTGACTGCAGAAAACTGATTGCCTTTCTCCTCCAGCAAGCACCTTCTCCAGGCCTCCAAGGATCCATGTTGCATTGGTTAGCTAGTTTGTTTAGCTGCGGACAAGACAAAACTCCAAACAAGTACGAACCAGTACAATATTTGAGAGCAATACAAATTATCTATAAACAGATGATTTTAGAAGACCCAAATGAAATGATGTTCAGTAAGCAATTATTCCCAGTAGACATGTCCTGTATCCAACAGGAAACATATGCACTACTACTCAGGAACCAAACTCACTTTATATTTAATAATTTAAGAGGAGCAAATATATTTTAGAGAACACAGCTCCTTGGTATTCCATTGCAATGTTGCTTACTGTACTGATAAGGGAATATATTCCCCATAGTGGGTGGGGTTACAATGTGCTGTCAATCACTCTGACTTAAATCAAATACAGAGTATATTTTGATAATATCAGCAGGTCACTGATTGCAGATGACAGCTAAAATAATTTTGCAGTTCATGCAACCTCACTTACCACAGCTTATTGGCAGTTATATAAATAAAACAATGCATCATTTGCCATGATATTTCATTTTCAAGAGACATTCAGAAATAGGGAACATTTTTTAAAATGAAAAGATTAAAAAGGCACTAGGCACAACTAATTGATGTTGCACTGCCCTTGAATGATGGAAGCTTTTGACTCAAGCAAAGTGTACGATAAACTTGCAGTGTAATCTTTTTATAAGCAGAGACACTGAAATGGAAATTGATGAAATGCATGCATGGTTAATATTTACCACACACACACACACACACTGTGATGCCATTTCTGTTGTGGACAATTTACAGGTTGATTTTATGTTGTGAGTCACAAACTGAGTCAGAAGGACTGCCCTCCAGGTACAATCTAGTGTGTGTGTGTGTGTGTGTGTGTGTGCGTGTGTGTGCGTGTGCGTGTATGTGTGCATGTGTGTGTGTGCTTGCAACAAAACAGTGATTCAGTCAAATTGAAAATTGTTAACATAAAAAATGAAATCACTGTCCTATGTTCCTTCACCACCCCCAGAATGAGTAGGTGACTGCATGCAACAGATTCCAGTCAGGAACACCAAAGCCAGGAGTCTCTTTAGGGGATTGAGTTCTGTCTCCAAGTAATCCTCAAAGAACAACAGAAAAAAAATAAACTGAGCTATTTACTGTATGCTTGTGTGGGGCATGATTATGTAAAAAAAAAATTAAAATGCCAAAACAGCATTCATACTGTGTGGTCAAAATTTGCCTCAACACGCTTTTCCCCTCACAACCTTGCAACTGTAAAACAGAACAGCCATGCGAGAATTAGTCACGTTACAAACGTTTATTTACACACAGATATTTCACTTGGTAATTCCACAGGTATAGGGCTTCTGGAAATGTTAAAATATTACCCCTAATTCTCAGTAATAATTAAATTAAGATAAAAAAGATTTTGAGCTCAGCCAAGCTATTTTTTAAATAGATCTCGACCACTGCAAGTGGGAAAAAAACATGAATATGCATACATTTCAAACAATAACAAATTAAAAGGGTTGCATTTAATTTATTGAATTTATTACTCTATTTTTGCAATAATTATCCTATTATCCAGAGCAAATAATGAATATGTTACACACATTCATGTACTTCTATTACAGATCATGACTGGAATTTCTCCTTCTTTTGCTAAGCAGTTATTCTTTCTCTTCTGAAGTTTTCTTGATTGTACATTCATCTTATATTTTCTGATTTGGAATGTCAGTTGCAAACCGGTCTTGACTGCAACAATCTACACCATTCAGGATGGATCAGATTTTTCACATGCACTCTCTGAAATGTGAGGAAAAAAAATTTTTTTATCTTTTTTTTCAGTCTGCCGTATAGGATACACCGGCAGAGCCACACAGCCGTTACATCAGCCACACTATGCTTTTTCTCTCAGGAGCTGCTGGTGTGCAACGATACACTGGCATCCCACCTGACTGAAACCATCCCATCCTTGGGCAATGCTAGAGCCAGGTGCGCTTCACTCTCCAGGGCTGCTGGCCACAGTCAGCACTGGCACCATCCGGATTAAATACCAGATCATGGGGCTCGTCCGTGCACTATAACAGAGCCTTCGCAGGATACACCCAGCAGTCTCTACACATCATCTGCTGGTACTCTGTATATGCTTTGAATTTAATATGTATGATTTGTAACAACTGGAAGGTAAGAGCAATACATTCAATGAATGTAAAACGTACCCAAAATGAGGTGCAGTGGAGCTGCTACCTTCAGGAGAAGTCCTCGCAACCCTAAAATAAAATTGCCATTTTATTTTTATTTTTTCACTGACAGACAAAGGTAATAAAATAAAGGAAAAAAAAACATTAAATGCCTGTACGTGTGACTACGTAATTTATTATTGCATTTCTGACAGACAACTGCTGAGTGGCAAAACATATGATTTTCACGGTGTAAGGCATTTTGATGTGTGTGTGTGTGTGTGTGTGTCTGCGTGCGTGTGTGTGTGTGTGTGTGTGTGTGTGTGCACGTCTGTGTGCATGTGTGTCTGAATGTCCTTGGAGGCTGATTTGATTTACAGGACGATGGCGCAGGACGAGCCCCGTTTATGCCCGTGCTCGTGCGGCCACGGGAACGCGCTGCGTGCTGCCAGCGGCAGTGATGGGAGATGGATTAGTTTAATCACTGTTGTTTTTCTTGGTGTGGCGACAGAGAGGGAGAGAGTGACTGTAAAAGTGAGTGTGCGAGAGGAGGAGGAGGAGGAGAGAGAGCCACCCAAGGTGATCCTAAAAAGAATGCAGTAAACCAGATTTATTTGCAGTTACACTATAGAAGAAGAACAGATCGGAGCAACCCAGCGACTCGCTTTCTTACGTCATTATCAAACCCGATCTCCTTTTGGCTCCCACGCTGCCCCTCAGCCGTGCACGAGGAGGACCGCGGCATCGTGACGGCACCCATTTGATAAATCGGCAGTAGCTGCCGTTAGAGTGCTAAGATCCAGCATGCCACTGGACGAAGCTAAACACCTGTGAGGCATGCAGGTGAATTTTACAGCCAATGATTATTTTAAAATTATACAACTGTGCCTTTGACCTGGCCGATGGGTGTCTTTTTGCAGATGTAATTTTTTAATGTCAAACCCACATTCATTTTGGCAGTGTACAAAAGTGTAATGACTCTCTCTCTCTCACACAGACACACATAACTTGGCTAGGATTAATATTTAGAAGATTTATTTGGGGATGTGGGCACACACGTCTGGTATTGATAACTTTGCTGACAAACTTTATAGGGCCCTATTTTGAGAGCATAAACGCAGTCACAAATCATTTGTTCAATCACTAACACAGCTCAGAATGGGGTGACCCAGTCTGTTTGGCTCATTGTAAGGATGCATATGCACACAGCATTGTGCCAGGCTTTATTTTGAGAATGAGCTGAAGGTATGGTAAAGATGTAACAACTATTGGGTCATTTCATATTTACTTTTGTTTGTTGACTTTGCACATGCCCTCTCATTCCTATCAACTGTCATATTTCTGTCCATTACTTTTTTAAGTTTTTCACAAAGCAAGGAGGGCATTTTTGTGCGCCACTAAATCAGCAGAAACATTTCAAAAAGCAGGTGAATTCTTTGAAGCCCTCTCAAGCTACTGGCTCAAAAACAATATAAAATATAGCCGCAAGCCGAACCGAGCGACACAAGCGGCATTTGTCAAACACAAAAACTGCAAAATGGTAGACAACTCTAGACAGGGTTGGCCCAAAAAAGCAAATATTTGTTTCTAATCAAGGCTTTCGCCATTGTTGATGGCATCTAAATCTGATCCCGTAAGGGCTTGGGTATTATCCAAATTCTTCATTTGTGCAGGCCAAATAAGACTTTCGTGTTGCGGTATCAGATTGTGTTGGCTTACTGACTTCATAATTCAAACAGTTAATATTGTGAAATTGCTTAGCCTTTGCAATACAAATAACTTGTTTTATGTTAAAAGAACATTTTTAGCATGATGTGCACATTGTGTGCCTCAAAACAAATGTTAGGAACCACCAAACCACCAACCTACTACATGGTTGTACAATGTCTTAAGCACTAAGCCACAGGAATTTTCACAGTTGGTATTGTAGGTAGACAGCCTGGTAAGCATGGATAGTTTACTTGGCGGATGGCATACCTGCCATCCCAACATTTGTATTTCTGTAGCGCCACCACCTGGATTGATTGGGTTAAAACTGCAGGGCCCAAGTTGTGATCTAACTCTCAATCAACCCACCAAGTTTCAGACCTTTATGTCAAACAGTTTTAGAATTACTAGCATTTTTGTGATAAGCCACGCCCAATGCAAGATTTATTGCCATCTTTTCTAAGACATAGGCCTTAGAAAAGGAATGCATGTATGAAGGGATGTAGACTGAGTCCCTCAAACAAGTTTTGTGCAAATTGGTCAAATTTTGTAGGAAGAGTAGCATTTTAAGTATTTTACAAAAAATGCTAATTCACGGAAAATCAAAGATAGGGCATGAGCAGCGGAACTTGTACACCAAACTTTGTGACTCTACATCAAGTGGGGCGTCGACAGTGGGCGTGTCAATGATTTTTACTGAATTTTAAAATATTTTTTTATATTTGGATCTCTATAGCGCCACCACATGGCTCGATTTGGTTGAAACTGGACAGGTCAAGTCCTGATGTTACTGTTAAGAGACCTACCAAGTTTCATAACTTTCTGCAAAATTGTTTTGGAATTATTAGCATTTTTGTGATAAGCCATGCCCACTGAAAATTAATTTGCTCGTCATTTGGTCATTTCTTGACATTAGCCTTAGAAAAGTAATGCATTAATGAAGGCTCGTGACTTGTGTGCTTACACCATGTTACGTGAAAATTGGTTGAATTTTGTAGGAGTAACATTTTGTTTTACGAAACCTGCTAATAAGCGGAAAATCCAATCCAATATGGCTGACTTGATAAAAAAAATATTATAATAATAAAAATAATAAAAACAATAGAGTACCAGAAGCTATGCTGCTCAGTCCACTAATAAAATAAATCACCAATAAAAAATGTGAAGGTTCTATTTTTTGTCTATACCTGTTTCAGTGAGGGCTTTCACAGAATGAGTTCATTCACTCATCCTTAATCCCAACATTAGTCTGCTTGTTGTGCTTGAATGGATTAAATTCACAAATATTGAAACCCCACAATAGCACCACACAAAATGACCCACACACAAAGCAAGCTATCTAGCAAGCTAATACAGTTTTTTTTCGATTGCATAAACACTAAAATCAAAAGTATTACACAATGATCAAAACCTTACACTCAAGGAGCAAAACATCGGCTCAGAATTGCACCACTATAAGTACAATGTCAGCCTCACACTTTTTGCAAAATAATACACACAGTGATTTGCAAAACACTAAACACACTTGTATACATTAGACACAGAAGTATATCATGATGTCACTTCCTTGCAATTCCAAAGCACTGACTGTCAAATTACCACACCTATGAGCCAATTGGTTAAACAATTTGTTATTGTGAGTTCACCTGTCTTCAACCAAAATGGAAGGAGTCAGAGGAAGAAGAGTGAGGGTGAGAGGGGGAATCCACAGAGAAGGAGAAGGAGAAGGAGGAAGAGGCGGAGGCCGTGCCAGAGGTAGAGGCCGAGGTGGAGGTAGAGGAAGAGGAAGACCTGAAGCAGGAGGAGAACATGCTCAAAGAAGAAGAGGACCAAATTTATCAAATGAAATTCGTGCAACACTAGTTGACCATGTCAGGAACCATGGATTGACGCCAAATCTTAGCAGATATACAGTGGCATCTGGCATTTGGACATTTCGACAAGAAAACTGGTAAAAAAAAATCTGTCTACAGTTACAGTAATCAGCTGCTTATTGTATGCACCATATCAGCACTTTTGATACCCCTTCCTGTGACATTTTATAGTAGGTTACATGTATTTTTTTCTACATAGAATTGAGAGTCGAGAACGACAAGGAGGAAGGGGGCCCATATTCATGCAAGAACGAGAGAGAGAGATCATAAACATGGTTTTGGCCAATAATGCTATCAGGCTCAGAGAAATTCAAGCCAACATTATCGGTGACCATGCCATTTTCAATAATGTCTTGGTCAACACTGGCACGCAACTTGAAAAGACATCTGGCTCAAATGAAACTGGGACATGTTTTGTTGTGATTCTCCATGTTGACTGATTTGGGTATATGGAGAGAAATAAATTATATTTTCATCAGTCTGCAGCATTGGTCTTGTGTATTGTTTAGTGAATTTATTGTATATTTGCACTTTTTCTGTGTACTTCACTTACAGTACTCTAATCACTGAGAAGTAGAATTGCTAAAAGTGTTTTAGGTAAGCAACAGCAGTGTGGAACTGGTTCAAACATAATTAAGTCATATGAAATGTGTGTGTTTCATATGGTAACAAAATATGGTTTTTATAAATTAGTGTATAGTTTTTACAAGAGTGTTTCATTTTTCAAAAGATCTGAGGTGTTGTGCTAATTGTGTGTAGTGTTTTGAAAAACCGGGCCCTGTTTTCAAAATCGTGCTTAAGCAATCGAAAAAAACTGTAATACAAATCAGGTCGTAAAAGTAAATTTTCTAGGTTCATACCAATATCAGTTTCATCAGCTAGTTTTCAACCTAAACTGAGGTTAATTGATCATCAGAATAATAATAATAAAAATATATATATATATATTTAAGGAAACAAAAACACAGATTTTGACATGTGGGAAATGCTGTAAATATATTTGAATCGCAGAGCGGTACTGACAACTTCTCTAATTACATTTTGAATTGTAGTCTTCTGTCTCTGTTGGCCACAGGCTATACTTGGCCAAAAAAATAGGCTCCCATTGTCGTTTAATTGTGCCGCAAAGTCACAGAGCTCCAGTTTATGTTCTTCAGCATGGATGCTTTCCAACTGGATGCCCGTTGGTTCTCAAACCAAAGCTTGCTTTTGCGATAGACTGTCTGGCCACGCTCCTCCATCCCAAATCACTGAACGGCAGACGCCTTCAGATCGCTCAAACCACTGCAGGCCTCCTATGCAGAATTCACAAAACGGACGCCGCAAAGAGACCGGCCTCCTCCTTGTTTGTTTTATGTGACATTGTTCCACGGCTCGATTCAGACTGTGTGAGAGGGAATAATCGTGACATTCCTCCTATTGGCATTTCATTACAGCTTCATCCATGCTGTTCCAGGATTAGCAGCTGCTTTTAGCTGATTGCGCTGGGTTGAGAGGCGCCCAGGCCTCACGGTTTGCCTGTGCTGTGTCCAAATAACAATTTCCCACTAGACATATTGTACGTTATTGTTTCTCAACAAAGACAACCGCTTTTTTATTTTATTTTTCTTCAGCAACTAACAATGTTTTTCTCCCAAATGGCAAAAGATGTATTTTTATTTATGTATTTATTTGGAATATTTTTCTTCGATGGATCCAGAAGAGTTATGTTTGTTGAAAATGCATATATATATGTGTGTGTATAAATATATATAAATTATTATAAGCAAATATTATGTATTTATTTGTACAAGTAGAAGTATTATAAAATGGTATTATTGGCTTGTGGTACATTAAAGGTGGACGTTAAACATATTGAGTTTTTGTCTTGATTTACTTTCTACTGCATTCACAATGCAAGCGCTTGATTTTATTTTTTCGCTTTATTTTTATTCTTCCATAATATAAAAATACAGAAATGCAAAGGGGGCAATAAAGTAGTAATTTGTATGACATATGCATTACAGAAGAGTATATTTCTTTCCAGAAAGTCATATTCCGCTCAGGAAGAAGTGCTGAGTGCAATCAGCCACACGCACGTCCCAAGCCTTCCCACATCAGCTCTGCTCCTGGAGGGACACGCCATTTTGATTTTGTAAAACAGGTCTTACTTGTGCAGTTCATAACACCCTAAAACTCAGACAAAATGAATGCAAATGGATGGATATTGCATATTAAGGTAACACTTTACAATGTATCGTACATTATTGTCACTTTCACATATGACGACTATAAAAGTCTGTGAAATATATTTATTACATTTTAGGCGACGTATTTTCCATTTCCACTTGCACACCACTGCATAAATGGTACACCCGGCCTCCTCCTGTTACTGTGCTGGAACAGATTGAACCAGGACACCAGGATTGACCACATCACTGTTTGTTTGTATTTTGGCCAGGTTGTGTTTGTGACCTGGCACGGCATTATTCTCTGTGTTGGGTTCTTTAGCACCAAGCCAACCTTTTACTGATCTGGCCTTCACGCCAAGGCAAGGTCCAGGTGATGCTGTAGCGGCCATCTGGGATGCGGGGGCGGTCCCGCACCATGGTACAGTTAAATGTGCTGAATGCCATGACCACGCCCACATCTACACCACTGCAGCAATGTCAATGGGCCTCGTGTGTCAATATGGTCGTAAAGACTTGTGTAAATCACTGATCTGAGCGTAAATGTATGATACATCAGACTTGATCCTATATTCGGAAGAGGGTGGGAGATATCATTGGGAAAGTGACTGTATAACGTGATAGAAGACGCGACTGTGACTTGATTCGTCAAGATTTCTATCACGCCCGTTGCGACGTTTGGTCTTCTAGGCTAATAAAACTAGATCGGATTTATTAAAAAAATATGAAAACAGTTTTGCGTCTTGCATACAACATGACTGGCGTAATCATTTTCATATGGCTGTCTCCAATAAATACTTATAGGCTACAGAGGCTATTCCTCTGCTTCATTCCATTTAGGCTGCACAATAGTGATTAAACTAATAGTGATTAAAAATCTACTTATTCAGATACAATCTTTGACAATTAGGCTACACAATATATGTCTAAAGCCACAACGCGTAGGTCAAGTGCATTTAAAAATATTGACCAGATGCATTAACTGCTTTTAATATTTTCATAAAAGTAATGACTTGGGCGTGCCATTTTTATGATCAGCTACTCATTTGAGACAATTTTTTTGCTGATTTAAGGCTGATTTTAAAGCTCACATAAAAAGGTGCTTTTCGAAAAACATCAGTTGTTTATCACCTGTTGACTCCACAGTGCTCTGAATAAGTTATTTGTTTACATTATAGGCTGCACAACTATTCCCTCGCCGTTCATTGCATGCAATGTCGCTGCCTCGCCACTGGGAAAAGTGTACGCAAGGTCGAGAGCTGTCGTGAGATTTCATCGTACCGTACACCCACGTTCATTTCCCTAAAAATGGCCGTATGGTCATTTTACGATCAGATTTGAATGTACGCCTGAATGATAAATGAGGCCCATTCTGTTCTGCCGTGTGTAATGAGCAGGGCCAATCATAAGCTTCGGGAATCTTTCTTGTGGGCTGGATTCCATCTGGCCCTCGTGATGAATCAGAGATTCACGAGTAAGCTTGGCAAATTTGGAAGCATATTAAACTGATATACTGATTATTTTCCCTCAGTATATGCATTATTGTCCAGACAAGTTTCTGTAAAGCTCAAAGAAGCATCTCACGTGCACTATTTAATGTTCTTGTTTATTTCTGTTTCCATCTATAGGTTTTTTTTTTTAACATAATTCATACTTCTTTTTTTTTTTTTAGTTTCAGTTTCATTCCACCACAGTCAAAGGTCACCTTTACAATCCTTTATTTTCAAATTATGAAATATTCCCGCATGTTGTCAGGACCTTCTGACTCATATTTCTGAGTGCATTGATTATGCAGGTGAAAATCGGTCAGTCTGAATGTAGAAGAATTGTGAATGATTTGCTAGTTATTGCTTTTATGTGGTAAGATTTCCCAGAGTATTCGCATCAGCACACTCAGTTGTAAATGGTAAATGGTAAATGTTGTGTTGTACATCGCTTCATTGTAGCTTGTGCAAATAGTATCAGTTCTTATGATGGGTCTGGGAACTCAGCACTGGATTATGACGCACATGGCCCCTCAGCCTCACACATTTCTCTTGGAAAATAAAGCTAAGAAGGTAATGGTATGCTAATACAGTCCCCTTGGGAATCAATCCTGACAGTCAGCAATCAATGAACAGAACAATGAGGAAAATGACTCACAGCTAAATCATTTTTAAAGATGGTTATTATATATATATATGTATATCATAGACCTTTCAGGGTGATCCAGTTGAAGCTGTGGAGTAAAAAAAAGAAAAAGAAAAATACAAAGCTGTCATTATACTGTAAGGCATCCTGCCTCTGAAGTCATTAATTAAAACATGTACTGCACCAATTAATTAAGACCCAGAGAGCACAGCCTCCTACAAAGTAAAACAATTACGCAAGTTGGACACAGCATAATAATATAAATATTTGTTTCAAATAAAACTGATTGCTAATTGGCTGCCATTGATGGTGGTTTTCTGTGAGAGCGTAATATAGGTGCTGCAGCTTGGTTTTCTGGCCTCGTTTTCTCGTTGGGAATAAACGAGTGAAGCTGAACACACGGGGCCGCGTAACAGTTGATGAAATATTACAGTTTGAGCACCAAACTCCTTAACCTTCTC
This sequence comes from Ilyophis sp. 1 JC-2022, assembly GCA_022702515.1. Lineage (NCBI taxonomy): Eukaryota > Metazoa > Chordata > Actinopteri > Anguilliformes > Synaphobranchidae > Ilyophis > Ilyophis sp. 1 JC-2022. The sequence goes on along the minus strand of CM040398.1, from coordinate 14,199,305 downwards.
AGCTATAAAAAGAACCACTGTGGAAATCATTGTGGAATGTACACAAAACCGAAGCCATTAAATAAACTACCGGGCAGGATTTTAAAACACTCTGCTTTGCGCTCTCCTGGCTGTAATGGACGACTGATAAAGTGGATGTTAAACAAGCCTGTACCAGTTTAAATTGCCTTGGAGGTTTTCAACCTCTTCGGGCCCTTGAGGTATTTAGCCTTTTCCCCCTGCTGTCTATTTTTTATCTTTTGCATATTTATTTTTATACACATCACCAAAGGCCCACCATGTTAAAGAGAGAATAGATGTAGCTAATGAATAAATGTTGCTAATGATCAGTCACAAGACGTCTTTTGGGAAATACAGGTATTTTTGACTCTCGTACAATGATTGGGGAGGGGGGTATCATCATATTTGTTTGTTGCTTTCATGTACGACACATTTCATGAACTTTAGTGATATAGAACAAATATGTATATGTTTTTCCTCATCAGCTGTCTACACACACTGCAGGAGTTGTATACCTTCCAGGAACTGACTGAGGTCATTGTAGTAATGGGATTGGCGATTAATCCCAAATAGAGGAGAAACATTATGAAATAAATGTATAAATGTGAACTGTGTATTTCAGGTGAAAAGCATGCATGTCCACACAAATTGCTAGGATTGCTGGATGCGCAGCACATTTTGGCCACAGGATCAAGGATCGCTGTGAATTCAAACAGGTATCTCTTCAAGCAGGTATTTCGACCAAGTACAGATCAAAGGAGTCTATTTTTCTCAAACACTGAGTCACAAATAATTACTTGCTCGAAGGAGAATGTTTTGACAATAGAAAATTGTACCATGACGCCATACGTTATAACACAGAAACAGCAAAGCATTCATTTAAAATCTTGCAGATCCCTCTTTAGTCACAATGACCGGGATATGCCTCCTTTTCATGGTGTAGAACAAGGTCTAGAGAAGCTCCTGCAGTCTGACATCCAACAGATTCTGAGGGTTCTACTCATACTTATTGACCCAAAAGATTCTGACATTCTGGCATTTTGTTGACCTGATGAGCTGCAATCAGGAAATCAAAAGTGACAGGAACTTTTTATAAAACAGTTTTAGGAAGATGTCAGACAATGTTGAATCATAAATCCTGTTCAATGCCTGCATTTCTATAACAGTTGAGATCCCGAACGCTCAAAACTTAGCTCTATAACCACTTTTTTGTGTAGATAGAAACCTATCCTGTTGTTAGTGGGGGTTTTTTTATTTACAAAGGTACCTTTGCACTGTGACTCTACTCTACTCTACTCAGTCATCATGACTTTTGTCGTGATCATCTTTGTGTTATGTTCTGTACATCTGTTTGTCTGTTTGTATTATTTATTTGATATTTATTCTGGATTTATTCTTTTTCATTTCATCATTGCATTCCCCTCTGTTCGTGGGTTGTCCGAGTCTCATCTGTGTGTTTGTTTACCCAGTCTCGTGCATGCACTATTCGGGTGACTTCGGGAGTTTTCGTCGGTTCACGCTGTATTTCCGAAGTTTCGTTTTCTGCTACTTCCTGATTTCCTTCCCGTGTATAATTGTATATATTACTAACTCGCGCTAACAATCACTTGGGTGCTTTATTAGTTACGTGCACTTTACTAAACCAATTAACATAAATGTATACTAACAAACTGTCTGTCTTATAGTTAATATATTAACATTTAACCAGCTTCGCCGCTTTATATTGGTTACCTGCATTTCTAACTGCTCCTGAGCTACCTCTGTAATTCGCTCCAGCTGTTTGTACGTAGACTTCACCTCTCTTAATTACTGAGCACACTCCGCTACTATTCGAGCCCGTTGTTTGTTATGCGTGTTTCCGAGTCCCTTCCATGTTTTCGTTATGTTCTCGTGATTGAATTATTGTTTACCTAATGTGTTAACCTCACGTCGTTTGTTACCCCTCCCTTTCCTGTGTGGTTGAATTATATAGTTTCATATTGAATTCATCATTTTTTTGCATTTTTGTATGTTTGTGTTTGTGTATTTTGAGTTAGTGTTATGTCATACATGTCTTGTGTATTGTGTTTGGTGAATGTTCATGATGTATGGGTTGGGGGGGGGGTTTCGCAATATTTAGCAGCAGGTGCAATGCTTTGGTCCTGTTATGCCTATTTGGGGTGGGGTGCAATGGTCAAATCCAAGAGTGAGAGGAGGGGGGCAAAAAAAAAAAAAACAAGAAAAGGAGGGAGAGAAAGAAAAAAAAAAAAAGAAAAAAAAAAGTTTAAGGGAGGGAGAGAATTAGTGAGATAAATTAGAATAGAGTTTTTTGTTTTAAAGTTGTTTAGGATTAGTGATTGTAATTGTTACGGAAAAGAAACGCAACGTGATTGTCGTTTGTTTTGTTTGAAAGTCTACTAGGCTTGGTAATAAGCTCTAGTTAAGCTAAAGTTACTACTGTTAGTTACAGCTAAGCTAGCGACTGTACTGTGTTAGTTAGGTTAAAAAAAAAAAAAAAAAAAATGCCTGCTGACTTAAAAAAACGGAGTCGGATTTTTATTTTATTGTCTAGTCAAGTCTGAGTGCAAGTGAGTGCAAGTGGCAACCGTTCTCGTTCTCTCTGCTTGTTGCTGGCTGCTCCTGCCTCCTGCACTGCGCACGCACGGGGAGGGAACGGTGGACGCGTTGAGAGGTGGGGATGGGATTGTGTTGCTCTTTGTCGGAACCGAAGACGGTTTGCCTCGAAGTTATTTATTGCACACTACACGAGGAATGTGAAGGCGAGTTTGTTTGTCTGAGGAATTGGATTCAAGCTTCAACATACACCAAACAACAACATAACCATACCATAAACTGTCTGAAATTAAAAACTTTGGGTGTTTTTTTGTTTTTTTGTTTTATTGTTTTATTTGAGTTGAGTTTGAGTGTTGTGTGTGTTCAATAAAATAACCACTGAGATGTGTAGTTAAATATTATATACATAGTGTGTTTATTAGTGTATTTCTTTCTTCCTGTTTTTTTTTTTTTTTTTTTTTTCTTTAATGTTAAGTAGTGGGAGTGGGAGCAATTGCAATTGATTTTTGATTTTTTTTTTGTTTGATGAGATTTTGTGTTAATTGCATAAGTACTACAGTTGTTGTATCCCTGTGGCCCCGGGGGCCTAGTGGCCCAAGTGAGAACCTAGACAACGAACATAACTTGGTACATCCCATCCTAGCTCCTCCCATGCTATTCAGTAGATTTCATTCCAGTTTATGTAATAGAGCAAGGTGGTTGGGAGGGCTACATATAAAACCCACAATTATGTTTCTTCTCCATCAGAACATTGATCACTTTTTCTGAGCCTGTTTTTGTAAAGCCAGAGATTTGTTGAGATTCCTGAGATGCCCCTTTGTTTTTGACTGAGTTAGCCTAGCCCTCCCTTCCTTGTACCTTTGCCTTTGATTTTCTGGTTTTTACTTTCTTTTGTGTTTACCGACTTTTGATTAGTCTAGCCCTTTTGTACCTTAGCCCTTTGATTTTCCGGTTTTGACCTATGCTTGTTTTTCTGATTTAGTTTTTTGGAATTCTCAATTACCTGTTTTTTTTACATCATCCTCATCATTATCATCATAAAAACTGTTTCCAAGATCACCTGTGGACAAATGAGAATATGCTGTGACTCAACTAATAAAAAATGTAATTTACCAAATTTTCAAAATTTGTATCCTCATCATAGAGAAAAGAGGATGTAAAAAAAACTGTAGGCATACTGTACAAACAGCTGAGAAATTAGTGTAGCTTGCAAAACTAGATATTGAACACCTAAGGACCCAGGACATTTACAGCCTTAAATTATGTTCGAGTCAACTTGCAAAATTACACTTATCCCACCAGGCTGCAGCAAACATCTGGCATCTCCTGGCAGATGAGTTGGAGATGAACTCCTGCTGTCTCTATGCACTCTCATTGCTGAGCATCATGGCTGTGCTACATTTTCTGCGAGTGGGTCGTTCCAGCATACGCTAAATTCAATTGGAGACATATCTCAATCTGCCTTAAATTCGGCCATACATTTAGTTACCTCAAAGCTAGTCTGACTTGCCAGTGAAAACATTCAATTCCCCATAACACCTGCCAGCCAAGAACGGGTAAAACAGGAGTTCATGGCGAACTTTGGATTCCCTGGGGATCTCAGTGCCATCGATTGCATGCATGCCCCGGCAGAGAACGCCGTTATATATGTGACCGTAAGGGAGCCCACTCCCTCAACATCTAGGTGATTTGTGATGCTATGTTTAAGGTAACACATGTATTCGCATCAAGCCACGACTCCTTTTTATTGGCTAACTTTATCATTCCTGCAGTCTTCCAGGGGGATCTCCCCTGGAGGGGTGGTTAGGGCCTAATGGCTATCTGTTAAAGACATGGCTGAGGACACTGTATATCATGCCGACAACATTGTGTGAGTTGTCATTCGATCGAAAACTCATAAAAACACGCACTGCAATAGAGAGGAGTACGGAAAATGTGCTTCAGATGTTTGGATAATATGGCCCTCAGAAGGTCGGAGCATTTTTTTGGATCATGTTGTTTGTTGCACAACATTTCCAAAAGCCATGGACGTCTCACGCACACGAATGAGGACACCTTACAGTACTTTAGAAGGTGTGGTACTGAACTGCATGTGCCAATGGCAATGAACCCAGATACATCAGCAGCAGCAGCAGCAGCATGATGCATCAGCTGGCAGTAGAGCTGATTTATCTATAGCCTGGTAAGCAAACAGAATGGTTTATTTTACTGAAAAAATTCCAAAACTTTGTCTAGCGAACATTGCATTTATTTGGAAATGTTAAATCACACGAACGCATTTTTACAATTTTTTTTCAAATACGGTCCCAGGGATTCACTGTGCATGATCTCCATAAGATGCTTTCAAATTTCACAATTGTTTACACACTAATTTTAACCACAGTATTCGTACTTTACATTTAAAAAAAAATATATTAGCAATCCGCCAAGCTGGAAATACAGGTGGCTTTCAACGTGGGTGATGAGACGCTGATTTGTTTATTGCATGTTATGCCCAAGACATGCCTATCATTATGTAAGAGACTAAGTCCAGCCCTTTGAACCTTGTGTCTAGCTGTGTGCTCAAATTATCCACAGTTTAGCTAGCAAAAGTGGATTTGGACACACCCTAAATGCACTTGTTTCTTGCACTTAGTGTAATGGATTTTAGTGGCGGATAATCAAACGCGAAGGTAGGGGGATCAGAACAAATCACTCACGCAGTGAGGACCAATAAAGGGAGTAACACAATAATAAATGCAAATGCGTTCCGTTTCGTGGTTTGCAGCCCTCATTATTGTTTTCACCTGCGCTTCTGCCTGCGGGGTACTTAAGTTCCTCACTTCCGCTTCTCCAGTGCTTGTTTGTCTCACGACATTGCATTCGAGCCAGGTATAGCCAGGAACAGCAAGGAACTAGCGACTTCCTGATATTGAACTCTTTATGTTCAGGGGGGACTTGCTATAGCTACTTAATCGGGTATAGGATTGTTTTCTACCTGGTAGCGTTTTGCGCTTTCTAATTAGTTGTTTTGCTGTTGTCTTAGAGACAGTTTTTCTTTGTTCTTTCGTTTTGGTTTTGCACTCTTCCGGCTTTGAGCTATTGTAGCCGAGAGTGTTCTTTTGTTTTACGAAGTGTCCCATTATTAGCTCATTACGTGAGCTCGGGAGATTTTGTTTGTATTCTAGTAGTTTTAGTAGTGCGCCCGGTTTTGGAAGTGAGGAACTTAAATACCCCGCAGACAGAAGCCCAGGTGAAAATAATGAGTGAGGGAAATCAAAACCCCGGAACGGAACGTGGAAAAAATCTGATAGATTCTCAATCGGGAAACCAGGACGAGAACCGCAACGGGGGGAAAAAACAAAAACCCACGAACCATAACACTTCGCCCCAATTGTGCTAGAAGTAATCAAACTCCCTGGTATTACTATGAGGTATTCGTAGCACTGCAAGGAGTATAAACATTTACTATTCTGTAACATACTTAACTGCACCTCCAATTCCTCATTTGACGGTTATGAATTGTAATTGGCTAAATGTGTGAACCTTCTTCCAAATTAAGATGTGTGTCAACCATCTGGAAAAATCAGACAACCTAGCAGGACCAGAGAAAATAAACTCATCCAAAATTCTCAATATGAGACAGAATATATAGTGCACCAAAGACATTCCTCAAGATGGGAATACAAACTGACAGCACTCAAAATCATATATAGAGGGAAAAAAATACCACACTTTCTCTGGGCATCTAACTGTACAGTAAACAAGGGTTGTGGAATAATGCAGTCAGACTGATAATGGAACACCTTAAGGGATGTTATTCTCAGATCTCAGACAGCCTTGGAGACCTATCCAAGGGTAATGTGACAGTGGCACAAAAAAAAATTGTTCTTAGTCAAATCACCCAGCTCCAAAAAACAGAAGAGAACAGTTTCAGCACAACAGTGCCAAGGACTTAACAGCTGGATGGAACAAAATGGCTGGGGTTTGAAAGAGGAATTCCGGAGAGACCCATAACCCATTTAACCACAAAAGCCACCACAGACTCAATGCCAGGTCTATTTAGGATATAGACTGGGGGGTTGGGAACCTTTTTTTCCTAGAACAAACTAAATTTGAAAAAAAAAAAAAAGTGCCAACACACAATTAGTCTCCCAAAATGTATTAATTAACTATAAAATACAACTAAGTTGCAGCAGCCTATTATAACTGGGCATTATGTTGATCGACATAATGATCACTAGAACACTAAAGTTGCATTTGGTTTTAAACAACCAACCTAACCGAATACAAACGTGCATACCTCTTGTCAATTTCACTGGAACATTACCGCTTCTCTAAGCACCCACAAAAAGGGAGAAAAATGCTCTTTCTTAAAGCCTACTTACACTGTTACCACTTCTGCTGCTTGAAGTTTGTTCAGCATCATTATTTTACAATTGCATTGAAATCACCTTGCATACTGTTTTACCCAGAGCAACAAAAGTGTCACGCAGACATTGTGAGTAGTGTAGCATTGTGAAGGGTTTTCAGAATTAGATTGTCATGGCATTGAAGTTACTACGTCTGTCAATTTGTGCTGCTTTGTCACGTCTACTGGCAGAGGGGAGAGGCTTTCCAGATTGGAATTAATTGAGTTAAAATCTTCACGTTGAAATCAATGACTTTCAACTCAAAATCTCCAACAGAGCTGCTTGGGACCACGTTGAGATGTATTGCTTCCACTCCGCATGCATGTTGACGAGTGATACATTTAAACAAATTGCTGTGTCTGCAAAAGTCCACAAAACGTGATTTGAACAACATCAGTAAATCAGATGTAAAGGCCATGAGCTGCCTTCGGTCAAACTGAGCATTGTCCCTTGCGAAGCAGTTAGAACACTCACAGGGTTCCCGTCTCAATGTACCGAAACAGCTACAACTAGGATTCAAATGCAAACACTGCCATTTGCAGAGACATGGTCGCAATTTTCAATACTTTGCTAGTTTACATTGAGTTGTCCTGTAATTCCAGGCATGATTTAAATGCCCTGTAATGTCAAGAAGGTTGCGGAAGTTCAGTAGCCTTTTAATCACAGAGCTAAGGACGTGTGATCCCTTTCATTTCCAGGAATGCCCTCACTTCTGTTGCGCAAGCAACAAGAACCCCGTGAGTGAGAGAATGAGCGAGAACCCCTGTCTCTGGAAAGCGAACGCACGTTACTTCGCGTCAGCAGCACCAGATACTCACATCCCATTCTGTATAACGGTGCCTTCAAATGGCAATGATTCAGTCCAGGTTAGAACAAAGTTCAAAATGAGCACCACCAATGATATTTCTTCCAATTCCTCTCCACACAATTGAACACAAAGTGACTGTAGATGCACAATGCAGAGAAAGCTTAAGCCTACTCTCTTGTTCGCTCAAAGGTGCTTTAAATCCCTTGTTTGGCAAGCATGCTGTGGGTTATCCATCCGTACATACTGAGATACATCTATCTATTGGTAGTTTTTTCTCTCTCTCAGCAACATATCTCAAAGTCTGAGGCCTGAGCACATCCTCGCCTCTCACGTATTTTGGAGACATTGCTAGCGCAAACGCACCTGGGCCCTAATGGAATTGCTCGTTTAATTTTGCGCAAACAGGATATTTTTCCCCTCTGTCCAGTTTGGTAGTTTTGTGGTCTGCCCCAAACCTGTTTTCATCAACACAGGTCGGGTGGCGGTAGTGGCGTCGTGCCCATTCGAACTGAGGGGAAACTTGTCTCATAACATTCATAGCCTCTCTTAAATATTAAATTAACTTTTTTTCTTTTGTGGTGCCTGTACATTCTGGAAACCAACATAGTCACAGACACAGTCATGTGAACCTGGGCGGAATTCCCAGCAGACTTGACCGATGAGGACTGGGTTCTCAAACCTATATATTTTTCTAAACGTCACTCTCTTTTCTTTCTTGGCATCGACTCTTGGCTTTAAGCTCTGGACTCTGATCTCTTGCCACCTTCCCCTTTGGGGAACGGGAGAGAAGTTGGCCAACAGAAGCAAAGAAACACACGGGGATAATCCCTCGGTCTCTCCGGTTATGTGGCCACAATGAACTGTCAATAGTTCTGAGTTAGTGTGTTCTAGCAAATCCACCAAGGGAGCAGTTTAATTATCAGCTACACTTAGCTATCGTTACACAACATAGCCCAAGTGACAGAGAAGCGTGTGCGTAACCTCACACTACAAGCTGCAAAGAGTTCAAGAAACAACTTGTTGAAAGGACAGGACTCATTCACTCTAATGGTAAATCTGCAAAAGCTCCAGCAACAACTTGTCAAAGGAAGAATCCTGACCTGCCAGCAAAGGAAAGCAAAAGGACAGCCTGACCCAGAGACGCTGCCAAAAGCCAGAACTTTTCCCTCGAATATTAAGAAGCCACAGACTCGCCTGCGTACTCCAGTAGCCTACAGTAAGACTCATACAAACATCCAGGCAATAGTTTAGGAAAACTTTTGTTCAATGTTTATTGTCAATGTAGTTACATGTTTTATTGTACTCATTGTGTGTAGTTAGAGTATAACTTAACATATCACTAGACGTAGTTAATTCCAGTAGTATACCACGTTAGTATCTCAGGCTAAAGCCTAAGGCTGTGTCTGAATACGATCCAGAATGCCGCTAAATGTAATTCTTAGTGATAATTAGAATATGAATGTGTTTTTTTTTGTTAAATTCACAAGAAGCCTTTGAAATACACATTACAAATGTAATAAATTATGATTGTAAAAAGCAAACCATTTAGATCACGCCTATTAATCAATTGTAGGCTATGAAGCTGTTTAATTAGATCCATAATGTTGTGTAATGAATGCTCCCAGTAGCCTACTATTCTTTTCTGAATTGCTAAAAATTTAAATTCTACATGACCTTACATAGACTATGGTAATTAAAACACACATTTAACCAATTTAAAAGTGGCTTACATGTCTGTAGCCAGGGTTGCAATTGTGGTCAACAGCTTAATCAAGCTAATGCCAGTGTACATCCAGTTCCCCTACAAGATGCAAAGCCAGATGGAGGTAAAGCGGGGTTTTTATTAAATTGCCAACCTGTCCAATGTTATCAGTGCCATAGATAGACTGCACACCCCAGTGAACGTTTTTGTTGAAAAGTCGGTGAAATGCAGTTTCGCGTTCAGATGAAAAACCGGATAAACTTGATTTAAAAGTAAAGGTTTTTTAACCAGCTAGAATGTATCCTGGTAAAATCTGAGCTTGATTCTGACTTTTGCTCATTGGGACACACGTATCAATGTGACTGCAATTAGAATGTGCCAGAGAGATTCTAAAATTAGGTAGCCTATGTGATTACCCAATTTCAAACCACAACTCAACTCACATGTACAGAACCCCAGCAAAATTACAAAATTAATACTTTTTTATTTATTTCCAGGCTGCGATAAAGTAATGTGCTCGCTCGTCCAATGCAGATGTACATGCACAGCTATGCGTTTTTTCGTCTCCAATTTAACGTCAATCCATTTTTTTTTTTTATGTTACTAGTTTAACAATTTGTGTGAGGGGTGATCCTGCATTGATGGTAGCCTACATAATAATAATACATTTATTTTATATAGCGCTTTTCATCTTCATCTTCAATCTTCATTCATAATCTACATTTTGTAACCATCGTCATATGTAAACTGATTGATATTCTCAATAAAAAAATAAATATATATATATATATGTATATCGAACTACAAACCCCAATTCCAAAAAAGTTGGGACAGTATGTAAAATGCACATAAAAGCAAAAAGCAGTGATTTGTAAATGCTCTTTTACATATATTTAATGTTTAACCTTATCAACTTCATTGATGTTTGTAAATATACGCTAATTCTGAATTTGATGCCTGCAACACATTCCAAAAAGGTTGGGACAGGGGGGGAAAAAAAGACTGGGAAGTTAAAACAAACACCTGTTTGGAACATTCCACAGGTAAACAGGTGATGTTATCATGACTGGGTATAAAAGGATATAAAAAAACTCTGCATTTGAATGGATCTCTATGGGAATTGGGGGGTGGGACTAGATTAAGCTATAAATTACACAGGAATAGTATGGAACCCATGGTTGGCTAAATGGCTGTATGTCATCAAGGGTCTGAGGTATCAATCAAGCCTCAAACCATCACTTTGCTGCCAGATATGCAGTAGATATGGATGGATCACTTTACGGGTTGTTTCCCCTGACTCATTTTTCCATATAGTTCAATAAGAAAATCAGTCAGGAAAAACAACCCTTAAAGTTATCCATAGCTACTGTTATAGCTACTGGTCAATGGCAAGCAGGCAAAATTACAAGCACAATTTCATAGCAGCGAGCTAGATATCTATATATGTCTGAGATGATTGGTTTGCTACTTTTTTTTTTTCTTTCAATCAAGTATCAGAACATCACCAAAAGCTATACGAACAGCACTCTGAGTATTATGTAATCCGAGTTTATGCCAATCTACTGGACTTCATACCTCTTATTGGTGATGGTTTCACTCAAGTGGAGACCCAAACTCGCATGACAGGGATGTTTGGTTGTCTTACTGTGATATACCAAACACTTTTTACAATGGTGTGTGGAAGTGTTTGTTTCATCGAGTCATTGTTTCACATAAATTGTTCTGTATGCAGTACAGGAGACTGCAAGTAAACAAATAACCAATTTATGCATAACATGGGGGCGAGATTGTTGTTGATTATTGTTGTTGGATAGAGGGGATAACAGCATGGAGGACAGCTCAGTAGCGTGTTGGCTTCCATGTTTGGGGTTTCTGGGATCTGGAATGATCCTGAGGGCACATTTGTCAATGGCTTCTGTATAAACGATTAAATAATCTCTGTACTTGTTTGCTCTCCTTTGTGCCCTTGTTCACCCTCTCTTCATTGCACTGCTAATGGTGAGCATAATCTAAAACTCTGGAAAAGCTCCCAGTGCAATGGCCCTCTCTGCCTGATCCTGGACAAGAATTGCTTTCAAGCATGGCACATAGACAGGGCACAAAGCATGGCACATAGACAGGGCACAAAGCATGGCACATAGACAGGATACAAAGGTTGTAGCAATTTGCTGTACTTCTGTTCTTCTCTTGCAGCGTGTTTCCGTTGTTGCGGTTGTTTTTGCTTGTTTTATTTAGAGATAAATAATCCACATTGTGTTTGTTTGAGTTGGTGCCCCCTCAGTTTGAGTGTACTATGCCCCTGGGTTACGCAATGGGGTTGTGTCAATAAAAAGATTCAGCGCTGTGCAAGTTTGATGTTGAATAATTAATGTACGTTTCAAACAACCCAGACAAGCCTTTAATTCTACGTCTGGTGCATTGTGCAATTTCGGTGCTCTTATCAATGGGAGCAGATGAACGTTGAACGTATGGGGCAGAAAAGTGATCACACAAGACGACATGTAGAAAGAGAGTGAGAGAGAGACAATCGGCACAATCTCTAAGTAAACCTCCAGAATATACCTCCATATACATGCTGCTCCTATGTTAACTTACCTCAATTAAAATAATTTGAATGGTTACTCAATAGCATGTATCCCAAGCATATAGTGACTGGATATGTTTGGGTTCTTTTGAGAAGCGCTTGGTTTAATTGTGGTCATTTTTTATATGAAAAAGTAGTGCCGAGTATATTTGTAGCGCCATATCTTAAGGCTACATAATAGGATTACACAGGGATCACAAATAAATAAAAGCCAGATGTGTGTAAACACATAAGGCAGAGTAAAGGAAAACTGCTTTGACTGTTGCAGGTTTTCCATCGGCAACCCCATCCTCCTCGCTCAAAACTCCAGTTGCAGAAGACCTGATATGGCGGCAATGCACTTTATCTATTCTGTTATCTGGTTAAAAGAATATGCGTAATTATTTATTTCCAGATATGATTGACCTTGTGTCAGCGTCGCTGCGCTGTTTAAACGTTCATCCGCTGCGTTGTTAGGAGAACAACACATCGGCTTTGTCTGCGGGACTCACCGTGTGACTTATGGGAACTGAAGTCCACCGAGCGGGAAGATACAGTCGCTCATGTGCCTGTCCCAAAAGGTGCCGTGATACATGTGTTTAACTGATTCCCCTGGCTGACCATTGTGTCTAATTAGCTGTGTCTGATTGGTTGGAGGTTATCATTTTTCCTGAAGATCTGTGTGAATCAAAACATTGTCCTTTGTGCAGATTCAATTAAATACACAGGAGCACAAGATTACTGCACTGACTTTTTCTTTTTTTTGTTGCAAATAACCCAAACAGTATAATAACCATATTGTACAATAAAAAACTAAATATTGGTCCCAGTGAAATGAATGAAGTATGTGCTGTTGTTTGCTGTTAAATCCATCTGGAAAGATAAACATGGAAATAAGACTTTATGATGCAATAGAAACAATGTATTTCTAAATGGTAAAATAGACTTCTTCAAAAATCTAATATGACAGTAATTATTAGCTAAACTAAGTCCTGATACAATTAAGGGTAATCACTAGTTTTCCTCTTGTGATTTGGAATTCTATTAGTACTCTGGGTTTCTAATTGACTCGATTTTTTTCCTCTACTCGCAGAATGAAAAAAGATGAAGAAGAAACATCTACCAACAATAGATTATAAACTAGCAATCTGTGTAAGTGTAGGAATGTACAATGGACCCTTGTCATCGTGCACATTTTGTCATTCAACACGTGAATGACTCACATGACGCAGTTGGTCACATGGTATATGTTTTATCATCTGGAGGATACGATTCAGACGTGAGAGATGCTCCAAGCACACTCCTGCAGATTAGGAAATTGTCTGAATTACATTTTCCTGCACAGTTCAGTGATACTGCATCCTGGTTAGGAATGTAAATTTAATTAGGCCCTTATTGGAGTAATAGCCCAGCAACTCTCACCAATTAGTTCGAATCATTCCAAATTGCACACTGGTAAAATTCTTGTATCCGAGGGAGTCCAGACATTTTGTATAATAAATTATATAAGTACAATTATGATATTAATATAACTGCATAGATGGTATGATCAGTGCTCCGGAAAAGCCTCCCAGTAGGCTCTTAGTGAAATAGAATATACTGCAATATATTGTCATGCACTTTATAGAAAACATGATAAATATGAACCAGTGGAATAAGTCGTTAATGTTGCACACACACACACATAAGTATTTGCACAGTGACACAACATTTTGTAGTTTTGGCTCTGTACTCTGTCACACTGAATTTGACAGGAAATTTAAAAAAACAATAAATATGAGGTTAAAGTTCAGCTTTAATTTCTGGGTGATCCGTGTAGTATTTACAGCTCTTTTTAGTGCCCTCACTTTAAGGGGACCAAAAGTAATTGGACACTTCGCTCTGTGCTGTTGCATCATTAGGGCATGCACAGAAAAGCGAACAAAAGGAGAAGAGTTGATTCTAGGTGTGACATCTGCATTGGGAGTCTATTGCTATTATCTCTCAAAATGAGGACCAACAAAGTGTCAATGGCAGTAAAGCAGGCCATCACAAGGCTGAATAATCTAACTCAATGTGTCATAGCCAAAACATCAGGTGTGTCAAAACCAAGTGGTACATTGTTAAGAAGCAAGAATGCGCTGCTCAGTAAAAGCAGACCACAGAGCAGACCACAGAGGACCACTGTTGTGGATGACTGAATACTTTCTGTTGTGAAGAAAACCCACGTTTCCCCTGAACAAATCAAGAACCTTCATCAGGATGTAGGCATGGATATTTCAAAAACTACCATAAAGAGAAGACTACACCAGCACAACCTCGCCGGTTTCACCGCAAGATACAAACCACTGATAAGCCTCAAGAACAGAACGGCCAGATTAGAGTTTCATATAACTTTATTGGAGATGACGAATGCTGTCAGCTGACTTGACCAGTTCCTTTAAATTGTCTTTATGTGCAAGCCATAACACTGACTCTGCCAGGTGACACGCTTTGGATCATGAGCAGTTACCTTCTTTCTCCACACTTTCCTCTGTCCATCACTTTGGTACAGGTTAATACTCATCTCCTCTGTCCGTAAGACTCCATGTACCTTTTAGCACATAAAAAAAGATGTGGATCTTTTGCGTTTTGGAACAAAGTATTATTTATCATTTCACTTCTTACACATTATTTGGAAACATTTTCTCACCTCTGTCGCACAGGAGGAATTTTGTCAAGTAATTTGTGCAGATTTTCTTGGGCGCAAAAAACCACAATAACTTCAAAGAATTTGGGTGCAGGTTGAAAGAAACGTGGTTGTCTGAGTGCCTCAGGGATTTTATATATTTTTCTTATTCTGTGCAACTTCCCTGAATATTTTGACTCATTGGCTATTTATTGTTCTTGACTGCACTGTGCATTTCCTGAGCCAGTGTTTGCTATTCATTTTCTAGTTGTTCAACCTTATTGTACTTTCCATGTATTCTCATTTATCTACTCTCATGCCAGCTGATCATTTCAATGAGGCTTTTGCCATGCTCCGCGATTAACGCTTGCTGTGCTCCTAAACCCTTGTTGCACAACAGCTCCCCGAGCAGTGCCAGCCCAGCTGTATTTGGTCAGATGCCCATATCAAGGTCCACAATTCTGGAATCGAAATGGAGGTAGTAGGAATGGCATGACACGGCAGAATACTGCTTTCAACATATAACTTTATTTGAGACAACGATGGCAGTCACTCTTTTTTGACCGCAGACGTGCTGACAGCTGACTTGACCAGTTCCTTTATATTATGTGGATGAGCAGGCTGCAGCACGTGCTTCTGCCTGAGCTGTTTTGCAGAGGGGATTAAACTGCCATTGATTTCATGCGTATTGAAAAATGCACATAATTTGGGGTGATCCAGTTTTACGAGTGCTGCTCAAAGCTCCCTTGTGCTCTCCTAACAGCTGACCCAACCCCTTGTTGTTGCTCTCCCTACAACAAGGCTGTATTTGATGTCTTTAATTGTATATGTCGATTTATTGTTGTTTTGTGTGCATGCATGGATAAATCGCAAACTGCCGAATATATTGAATCCGCCTGTGTGCAGCGTACCGGGTAGATACTGCTGCACTTGGCCACTCACACTTTATTGACATTGTGCATGTGCTGTCTCTGGTCTAGAAAAATTTAACTGTATTTATATGCCCTTGCAACTGACCCTAGAAGTGGGTATCTGCTAAATGAATGTAATAAAGTTACTTACATACATGTTCATGGTTGTTCTAAATTCCATGCTAAAGGCATGTGAATTGGTGATGAACAATAAAATTGGTGATGAACAATAAAATTGTACCAGGGCACTCACATTGCAACAGGGGAAACCACAGTGTGCAGAGCATTTTACATACCACAACTCAGTTAGCATTTCCCCAAACTTTATTGCAATGCACAGTACAGAAAATATTATAAATAAATGAATTTGCTTCACATTACACACACACACACACACACACACACACACACACACTCAGGGCTGCCGGGTTAAATTTCCGTGCCGGGACACTTCTGTACCCTCTGACCTCATGTATGCACACGTGGGTGACTTCTCTCTGTATCATTCAATAATATTGACCACAAGTTCACAGCCCATTTTTTGTCGTAATGTGTTTTTCACATGGTCTCTGAAGTTTGGAGATGCACTATGGCATCAGGTCTGTTTATAGAAAACAATGAAAATAAGTTAATTGTGTCACATGGCAGCAATGATTGTTATTACGCTCAAAAATATTTTAAAACACAAAACTTAAAATTGTTTTTTCCTAAGTGTTACTGATTGATTCTGGTCCAAATCTCAACACAAAACAGTGTAAACCCAAAAGATCTGGCTCAAAAGTGTCTCTAGTGGTAAAACGTTAGGTACTGCACGTTCAGTCTCCTGTCATTGGCCAGAAACTTCAGAATTGAAACCTGGTACAGCTACACCCTGAGGTTTTGGAGCGAGGGCGGGCTACACCCCAGCTATAAAAGTGAATTTCTGCAGTAGATCTGCATGGAGAGGCCCGCAGTTTAGTTTGAAAAAAAAGTTCTATAAGTTATAGTAGCCTATTTCTAGTAGATTTTTTTTTATATTTAGCTTGATAGTCCCTTGTTTTTTTATCGTTTTTCAGTCTAGCTAGCTAGTTTATTTAAAATAAATAAATATATAGTATAAAGCATAGTTGAGCCAGGAGTTGTAGTGCATGCAACGTCCCTACAACAGACATTATCTCTTGGAGAGATATAGCAAGGTTGCACATATTTGCTTACACGGATTATAATGGCACATTACGTTTAGCATATGCCAGATTTTCACTGAAGGTTGCTTGACCGAGGTTTCAAGATTATTCTAATACCTTCATAATTTTAAAAGCCTATTTTATTTGGCTTCTTCGATGCCTGTATGGCATGTTTTTTGGATGCTCAGACCCGTTTATTCAAGGCTGCTGTTCTATTAACAGTTTACTTCTGTAGTTTTATTTGGTTTTACAGTTTTACTAATCACCTGTATAGCAAGTTTGCAGAACATTGTTGTTTACAATGTTAGTAATGGCAAGTAACTGTAATTTAAAAAGTAATGAGTGCATTTTGCAATAAAATTTTCCAAATAAAAATTGAAGCAAGTGAAAATGGCAATGGGAAATGTGTGCCCCCCCTCCAACACCAACAACAGTTCACAAGTACAATAATATTTCACGTTTTTAGTTGCAAAACGTTATTTTTCGCCCATCAGATCAACCTTCAAAAGATTTCTTTGAGCAAGGGTCATGCTAAATATTTCTATTTCTAGAAAATAAAGTAAACATTTGGTTTTTCTCAGACCTATTTTTCCAAATTGACCAAGTGCTGATTGTAAGAGGTGCTAAAATAAGATGCATTGAAAACTGATTGCCTGTCATTTTACAAAGGCAAATAATGGTGCAGGAAAAATAGTAACTAAAAAAAACATTGAACCACATACAATAATGTGTCTCGACATGAAAATGCCTACTTATTGCAGAAAACAAATTTTTGGGGCAATGTTATTTTTGTTGTCAAACAATTGTAGTTTGGCTGTTGAATATGATGAATAATTACTGTCTATGTCAACCGAATAGGGATACCCTTGTATGGAAGATTTGCTTTCATTCCTAACATGTAAGGATTTTTTTTTTTTATTGTATACTTTTATTGACATGGTCATTGACAAGTTTACACTTTACGTGCTTTTTAAATCACTGGCACATTACCACCATGTTTCACATTATCTTACAAAATCCATTATTATCGTGAGTTTTAATTTGCAGTCATCTTTATCAATTGGACTCATGACCTACATTGACTGCATTTGCACAAAATGTGTCATTTTGGCACAGAGATGTATGCAGATAACACAATGTAAGTATGCTTGACCCAGACAGTGGACTGTATTGGGATTTTCTTGGCAATGCAGTTACGTAGACCTTCCACCCACTGTGGGTGCTTTGTGAATCTTTTCCCCCCCCCCGTACTTTTGGTACTTCACCCACGTGTGCTTACATGAAGTCAAGGGGTAAAGAAGTTCATTTTTGAAAGTGTCTGTGGTCATTGCACTTATTTGTGTGGGAAACCCTAAAAACTCTTTGTGCTATGTCAGTAAGGAGCATGCCCCATCCAGGCATAACTGGGCATATGGCATACATGTGATCCTAATAATAAACAACAAAATGACAACCACAAGGTTGGTCTTTTCATTTGCCGCGACTCGATCTCCCTAAAAGGTGAGAGGTAGGTTTGTGGGGCAATATTCAAACAAAACCTACACTCTCAACCATGTGTAAGCACTTCAATCTTTAAAAATAATCATATTGTCTGTGACTCTATTGCTTTGCTTACTGCACTAGTAAGCACCGGTTATTTGCAGCGGCATGCTCTTTGCCGCTGATAGCTTTTTAAATCTGTTTGTAGGGTTATGGGGTCGGTGTGTATCACCCTTGCTGGTCTTCCTCCCCTTGTGCTGAAATGGGATTGGCCCCTCGAGAGGTACTCTGCGTAATGCTGAAGAGAATCAGGCACTCTATTCAGGTCCAGATGAGCTTGTGACCATGTCTGTTTGCCAAGTACTTTCCTGCATTACCTTTACTAGCAATCAACATATCTGCTAATTTTAACTAATTTCGAGAACATTTCAGTGAAGTTTTTGGTTTTATATACACTCAGTGGCCACTTTATTAGGTACACCTATTTTAGTACCGGGTACAGTCCCCTTTGAAGAACAGCCTGAATTGTTCACGGCATGGATTCAGCGAGGTGCAGGAAGCATTCCTTAGGGATTGTGCTCTATGCTGACTCAACTAGCATCACACAGTGAACTTGACCATTGGTACAAGGCAGGGTGGATCCATGGATTTATGCTGTTTACCCCAAATTCTGACCTCACTTTCTGCATGGCACAGCAAGAAATCAAGATTAGTCAGAGCAGGCAATGTTTTTCCAATCTTCAATTGTCCAGGTTCGGTGATCAGGTGCCCACTGTAACTTTTAGTTTATTGCACCATTATTAGTAAACTGTATGACTATAGTGTGTGGAAAAAAAAAAAATCCCAGGAGGGCAGCGATTTCTGAAAGGATGGAACCGCCACGTCTGGAACCACCACGTCTGGAACCACCAAAAACATTCCAAGGTCAAAGTCACTTAGATCATGCACCTTGCCCATTCTAATGTTTGGTTGAACAATTCTAATGTTTGGTCACTACAGCAGCAGATGACCACCCCAGATTATACGCCTACCAGCTAAGAACGGGAAGATGAGGCTACAGTGGGCACATGATCACCAAAACTGGATGATTAAAAATTAGAAAAATGTTGCCTGTCTGACGAATCTCGATTTCTGCTGCAACATGCAGGGTCAGAATTAACTGTTAGCGAAATATCAACTGCCTGTCTGCTGTGAACTGCATTTCAAAAGTAAACTTTAATTTGATTTAATCACTTGGCTAACTACAGCTAATAGACTAGATATATTGATGTTATTAACAGGCCGAATATAGCTTACATTGGAGCTCTGGAGTGTCTGTTTGCTATTGAGATCATTATGCATGCACATCCAAACAGGTGCTGGATAACCAAGAACAAATGCAGTTAAGAAAAAACCGACATACTAAACTATGTTTCACCATTTACTTTTAGACAGACACCATTTCGATCCAAACCAGATCTTTGTCAGGTGAAACGTAGTTTTCTGTGTGGGATTTTTCTTCACTGCATCTGTCTACTGTATTGACAATAAGCTGCGAGTGTGGTCTTCCACAAAGTTTTATCCACAACAGACACTTTTCCAAGTTTGTCTTCGGCTTGTGGAATGGAATATAAATAACAGAGACGTTCAGGATAGTGTGTGTCTGTTTTGCAAGTTCCCCAACAGCACCTTTTAACCATCTCCAGTAGAAGCATTGTAACTTTAGCTCAAGTTTTTTTCCGCTATCAACTACAAAGTTGTAGACAATGTCGGAGCTGGATGTTGGAGGAAGTCGTACATAACAACCATTTCTAAACAGGGATCGGTGGACTGCTGTGTCAATCATAAATTTGCTAAAGGTTAATTTGGCGTAAACAGCATGAATTCATGGACCCATCCTGCCTTGTGTCAACTGTGCAGGCTGGTGGTGGTGGTGTCATGGTGTGGATGAATGTGTGGCTGAAAAATCTGCAGGAACTGTGTGATGATATAGAAAATACGAAATATATGTGTTCATTAAATTGTGGTTGTATTATATATTCAAAAATACTAATAAGTTTCTAACTCAGCAAAAGGTGAATGTAATGTTTTGTTGCTCTTGTAGATGCCACTAATTGATATCCACATACTGATTTGGTCGTAAGCTGGTGCAACATTATTTGGTCACATCTAAATTAAGCCTTATATGGACTGAATTACGTAGATTTTTCTGGCGTTAAGTGCAGGTAAGCCAGGTGCACATTTGAGTGGTCAACACTTGCAAAATACATAAGTGAAGCATTCTGAGAATGGTGCCATGTGTTGATAAATACAGGCTTATACCTGCACTCATTTACTGTATGTTAATGTTCATTATCTCTAATATAGACACTGTGGGCTCTATCTTACCCCCGGTGCTAAGCGGTGATAACCCAAACACAAGTGTTTTGCTATATTACACCTGGCACAGGTGTCATTATAGCACCCAGCTTTCACATTAACTACCAAGTGATCTTGCGCCCATAACAAGTGAACTGGGCGTGTTGGTCTTAAGATGAGGTGTGGCCAGGATAATTTCTGGCGTATTGCTATCTTGAGGCAGCAGAAAGCACTTGCTACGTTATTGTAACAGCGCAATATAAGTGCGTCTACATAGGCATGTGCACAACGCGCCTACACCCTCCTGTCTGTTACACACAGGGGTGCACACAAGCATGCGAGATATCAAGATCACATTGTGAAATAAGGATTGATATTTTTCCCAAAAATAAATATTTTCTCTCCCGAAACAGAAGTTACAAGTTGTCTGTCTCTGCAATCCCAGGGAAATGGGCTTGTTTTAAAGCATTAACCAGTAAACATGCGTTGGTCATATTTCCATAAGAAGGACATTATAAAACAAGTATGTGTAAACCTATGGGTTCCCAACCTGACAGCTTTTGTGTATTTTGTGCCATCATTAAGCCAAAATAACACTATTTAGTTATTATGAGAATGCACGTAATATGAATTTCAGATGAAACTTGAACTTCACTAGATGAAATGCTTTGTCTGTGATCTGACTGCTGTGAGAACATGGACTTGATTTTTGATAATGCTTCATTGTATAATCAAACAAAATTAGTTAAACAAGCAGGCTAATTTGACAATTTCTAAGGTGAGATGGAGGCCATATTCTGTTTATTTTCAGCGGTTGCAGATGCTTTTTAACAAAATGAAACCACATATATTTTCTAAAATAACAGCACTGTCGCTTTAACTACACACGCACAAGCATGTCTGTTTCGCCATCATATAAGCAATCCACCAAGGTGGAAAAGCAGAGAATGGGATATGACATTTTGATTGGCTTGTTGCATGTTATGCCCAAGACACACCTATAATTAATGAAGAGGCTAAGTTCAGCCCATTTGCCCCTTGCACCTTACTTAGTGCTGAAATAAGACACCGTCTAACTAGCAAAAGTGGACTTGGACACGCCCTAAATGCCATGCGTTTTAGACCAAGCGCTGAGATCGTCAAGATAGAGTCCTGTGACTGTAATGACAACATATTCTTACAAGCACTTAAAGGTTGACTGAATAGGCTACCTCTCACCAGGCATGTATTATTCAAGAGCACCTAAACGTTACATGGACATTTTCATAACAGAAATTCGACGAAGCTTAATGTTTGGTTGCAGAAAATTGCAGGTGTTGCAGGACTGAGAGGGCAATTGTGAGCAGCCTTTATACTGTGTCCAATTACATAATTGAACTCCATGCAATACGTTTCCCCACCACCATCCTAGCAGAGCCAACATTCCCACCCCCGCAACACGCCCACGAAACATCTCCCGTAGAGTTTTACGAAATGTAGAAAACCGTTCAGGCTGAAATTTCTGTTCGATAGACAGAATGTTTGAAATGTAACCGAACATTCCAACTTTTGAATGAACAATTTTGAGTTTTCTTTTGCATTTTGAGTACAGCAGTCATATCTTGAAAATGCACTGAACTGGGAAGAAAAAGAAAAATGTCATGCCAGAAGAAAAATACATAATGCCAGTGGGAAAATAAATATCTCAGCAAGATTTTTTTTTAAATATATATTTATTCTGTTCTCCATTTGTCCTGGGCGCTCCAAATAAAAATAATTCCATTCTGGTTATGCAATAACATTACCTCAGAAATCTTCAAAAATAAATTTGTATTTTTCATTGGAATAATTGGCACATAATTAGGGGAATTAGGAGCCCCTTTGAACAGCAATGAGTACGCAATTGAGCTCATTCAATCTGGAAAACACAACGGGCTTGTATCCCCTGTTCAGAAGCACAATTATTGGTTGCCTCCGGTTGCCATGCATAGTAACCACCCTGTACCTCTAAATTGCTTCCTGTGCCCAGCTTACAACAAGAAAAGAGAAAGAACAAAGTGGAGCAAAAAACAAGAAACACACAAAGGATAGCCTCTGCACTCTTCTCTTGCTTTGACATTCAATCTTGGCTGTCAAGGAGTCGGTCCTGTCTGCCTTCATAAAGGATAGTTCTGTGAATTAATATATACACAGAATGTAATAATACACAAAACAATTGTTTCTGTATTTTTACAGCTGCACCAGAAAAAATATACAAACGACAAAAGAAAGTTTTTTCTTCCATACTTCTCCTCTCCATCCTTCATTTGAACCATTACACCTGCAATTATGACTCAATAAATCAAAATGTAAGGTGACAAAAACATGTGAATGTGCCATAGATCTGCAAAAGCGATGGATTAGAGAATTCATATATTTTATTGCAGTGAGACTATTTCCATGTTCCAGGTAAAAAAATGCCTGACATCACAACAGATCCGTGCTATGCTCATCTGACTGTACCATTTTCACCATGTCATTGTAATAACAATAATATATTATAATATAATAACTTATACAATAATAGTTCAGTAACTATCGGTTTGAAAATATAAATTCTGTATCAATTTTGATAGCACTCAGATTCCACAAATCTCTTTAGCATATCCTTTATGTACCAGAGAATTACTTTTGACAGTAAATTACAGCATTTTTGTGTCATAGACATCCTTGGCATGCCTGAGGGAGACAATATGAACTGTCAGATCCTGATAAAGTGTTGCATAAAAAAGATCATAAATAAAATTGTTTTATCTCCAGAATGTGCAACCCTTAACCCCTGCTACACAAACACACGCACATGCGTGCGCACACACACACACACACATACACACACACACACACACATCAGATGGTAACTAACACTGTCATATGTGTAATTTACATCATTGTCATGCAAGTATGATATAAACCAAACACTGCGTTGCATGATCATGTCAATGCAGCTAACGCTCTGAACTCAGCAGCACCCAGCATTTGGACATTCTCCA